>JAUPFT010000003.1:427292-1027292 GCA_036936625.1 Parnassius smintheus behrii | reverse complement strand
TAGTTTTATGTTATTAGCTAGTTTTATTATTTTATGGTTATACTGTAGTAACTTTAATTATATTTGTAAACTTTAGTAAATTAGTTTGTTTTTATAATTTTTATCATGTAAAAGTGTTAAAATGTAACCAAATATCATACATAAATGTTATTGTAGTCCGTAGATGCTAGAGCTAGGCATAGACAGTTGCAAAGACAAGGCAAAGAGCAAAGACTGTTGACCATAGATAATAACTTTTACTGTCAACACAGTAATGGTAACATGGGCACAGATCCTTTTGCCACACAGCTGAATACTCTTGTGAGATTTAAATTTTCTGGATGTTTTTAACTAATTGGGTTTCAAAATCTTGTGATTAAGCTGATTTTTATTGCTAATTTTTCGATAAATTCTGTAGTGCCCTGCTATTAAAATATTTATTTGTCTTATTTTAATATTTATGTTATTTTTGTTTATAATTGAATCACTGTGTTGGCACGTTATTTAATTACTTAGCTTATGTTTTTTTTTTTAATTGATAGTTCAGTACAATTGTTTTATTTGTTATTTAGTACTGATTATATTATGTAAACAGTTAACTGGTGGGATGATGTTTAATGATTTATTACTATTTAAGTCATTGTTTTTTTATATCTTGGTAGTATTTTTGTTATATATATTATTGATAAATATTTTTATTTAATATCGTATTTTTATATATTTTTATTTTATTTATTTTTATATTGGGTATATTATGCTTTTAACTTATCATGTCTGACTCTGACTCTTTTTACTCTATTGAGTCAGAGAGTTCTTTTGAATCTTTTGACGATCAGACGAATTATAGTGTACTCTCTATAAGTAGCCAATTGAATAGCATTTTTCCTTTTTTGATTGAACGTTAAATGTTTGCCATATTAACGCACAAAGCATTCCCAGCCACTTTTCTGAGCTAGAAGCATCGTTCTCTAACAACAATATACATGCTATCTTAGTTTCAGAAACTTGGTTGAAACCGTCTTTAAATTCGGCATTGTATCCTCTTTCTGGGTTTGTGCTGATTAGGAATGATCGTATAGATAAAGGAGGAGGTGGGGTTGCAATATATGAGTTCAAGGGGGAGGCATTGGCCGTTAGTTTGGACATTGCGAAGGCCTTCGATCGGGTTTGGCACAAAGCGCTTCTTTCGAAGCTCCCTTCCTATGGGCTTCCCGAGAAATTGTGCGATTGGATCACCAGCTTTCTTGCAGATCGGAGCATCAAGGTCGTTGTAGACGGTGCAAGCTCCGATTGCAAGCCTATTAATGCTGGTGTTAGCCACAGGGCTGTGTGCTATCGCCAACGCTGTTTCTTCTGCATATCAATGATATGTTGCATACCCGTAACATTCATTGCTATGCGGATGACAGCACTGGTGATGCTCTTTACACCGGCCGAGCCAATATTTCTCGGGAAAACGTCTCCGAGTACCGGGACAAACTTGTGTCTGAAGTCGAGTCTTTGCTGAGCAGAGTCTCGGATTGGGGACGACTAAATCTAGTCCAGTTTAACCCCCAGAAGACACAAGTTTGCGCGTTAACCGCTAAAAAGAACCCCTTTGTCGTATCCCCTCAGTTTCAAGGCACTCCCCTTGTTGCCTCAGCCAGTATCGGAATCCTCGGCGTCGACATATCGAGTGACGTGCAGTTTCGTGGTCACTTGGAAGGGAAGGCCAAATTGGCCTCTAAAAAGCTTGGCGTGCTCAGCAGAGCGGGACAGTATTTCATGCCGGCACACCGCCTGCAACTTTACAAGGCGCAGGTTCGGCCGCACATGGAATACTGTTCCCATCTCTGGGCTGGGGCTCCCCAGTACCAGCTCCTTCCACTTGACCGCATCCAGCGCAGAGCGGCTCGAATCGTCGACGACCGAGTGCTTTCCGATCGGCTCGATTCACTGGCGCTGCGAAGAGATGTTGCATCTCTTTGCGTATTTTATCGCATCTATCACGGGGAGTGCTCTGAGGAATTGTTCGGATTAATCCCAGCCGCCAAATTTCGTGAACGCACTACACGGCAAACGTCCCGATACCATCCACACCATCTGGATGCTTGGCGGTCCACCACAGTACGTTTCACAAGGAGTTTTCTTCCACGTACAACCTCTCTGTGGAATAGTTTACCACCGGCGATTTTTCCGGACCGATACGACCTGGGGACCTTCAAGAAAAGAGCTTACTCCTTTCTAAAGGGCCAGCAACGCACCCGCAATTCTCCTGGTGTTGCGGTTGATCATGGGCGGCGGTAATCACTTAACATCAGGTGAGCCGCATGCTCGTTTGCCCCCTCTTCTATAAAAAAAAAAATCTCCACGCTACTATTTCTTACAAAATCATATTAGCATCCCCTTCTCCTTACACTGCTTCCGCAGAATTTCTTTTTATAGAACTTGATGTAAAGGGCTCAAGGATGATTCTTGGAGCAGTGTATTGTCCTCCTTCCACTGATTACTTCGCCAATTTAGAAGAGGCTCTTGATAACATTGGTTCTGAGTACACCCACTGCATAATCATGGGAGATTTCAACACGGATTTACTGAAAAATTCAGTCCGGTCTCAAAAGCTTCGTAAAATCGTTGAGTCAGTCAATCTCAACATTCTTCCTTTAAAGGCAACTCATCATAATATCGACACTGATGACTCTCTGATTGATCTCATTATAACTGACTCCTCTGACAGGGTGCTGTCATATGGGCAACTTGAAGCGGCGGGATTTTCCCGCCATGATCTTATTTATATATCATACAACCTTAAACCTCCCAAATATCGACCTACTGTACTATTCCTACGTAATTTTAGTAGAATTAATATGGATAAGCTTTTGAAAGACGCATCGCTTATAGATTTTACGCCATTAGCAACTGCATCAACAGTAGATGATAAAGTAACCATTTTCAATAACATAATTCATGTTTTGTATGATATCCATGCTCCTGTACGTAAAGTGAAACTACGACGGCCACCAGCTCCCTGGATGACTGAAGAGGTACGGAAGGCCATGACTAGGCAAAATCGAGCATTTTCCCGGTACAAGAGGAGCAGATCTGAGGAAAACTGGGTGTCTTTTAAGAAGGCCAGAAACAGATGCAATCAGATGGTACGTTCTGCAAAACGCCGATTTATCCATAGCAATATAAGTAATTCTTTGCCAGCTGATGTGTGGAAATTTCTTAGTTCTCTAGGTGTGGGCAAAACACCCTCTATGGATTGTGGTTTATCGCTTTCTCACGATGCTTTAAATCTTCATTTTGCTTCTGCTTCTGCGTTGGACCTTTCAATCCGATCCCAAACAGTCGCTTACATAGCCTCAATTCCGTCTCCACACATACCAGTCTTTCTTTCTAACCCTATAGATCAGGATGAAATCAGAAAGATCCTTCTGGCAATAAAATCCAAGGCTGTCGGTTGCGATGATATTAGCAGAGCCATGATTGTTAATATTTTAGAACACATTATCTCCGCAATCACACATATTGTTAATTTTTCGCTTGACTCGGGTCAGTTTCCGAGTCAGTGGAAAAATGCTTTCGTTAGACCCCTTCCTAAAGTATCCAATCCCACACTTCCCAATCGCTTCCGTCCCATATCAGTTTTACCTTTCCTATCTAAAGTTTTGGAAGCCTGTGTTCATATGCAAATTTCCAATTTCATATATAAACATAACGTGCTGAGTACTTTTCAGTCCGGCTTTCGTCCTGGTCACAGCACTACAACTGCCTTACTTAAAATAACTGGAGACATTAGAGAAGGAATGGAAAACAAGAAAGTTACAGTTGTGGTGCTCGTTGACTTTTCTAATGCTTTTAACACAGTTGACCATGATATCACTCTTGCTATCCTTTCTCATTATAGGTTTGCACCGTCAGTCCTGGAATGGTTCTCATCTTATCTTCGCGGATGTCAACAGTCTGTCCACGTGGATGCAAATGACTTCACAGTGGGTTGACCTGATTTCTGGCGTACCGCAAGGCGGTATACTTTCTCCATTAATCTTCTCTATTTTTATTAATTCCATCACATCTAATATTGATTGTTCGTACCATCTGTATGCTGATGACCTACAAATTTATGTACAGTCTGACATTTCTGACATCCATTATGCGATTAACAAATTGAATTCAAATCTCAAGTCAGTCTGTGATTGGTCTATGCGTTTTGGAGTGACTGTCAACCCTACGAAATGCCAAGCGATGATTGTGGGTAGCTCAAGGATGCTTGCTAAAATAGATGTCGCTAGTCTACCTCCCGTCTATTATAATGATCGTCTGATATCGTTCTCTCCCTCAGTTAAAAAATCTTGGTCTCCATATTGATAGTACTCTGTCCTGGGGGGTTCATATCTCCGAAACATGTCGTAAAGTCTCTGGTTCTTTACGTTCTCTTTATCGATTGAAAAATTTTCTCCCCTTTAAGACTAAAATTATGCTTGTACAGTTACTTATACTACCAATCATTGATTATGCAGACGTGTGTTACCCGGATTTAAACCAAAATCTTCTCAACAAGCTAGAGCGCCTTCTCAACAACTGCGTCAGATACATTTTCAATCTCCGTAAATTTGATTATATTTCTCACTATCGCTCTCGCCTAAAATGGCTCACTATTAAACAGAGGCGTGACTCTAGAATTTTGCTTGTTCTCTTCTCTGTCTTAAATGATCCATCCACTCCTTCTTATCTCAAGGAGAAATTTCAATATACTTCCCTAACGCATGATAGAACTCTGCGTTCCTCATATAATAATAAACTAAGTATCCCTCTACATTCTACTAATTTTATTGGTAAATCCTTCACAATTCAGGCTGCACTGCTCTGGAACTCCTTGCCAGATGACGTCAGAAAAACATCTAATAAGACTGCTTTTAAAAGATTGGTACATAAGCATTTTATGAAAATATTAGATGATAGTTAATATGGTTAATTTTGGTTACCTTTGTTGTTATTTTATTTATAGGTTTATATTATATATCTATTTGTATTTAAAATATGTATATATTTATGTATCTATGAATATATATGTATATATTATATATTATCTGTATTATATTTTGGAGTATATAAGTTTATTGTATTTGTATATATAATATTAGTTTGTTTTTAAGTTTATCAGTAGTTTTTTTCCTTGATTTACTCTGTTGTACATTTTATTTTGTCACCTATCACATAATTTCCACACGTCCCGGGTTGACTGGGAGAGAATGCCTAATGGCATTAAGTCCGCCCTTTGTAACCTTTTTATGGTGCAATAAAGTGTAAATAAAATAAAATAAATAAATAAAGCGTTATTACTGTATTTCCTATAAATTATTTCACCCGTCTTATTTTAGATTTTCAAGCTTTGGTAAGGAACTCCTTTTTATTCTTAAAAAATTGTTTTTTTTTTTAATATGGTAATCAAAGATCGGAGGCAGCTGAAATAAGTAAGCAAATATGAGACCACATGTTCGTGCCACTTATTATATAGCGGCTATCGGCCTCTGTGGTCCACGTGCGGTGAAGTTCCTAAAGGAACTACTTCACGACTAATCGTTGCTGCTAGTTATAAAAGGGCTGGTTCTTTTCTCGCCCAAAGGCTTAGTATAGCCATTCAGCGAGGAAACGCAGCCAACATTCTTAGTTCGATAGAGCGGGGAGTTAGACTGTATGAAAATTTAAGTTTTCAATTTTTTTATTATTGTATGTATTTCAGTGTTATGTAAATAAATATAAATGCATATTAATAATGATATAAGAAATATATATTAAGAATCATAAGTTCAGCAATGGACTTGTGAAGGGCTGCAATGATGAATATATATAATATATAAGGCCTTACTCAGAATGATAAATCAGTATGAGAAATTGAGTGATAGAATAAAATCCTGGTTTACAAGGCGATATTGTTACTAAGATTCAGAAAGCAATTGGTAGAGGACGACTTAGAAATAATTGAAATAATACTAGTTTTTACAAAATTTATCCCCCGTACCCGCAACTGACAAAAAGTATGTGTAAATATATGCACGGGTGAAGAGACTAGAGAATGTGCGCCAAGATCGCGCAAAAAATAATATCCGTTCCGTAGCCTCTGCCTTTTCCTCTGGGTGACAAGCGTGAGAGTTTAGGTTTTTTTACGTTTATGTTTATTTTTATTACTTACTATCTACGATTTTTATATTCATATATCATTGCTTATTGTTAGGAATATTACGTAAGAATTAAATACTTAATGCGCGCAATTTCAAGTATTGTAAATTTGTCGCAGTTGTATGAGTTATCCTCTTTGATATATTAAGTTCGGTGTCTGTGCACTTACGATAATAGAAATAGAAACAGAAACTTTTTTATTCGATGGAGATTGTAAACAATACTTATTGAAAGTCAATTTTTCATTTACCACTGGTTCGCAAAAAAAAAACCTCTGTCCTGGGAAGAACCAGCAAGAATCCCTGCGTGACTATTTTTTTTCAATTAATAGCTTACAATCATGTTTAATTAACAACGCAAGACATATTAGAAATAGCTTGGTAGCGATCACCCTTCCCAGGGGTTATTATCATCATTAAGATAAATAAATGTTTCGCAAGGAATATTTATCTGCGACTTTAAGATGTTAGAAAAAGAATAAATAGGATACAACGTACCATTATGTGTATTTATTTGACAATTTAGCAATTTTTCTTCATATATATGATATTTGTTTCGTGCAAACTTAAAGAATGATTTAGTTGATTTATGTTCAATATCTTGTACGATTTTTTTAATAAGACCTCTAAATAAAATAAAAACATTAAGGTTTAACAATGAACAATCTGGGTTTAACAAAATCTGTTTCAAAATCATGCATTCAAAAACATGGTTTATAAATTTGTTTTAAACTTAAATATATGTGGGATTATAAAAGTAAGTAATAAATATTTTTTTATATAAAAAGTTTTTTCGCTCATTTAAGCCTAATCCATTGAAAATTCTTATTTTTCACTTGAAAAGCGGAAATTTTATAATCTTTGATATTAATCTTATTATGAAAACGTGAAATAAATTTGCGTTTGTTGTACGCAATAAAATTTTTGTTTATTAGTTCGCACCACACATCAAAGTATTAATTTTATACAGAAGTGTTATATGGAATTCGAGAATCACGTACCGAAAAGAAAGTGTCGTTGATCACGTTTTCTTTTCGGTAAGTGATCGATAAGACTTATGGCTGCTTGCATCAGAGACGGGTCTCCCAAAAATCGTTTAAGAAAAGCTGCTTAAAAGAGTTTTTTCCTATTAAATCACCGTTCGTCACTATAGAAGGTATATAATGATGGAAAAAATCACTGTTCAAACTGTTCACATAACATAGTACTGCCGTCGTTATCCCCATACATAACGAAATCACTGTTACACCTGTTCCTAACCAGGTGATCTTTGCGAACGGTTGGCAGAGAGCGACGCTTCACCTTTGGGCGCTTCTTTTGACTTTTACTTTCCTACATCTGCACATTTGCTTGCTTTCTCTTATATCTATTTTTTATTTTTTTTTATAGGATAGGGTGACAAACGAGCACACAGTCCACCTGATGGTAAGTGGTTGCTGTGGCCCATAGACATATACATCTATCCTCGATTACGAATCAAAATGCAGATGCGTTGTCACCCGTGAGGACTAAGATGGAATGCCTCGTTTCCAGTAAAAAGGGTCTCCGGTTCTCTACACTCACCATACGAAACACAGCAGCATCAAGCTACCATTTCACGCCGGCGTTCTGTGAGAGCGCGGTCCCTCCCCGGTCGAGCCGACCCATTCGTGCTACAACCATACTACCAATATAACTGCAGCATGGCTCTACCACGTATGATTGCTGCTTAGCAGTACATGAAAGTACAGTACAGCAGTACAGTATTTTGCTGCTTAGCAGTACATGAAAAAAAGTAATCAATCAAGTCATTGTAATTTATTAACTTCTATAATCTAAAAGAAGTATCAGTTTAACGTAATCAAGTTTAAGTTTAGCGCAAAAGGAAAAGCTTAAGCTAATAAATATTTCGACTAGAGTAAAATATACCATCTCGTTTTGGAGCAGTGTTCGAGTTCCAGTTCCACTCCTATATAATGTAATACATGTATGTATATTATATTTAAATACAAAAGAAAATGTTTTTTATTTCTTATACAATAGTTTTGAATCACGTCCACCTTATGGTAAAAGGATGCTTTGGCCCATAGACATTTATATATATCCTCGATTAAAAATCAAGACGCAGATGTGTGTCACCTCTTACTACTAAAATGGAATGCCTCGTTTTCAGTAAAACGGTTATCCGGTTCCTTACTCTCACCACAGGAAACACAAGCAGTAATAAGCTGCTAGTTTACGTTGGTATTCTGAGAGCGTGGTCCACCCCCGGTGGAGCTGACCCATTCGGGCTGCAATCATAATTTAACTGTCGCGTGGCTCTCTCTCTTTCTCTCTATTGTCTCAAATCATGTTAAGTGCTACCGTAAAAGTGAAAAAATATATTTATTGTTCTCTCTATTTTGATTTGGGCTCATATTCTGAAGTTAACCAGTTCTTTACTAGTGTTTGTTAGTTTTAGTAATTTGATTTACATAGATGAATTTCATACAAAAAGCAAAAAAAATTAAATTTTTGCTAATTATAACATTAAATAGAGAAAAATATGAGTATTTTTAGTTGACTTCAGAATCAGTCGATTTGACTATACGTTTTGTTGTTTGTTATATGTATAACTATTCTCTGGGTGAACAGATTTTGACAATTTTTCTATTTGAAAGTTTCTCGTGTGATCCCATATAAATTTGATCAAGATCTGACCAGTAGTTTCTGAGTTATCCTTAATAATGCGTGTTTTATTAACTTCGAATACGTTGTTAATGTTCTTATTTTATTTATATTGAAGTCGGTTGTATAAAAATTTAAATTTTACTACTTGTGTCAGTTACCTCATAATATCACATGTATGTCATTAAAACTGTTTGAAATTTAGTAAATTAGTTCTTTATTTTCAAAACTAGTTAATATATTTTCAAAACTACTTAAAATACCCTGTAATGAATCAGACAGCTAATTAGATAAAGTATTTCAACAAGAAAATAAATTAATTTTTACTGACGTGAAGAAATAAAGGCTTTGTCATGCACACTGACGGCTTACATGCCAGCTCACATGCTTCAAACCTGGCTCCGGCGATACGGATGTCATTAATATTGCATGCATGCTTGGATGCAATGAAGTATGCGTCTTGAGACTGTAGCACAAAAATATGTTTCAGAGGCAAAACTACAGCTCATGAGATATACCTTCCCTATACTCATGCATTGCATCTTCGTGAAAGTTGCATAAACTTGCCAGCACAATTAAATAATACGAATTCTGTCCTAACTTTAACAACGTTAGAATTGTTCATCTCATCCGTCATCAACAGCGTGTACAAGGCCTCAACTTGGACTCAGGCCTCTCCTATAGTAATAGTCTTTTTTCTTTTTTCTTAGCCTACTGTTTGAATTGAATTATATCACGGCTTAGCAGGTGGATTAACCATTACGCGACATTTTAAGCCTCTGAAGCTACCGCACCTAAACGAGATGGTTATGTTACCTTCTTTCTATTTTACGATCTGTATTTTTGGCATAATTCATATTCACTTCTTCCGACACCACACGATATGGAGTAATGAATTCTCTTCATTTTCTGTGCATATTTCATATTTCAGTTCGCAACCGCGTGTTTCAGAGTTTAGTACAAGTTTATAGATTTTGAGACGTTTTGAAACGCATCCAATGTTTTCTTTTATAGGGTAGGGTGACAAACGAGCACACAGTCCATCTGATAATTAGTGTATGTTATGGTCCATAGACATCTACATCTATCTACTCACCCGTCAGGACTAAGACGGAATGCCTCGTTACCAGTAAAAAGGGTCTTTGGTTCTCTACACTCATTCTCAATTCTCACGCAGGCTAAATCCTATATTGCATAGATGTATGTGCTTGTCTCTTTAGTGTCGCTTTTTTGTTTCATCGAGTTTACGTGATTTAAAACGATTTAGGTTATCTGGAAGAAATTGCTGCATAGCAATAAGACCGCCTTTTGTTTTGCTCTTTGTTTGTTTATTTTTATGTTTTCTTAGTGTTCAATAAAGGGTATTGTGATGTATTGTACTATAGTGAAGAAAACGAAATTTTCACTTCAAAAATCATTTGAATCTGTTACTCGCTTCCAAGAACTTGGTGAACATACATAAAAATATACAGTATGAAGAAACTCCTTGTGTTTTGCGCTGTTCAAAATTATTTGTGGCGGCAGAAATCGACCTCGGTTAGTTTGCGTACTATGAATTTTTAAGAGAGCGCTTAATAATATATTGCAGCACTAAGTTTCAATTTACTTTTATATGTACACGTCCATATTGATTATTGGTTGGTTACATTTCATTCCATTTGTCACCAGTGGCACACACGTTCAGTATTTCTCTAAAACTTTTTAGATACATTTTATTTTACATTTCAAAATATAAATGGACAGATTTATCGCATAAAATTTAGTACAAAATGAAGTTTTTCAACGCTAAAGATAATAATGTTGAGGTCATGCATCGTTCGCAGGTCACATTATCTACGCTTAGCAATGTTTTATGTCGGTATCATATCTGTACGTCCTGCATGCATTTATTAGTTAATAATAGAAGACTACAAATATATTTTACTGTAAAGTCTTATTCAACCGATTTTATAGCATAATGAAGAACGTTTGTCTACGTTACCTACGACTGCCTCGTTGGCCTAGTGATCGTAATTGTGACTGCTAATCTTGAGGTAACGAATTGAAATCAGTATTGTTTAGGTTTTTCTGTCAAGAAGTTGAGGATTTTTACTCCCGTTCCTTGAAATTCACGTAAGAATCAATAGAGAGTGCACCTGTGCTTGTGCATACGCTCGTGCTTTATAATCACCGAGTAAGTTTTCTTTACTGATGTGCTACGAGTATAATCCCTAGCTACTAGCTAGTCTTCGTTGAGACTGGCCGCCGTAACCTAAATCGGTCTCGGGGATACAATTATTATTACATTTAAGTCAACCATTTGTTGTGTTAAGCAAAAGAAGTGAAACTGTATTCAGCGAAGCAAAATGCTTTTGAATCGGCGCATTTGGTAAATCCCGTAATAGCTTCCATTAAACACCTAGTCGCGGAGTCAAATGGCCTCCGGTGGTGGTCTCTAATCTCACCGTCCATTTCCCTTCGACGCTTAGTTACAATTTACCGCTATATGCAAATTTCTGTAAAGCCAACAAAGCGGTTAGAATACTCTAATTCAAATGATTAACTATTGTTCATTGTAATACACTGAATTTATTATTTAATGGAACAAAATATTTTAAGGTCAACTCCTAGATAAAATATTTATTAGAAAAAAAAAGGCTTTTACGTACCATAACCATAACATAACACAGTAGTGTGTGAACGATTACTGGATACCTGGCAGTAATTTAGCTTGAACGATTACTGGATACCTGGCAGTAATTTAGCTTGAACGATTACTGGATACCTGGCAGTAATTTAGCTTGAACGATTACTGGATACCTGGCAGTAATTTAGCTTGAACGATTACTGGATACCTGGCAGTAATTTAGCTTGAACGATTACTGGATACCTGGCAGTAATTTAGCTTGAACGATTACTGGATACCTGGCAGTAATTTAGCTTGAACGATTACTGGATACCTGGCAGTAATTTAGCTTGAACGATTACTGGATACCTGGCAGTAATTTAGCTTGAACGATTACTGGATACCTGGCAGTAATTTAGTTTGAACGATTACTGGATACCTGGCAGTAATTTAGCTTGAACGATTACTGGATACCTGGCAGTAATTTAGCTTGAACGATTACTGGATACCTGGCAGTAATTTAGCTTGAACAATTACTGGATACCTGGCAGTAATTTAGCTTGAACGATTACTGGATACCTGGCAGTAATTTAGCTTGAACGATTACTGGATACCTGGCAGTAATTTAGCTTGAACGATTACTGGATACCTGGCAGTAATTTAGCTTGAACGATTACTGGATACCTGGCAGTAATTTAGCTTGAACGATTACTGGATACCTGGCAGTAATTTAGCTTGAACGATTACTGGATACCTGGCAGTAATTTAGCTTGAACGATTACTGGATACCTGGCAGTAATTTAGCTTGAACGATTACTGGATACCTGGCAGTAATTTAGCTTGAACGATTACTGGATACTTGGCAGTAATTTAGCTTGAACGATTACTGGATACCTGGCAGTAATTTAGCTTGAACGATTACTGGATACCTGGCAGTAATTTAGCTTGAACGATTACTGGATACTTGGCAGTAATTTAGCTTGAACGATTACTGGATACCTGGCAGTAATTTAGCTTGAACGATTACTGGATACCTGGCAGTAATTTAGCTTGAACCATTACTGGATACCTGGCAGTAATTTAGCTTGAACGATTACTGGATACCTGGCAGTAATTTAGCTTGAACGATTACTGGATACCTGGCAGTAATTTAGCTTGAACGATTACTGGATACCTGGCAGTAATTTAGCTTGAACGATTACTGGATACCTGGCAGTAATTTAGCTTGAAGATTTATTTTCAAGGAACATAAAAATGTGATAGTTCAACCTCTCGCTTGCGCCTCGTTAGGCAGTAAAATGGCAGGGTTGAGATAGGAAGATTTTGTGGGGATTAAGCAATTTAGATAACGAGCCAAGCGCTTATAATATATCTATATATCAATACTTGAATATCGAAAATTTCGAATGAAACGTTTAAATTTGTAACTTATTTCATTTGAATTGTACAATACCACGGTAGCACTACCATATACTTAATAAAAATAAAACAACAAATACTCATTTCCTGTGTTTATGGGAACACAACACATTTAAATGAAAGTAAATTTTACGGATTTGAACACATATATTAACTTATTTTAAATTCACGACGTTTCCAATACTTTACAGCAACCATCGTGAGTGAGTCCTCCCCGTGAACATGGGCTGTGTAAAGTATACGTAATAAAATCCGTAAAACTTAGTTTCACTAAAATTTAAAACTCCTCACCATCCATGGATTTATTACAAAAAGAACAGTAGTAAAATGCCAAGTGTACTTACGTGACGCATGACGTTTGACTACTACTCTTTTTGGATATGAAGCTCACCCAGAACCACCACCTTGCCACCACACCTTTAACATTACGCTTGGTTTGCGGATCGGAGTCACTGGGCTTGATATTTATATCTACGTAAATGAAATGTTATAACGTCATTCATCGGATATTATTGGATTATTCTGACATTATTCATAGTTCCCACACCCTCTTACGAAACCCACGGAAGGAAATGGAGTTATGGTTTCTCTTACAACAAGTCAACAAGAACAACCGATGATAAGTTGATGATGTGACCCATAGACATCCACATTCATCTTCGATTAAGAATCAAAATGCAGATGAGTTTTCACCCCTGAAGACTAAGATGGAACTCCTAGTATCTAATAAAAACGGTCTCCGGTTCTCTACATTCACCATATGAAACAGTAGCAATAAGCTGCTATTATACGCTGGTAAAAGTTGCAGCATGCCTTACTACGTATAACATGTGTAATGATATAAAAACAGTTTTGGATAAAAGCAACCAATGTAAATCAAGGGTACTTAATATTTGATGTTTGCATTTAATAATTAAAATGTACAAAGCCGAGATTCGGTCTTTTTTAATATTAACCAGCTACAGCAACAATACAAAAAGCTTACAATTACTCAGATAATGTGATATCTGAGGAATTGTAAGCTTTTTGTATTGTTTACAAACAGAATCGAGTTCAACGAAAACTTAATCACAAATACATTATACAATCAAACGCCGATTGAAATTTTCTTTGAGACGATATCATACTTAATTATTTACAAGATATTAGACACAAAAAAGTCACTAATTTATGAACGCACAGACACTGTAATTTAGCGTTTCAACTAATTCCGATTGAAAAGATAATGAAAGAGAAAGAAACGGAATATTTTATTGGATATTTTGTTATCACAAATAATTTCTCTCCCTCTTCTGCTCTCTCTTAATTTTTTGAAAATTCGAATTACTCGTTATGAATACATAGTTAGATAATGCATTGGAAAATGATGTTGTTTATATTTTGCATTTAATTAAATAAAATTACTTATTAAATTAAATTGTTCTGTTAATTAAGTAAAGCGGCTATCAAGATTGTGATTGCAAAAACATTGAAGCTTATCACATAATGTTTAATCTTCAAAAAACAACTCACACTAATTTAAAAGTTATTATAACAACTGAGCTATCTGATCGCCCAAAAGTTATTAACCAACTTTGTAATACGAGGATGACATTATTTCGAACACTTGCTCTAAAGTGTTGACAATCTATGATTTATTTTCCCGGATATGGCGCCGTATCTCGTGCCTTGTATAGCACTATAAATCTATAGCCCGGTTTCCCCTTAAAAAATTAATTATACTTACTTCATTTAAATGCAATTTATCTTCGAAGCTATCACTTTTGACATGAGTTTGTTAATGAAGTTTAATAACGAGAAATGTCTTCATTCGACGCTTATGTTTGTTTTTATATCCGCTAACCAATTTGTTGGCAGCGGCTGAACCAATTTTAATATTCTTATCTTGAATAAAACTATATATACGGATTCTATCGCGCTTAATTTACTTATTTTAACTTATATTTAATTCCCGACGTTTTGAGTGCTTTACCATGGTCACGGGGGAGACTGAGATATTTGACGTCCTAATGTTATAGTTAGCCCAGCTACCTTCAGTTTTTTTAATATTAATTTTTGTTCCAATCTACGAAGGACCAGCTTACAGTATCTTGTAAGGAAGTATTGCAAGACAACAAGCTTCGGATCCCGCGCCGACGTCACAGTGACGGAGTGAAGTCGGCCACATTCGAGCGTGTGCCTGCTGTACCACCGTATGTCGGAACAGTCACAGACAAGGTTGGCTATATCTTGAAGCGAGCTTGCTCTCATACACACTACAAGCCGGCGAAGAAGATTTGTCAAATTTTACCATCCGTCAAGTGTAATATTCCTCTACAAGATGTAGGAGTGTACAAGTTAGATTGTGAATGTGGTCTTTTTTACATATGTCGAACAAAAAATCCCGCGTGAAAGAACATATAGCTAAAGTGAAGCACCGACGCTCCGAGAAGTCTGCAGTTTGTGAACCTGCTGAAGATCGTCTCCACCATTACATCTGATTTGATAAACTATAAATCCTCGAAAACGAACATCGATTCCTACCAAGGATGATACGCAAGGGTATTTGAATTAAAAAAAAAACATTCTAGTTTCAATGGAGAAGATGGATGGGTGCTGTCATCTACTTGGGATCCTATAATTAACAAAATAAAACCAATTCCAAGCATACCACTGCAAGACTTTAAGATACTTTAAACTGGTTATGCGTAGATCGGACCAAAAATTAATATTAAAAAACTGAAGGTAGCCGGGCTAACTATGACATCGGGACGTCAAACATCTCAGTGTCCCCGTAACCATGGGTGCTGTAAAGCACCCGAAACGTCGTGAATTAAAAATTAGTTAAAATAAGTAAATTAAACGTGATAGAATCTGTATATTTAGTTTTGTTCGATGTGTGATGTTGGAGTAAATTTAAGAAATCATAATAATCTTCTCTCATTAAATATTGGCTACAAAAATTTCTGATGTTGAAAAAATATGGATGGTGGATTCAAGAACTATAAGGACTAAAATAACTTACCACATAATAACTACTGAATTAGAGGCTTTATCTCTTCGATACACTTCATCGTAATAATGAAAGTCTAATTATTTTTCGTTTAAAGTAACCAGTTAATATTTCTCTGCTGATTGGTGGCGCTAGTCGATATTCTTACACTGGTTGTTACCCTTATTCTATAAAAAAACACGGAACAATATCTAACACAGTTTTAAGGGTTATTGCAATCATTGAAAACAATATACGCCTGAATTTACGGATTTGAAAAAAAAAACTAATTATAATAATACACGTAATTATTTTAAAGTATTCATGTGAAGAATTCCAACAATTTAACATGATAGATGATATACTGTAGTGAGAACTATCTTTCTCCAGTCGAGCCGACCCATCAGTGCCACAGACATGACTGCCACAGGCATGACATGCGCTGGAGCATGTAGGCAAAGATGCACATGACGTAAATCATTAACTATTTATTCAATTGATAGATTTTACTATACAAAATACAAATAAAGAAAAACTTATTTCTAAGATGCGTGAAATACACCACAAGCACTGGAGCAGCGAGTATGCTCTCAGAAATGAGAAGAGGCCTGTGTCTAACAGATGTACTTACTCTTATATAGGATGTATTTATACCTTTTTAACTTTAAAAAATTACTCTATATATATATATATATATATATATATATATATATATATATATATATATATATATATATATATATATATCGGTATGTAACCGATATTACTATTATTATACTTTAATAAACTACATATTATTTGGGATAAAGAAAGTTGAAGATTTGTTCAGGCTAGCCCTGTACAAAGAAGAATTTAGAAGGATGACTGCCGACCTTCAGTAATGGAGAGGCACTTAAAGAAGAAGAACCGATATTATGGTAAGATAAAATATCACCATCATTACCATTATAACTACAGCCTTTCACAAATCCACTGCTGAACATAGGTCTCCCTCAAAGAACGCCACAAAATAAGGTCTTAAGCCACCTGCATCGATCGATTTCCTGCATGTCTTACCCGGTCGTCGCTCCATCTCTTGGTAACTGATATTAGGAGTTAATTAAAATAAGTAAGCGATATTAGTGTTAATAGCATTATTTTCACCTTACAACTTTTATTTTAATATTGATTATTTTTAAATGCTATCTTTTTGTGTTAGGAGCTAAAGAGTTGTTTACGATGATAGCTGGATGGCAAATTCATACTCAAGTTTAAGTATGTATTTGTATTTCTTATTAATATAAACATTTAACTATTTACTGGAATATCAATCGTTTTATAATAGTATTGCCCAGTTAATATAAGTAATTAAAAGTTTTTATTAGTTTTACGTGTATTTGTCTATGTAACGATAACCTTAAAAATAAACTTAAAAGTTTACACTCGTATCAAGGACCGATAACAATAAAATAATAATTTAATGACTTTATCTTAGTATCGGAATCGGATTCACTAGGATAAAATAAAATAATCAGCTAAGGATCAATATGTGATATTTAGGTTTTTCTAAAGTCCAACATTATTAAATTAGAGTTCTTGATAGAAATTTTTGATGCTCCACAGACCAATTTACGCAGTCAATTATAAATGTTTCAGGTCCATAAATTAATTTGTACAAGTTTTGAGACAATGAGGATTACGTTCTATTTCGAACGGTTACCACAATAATGGAGTAAACCGTAAAGCTAGTTGTCAACGCCAAACCAGTTCGTTCTCAAAGACGGAAGCGTTCTTACATATTTAGCTCACCCTTTTCCCACCCTCCTACTGTCGGTACGGTATTTGCGGTCACATTACAGCTGCCATCTCACTTACATACACTATTTTTCAAGCAACGAAATTAAACGACGAACTACTTTATGAACCTATATGGTGGGGGGTAGCCCATTTAAGAAACATTATGGATAATTTTGTTGAGCATATAATTTTATTATTTGTATCATTCCGTATGTGTCGTAAGAGGCGACAGAGGGAAGCAAATTGGAAGATGGGCAGCAGCGTCTTCCTGATAGAAATATCGGCAAAAATAAAGAAACTTCGGTTGCAAACCAGGAACTGATATCGATATTTAAAAAAAATACTTGTCTATTGATATCGATATTAGTATTCTTAACTCGATTAATTATCAGTATTTGGTACTGATATGTGATATACAAGTACAAAATACCGATACTTTTGTATCCGCGGATTTTTCGCGGTGTTAATGCGAAGTTCATTCTCTTCGCTATTACCCCGTATGCAGAAATTATCTGCAGTGTTGAGGATTGTCTGTTTAAAAATAATATTGGTAAGGAAAATTTGGAGGCTATACGTCAACATATTTCGTCCTTGTTACGCCGTAATTCAGTGCCGAAACCAAAACTTCCTAAAGACGAATTTACAGCGTTGATTAACTTACGGAACAGATCATAGCTAACGATTCTCCGCGCGGATAAAAGAAATGCTACTTTAATAATGGACACGTTAGAGTATAATTTTAAAATACTACAGCTTTTATCGGACAAAAGTACAAAGAATAAGGTCAAAACAGACCCCACAACTAACACGCTTAAAGCAACTAGCGATTTAATAAAGTAAGACTCCGAAAGATTAAATCTTGACGTGAATTCGCTAATACCATCATGTACCAAACCACCGAGGTTGTATGGGTTACCGAAGATACACAAACCAAACGCTCCACTACGTCCTATAGTGAGCCAGATCGATTCACCAACTTATAAGCTGGCACAAATCTTGGCAAAAATACTGTCACCACTGAGAGGACATACCAGAGCACACACAAAGGATTCATACCATTTTGTTAGTGAGATAAAAGACCTACATCCCGCTGACAATAAAACTATGGTCAGTTTTGATGTTCAGTCACTATTCACATGCCTACCTATTGAAGACTGCATATCAATTGTAACTAGAAAGCTAGAATATAATAACATGCCTGCTGAATATGCAGTATAACTCAAACACTACCTCACACCTGGCTATCTATTGTGGAAGAAAGAGTTCTACAAGCAAGTAGATGGTGTGGCGATGGGCTCACCTGTACCTCCCATAGTCGCCGACATATTCATGGAGGACTTCGAGGAGAAAGCCCTTCTTACTGCTCCTGTAAATCCAAGATTCTACAAGCGGTACGTAGACGACACTTTCACAATTTTACCATCTGACAAAGTAACTGCATTTTTAAACCACCTTAACTCTATAAACTCTAAAATACAATTTACAATGGAGTTAGAGGCAAATAATTCTTTAGCTTTCTTAGATGTTTTAATCATTCGAAATCCTAATAACACAATTGGTCACACTGTGTATAGGAAAAAGACCCATACCAACTGATATTTAAATGGTGAATCTTACCATCATCCTTCAAAGTTAGCTACCGTGGGTAAATCTTTGTTTCAGAGAGCACGAGGGATCTGTGACAGAAAATATCTGGCCGCCGAACTTCAGCACGTCAAGCAAGTATTGCAAGACAACAAGCTTCGGGTCCCGCGCCTACGTCACAGTGACCGAGTGAAGCCGGCCACAGTCGAGTCTTGTACCTGCTGTACTACCATATGTCAGAGGAGTCACAGACAAGGTTGGCTACATCTTGAAGCGAGCTTCCATTAAAACTACTACAAGCCACCGAAGAAGATTAGTCAATTTTTACCATCTGTCAAGTGTAATATCCCTCTACAAGATGCAGGAGTGTACAAGTTAGGTTGTGAATGTGGTCTCTCTTACATAGGTCAAACGAAAAGATCCATAAAAACCCGCCTGAAAGAACATATAGCTGACGTGAAGCACCGACGCTCCGGGAAGTCTGCAGTCTGCGAACATGTTCAAGATCGTTCCCACCATTACATTCGATTCGATAAAACACAAATCCTCGCAAAAAAACACAGATTCCTACCAAGGATGATACGCGAGGCTATTGAAATTAAAAAACATCCAAATTTTAATAGAGAAGATGGATGGGTGCTGCCACCTGCTTGGGATCCTATAATTAACAAAATTAAATCCAAACCTAAGCATACCACTGCAAGACTTCATGATACTATAAGCTCGTTTTGCGTAAATCGGACCAAAAATTAATATTCAAAAACTGAACGTAGCCGGACTAACTATGACATTGGGACGTCAAACATCTCAGTCCCCCCCGTGACCATGGGTGCTGTAAAGCACCCGAAACGTCGGAAATCAAAAATAAGTAAAAGTAGTGAAATAAACGCGATAAAATCCGTAAATTTAATTTTATTCAATTGTATAATGTAATAAGAGCTTAACATGCAGTCGGCGCTAGCGCCATATACGAGCTCGTATAATACACTACATACCAGAACCTAGCGCGTTGTAGGCGATTGGGTGTATAAGTTTTTAATGTTGCTTACGTAAATAGTTTTTGTAAATACTTGTTGAAATAATTTTTGGTAAGTGTTTAGTAAATTTAATTGTAGGGTAAAAATCTTAAAAAAGTTTTACTTTAATTTAAAATTTATATATATATATATATATATATATATATATATATATATATATATATATATATATATATATATATATATATATATATATATATATATATATATATATATATATATAATATTACCTATTTGATAAATTGTAATAACAAAACGTCGTTCGTACTAGGTATATTTTTTGCTTGGATAGTGGCAAATGACCAACAAAAGATTTCAGATATATCATTGTTTAAGTTACAGGAGGATTTTAGTAGGAAGTTATAAAAGGCGAATTTATTTCATTTTTTATAAGATAGGTACTTATAGCGAAAAGATTTAAGTAATAATTTATCAACAGTAAGTATTTAAGTTATAATACGAATAACACTGAAATTAAAACTTTGTTTACTAGCAAGATTTTTAACTAAGTCAAATATAATCAAATTTCTATTAGGAATCGTATATCTGGTTTATTTGTTGTTTACACTATCTATCTATTTCTTAAAAGCCAAGCATCGCGACTCTCGATGAATGGCCTTGCAATTTCCATGCGTTGGGCATCGATGAACTCACATAGGTGCGAAAATATAGTCAGAATAGATACGTGGATTAAGTAACTTAATTAACATTTATACACATTTATTTTATACAATTACAAAAGATGCAATGTAATACGGACACTCGCGCACAGCGATAAAATTTTATTTGGCTTGCGTGTGGCTGTGGCGCTAGGCTATTAAAAGTCAGCAAGCAATCAATACCAAAAGACTGCAACTTCTGTACGTAGTACTATTACTTATTCTGTGGTAAGGATAACAAACGAGCTCACAGTCCACTTGATATTAAGTGGATGCTGTGGCCCATAGACATATAAATTTATCTTCGATGAAGAATCACCACGCACACGCATTGTCTCCTCTGAGGACTAAAATGAAATGCCTCGTTTCCAGTAAAAAAAGATCTCAGGATTTCTACACACACAAAACACAGTATAAAAACACAGCATTATTAAGCTGCTACTTTACGCTGGTATTCTGTGAGAGCGTGGTCCTTCTCCGGTCGAGTCGACCCGTTCGTGCTACAACTATATTATATTTGCAGCGTGGCTTTACCACGTATATATTTTTATCTCTTTCTAACTTATACTAGCTGTAAGGAACAGTCTGACATATTCGTTTACCGCATATCGTTAAAATCTTTATGCGATACAACTGCAGAAGTATTCCTGAAATTTTTAACACTCCTTAACCACTTAACTGTTTTAATTAAGATTTCCAGGCTTGACGTGGACGACCCTTTTAGTCTATCTACAATTTTTTAAATATGGTGATAGGCAACAGTTCTCATACAATGGTATAAAAATTGCAACTTTGTCATCAATTGGCAGAAATGGTTACTATTTGGCATTGTACGCAATATGGGCAAACGAAATTTTGAATATGCTGCACCGATGATAGTTTATTTTCACACTCACGTACGATCTTACCTTACCTATGACCGTTGATATTAGAGAGAGTAAATAAGATGCGAAAACGAGGAAATTTTTATTGTATCAATATATTGGTATCAGTATATATACCGATAAACTAACTGCAAGTATCGATATTTTTGTACTGAAATCAAATATCGATACCAATATCGATAAATCAATACCTAAATATTAGTAAATATTTAAATAATATAAATACAAAATATCCCCACTAGAAGGCAATCTCTGGGGAAGGTCTATGTTCAGCTGTGGACCATAACGATATTGGTATAATAATAATAATAATAATAATTTTATTTCAGATACAAGCTCCATAATTTGTTAGTAATAAATAATATAAACTTAAAATTAATGTTAATAAATATACAACTAAAAAAAACAACAATGATTATTTTATATTAAATATAACAGCTCTGGACCCCATATGCACAGTGTTCCAATACCCCACTACCGGACAATCAAACCTACCTAATACAGTACATAGGAGTCCGTTGGCACTGTCTCGCACGCGTCGCATCAGGGAGGCCACTCTCTTCCGCATTATTGCATCAAAGCTGTCCGTGTTAGCCTCAACAAACATACCTGATGCGCTGCAATATCGAGACAGCCCCATTAGCATCCTAGAGCCATTATTATAATGAACACGTAGAGCATTTACGGATCCGCGAGTATACTTGACCCACAGGCTGCAGTTGTAAAATGTTTGGCAGTACGCCTTAAAAAGGGTTATCTTGACAGCTTTTGTACACCTTGCAAACCTGCGAGCCAGCATGTTGCACCTCACTGCTAACGCTCTACGTTCTCGTTCAATATCCAAGTCATCAGAGAGGTCATCTGTAACCCAGTGCCCCAGGTATTTAAATTTGGTGACCCTACAATAGTTAAAGGTACTCCTCCAAGCATGACCAGTGGGATATCCTTGGGTTCTTTATTCCCTGCCGTGAAAACAAGTAGTTCACTCTTTTTGGAGTTATGCCTGAGGACATGGGCTTCAGCATACTCTCACATAAATTTATTAATGTTTCAAGTGCTCTGATCGAAGGGCTCAGCAGCACCATGTCGTCCGCGTAACTGATGCTGTTTACGAAGTTACCATCTATTGAGCATCCGACGCCAGTTCTGCTAAGCTCATCGATCAATCCATTTATATATAGATTAAAGAGCCTCGGTGAAGTTAAGCCCCCCTGTCTCACTCCACATTCCAACCTATATCCACTTGAGTATGAACATGCCCACCTTACATTACTACTCTAGGCGTACTCGTTTCCCTTCGAAGCTTATCCCATAATAGGTTGTACGAGACCAGGTCAAATGCCTTCGACAAGTCCAAAAAACAGGCGTAGACAGGCATTTTCTCGTAACATAATACTGGACGGAGCATACCGTATGAGTCGCAAGATTGCAGTTTCAGTGGACAGTTCAGGTATAAACTATCTATTTCACTTAACACCTCTGTAATCTCAATTAAATTATCTTGATTGTCTGTAGGCATATACACCGAAAAAACCAGGAACAAACGGTTATTCGCACATATTTTAATAGCTGTCAGTCTAACACTATTACACGGAACGATTGTAACTGACGAAAACACACTTTTCTTTCACATTATCGCCACCCCACCATAGGGTCGCCCACGGAGCATGCTGGTTGATGTGTCCACCGCTGACTTGCTCGTGAATTCAAAGTCACTGTCAATATTCCCTATATATGCAATGTCATGCGGTAATAACCATGTCTCCTGAAGAGCTATTACGTGTGCCGTCTTGCATAATTCCCTCACCCCGTCCACTGATCTCGTTACTGACTTGCAATTAAAACTAATAAGTTTTATACTGTGATCATCATTTATGTCCATACTATACATTTTATTAACTTTTATCACCAGCCTCACTTAAGCCCGTAGCAGGTAATTTCCTGTCATTAAAATTAATAAATCGCCGAAACGATATACCTTCAGGCCAAAGATTCTTGTCCAGGAACATTTCCGTCATATGCCTGGGAACAAACACTTTATAAGACTTATAATCTTTTTGACGTTTCATTTTAATTTCCACCAACTGTACAGCAACATTCGTTTTGCCTAAAATATAATCGGAAATGTCCTGGGTTGAAGTTTCTTTATCAACATTGTTTATAAACAACGGTATTCTTATATTTGCTGCCTTAAATTTACCCGTAGGATCCTTCGACTGCCCCTGTAACCCAATAAATCTGTTCCTAATTCTTTTCCTCTGCACCGTGATCCATTCTTCATCCCTTTTATTTATAAATTCGCCCCCTCCCCGTACTACTTGTGAGAATGTACTCCGTTCGTTAAGCCTACTCACTGGCACAGTACCGCTCGCTCGTTCCGCTACACCTGTAGTTGAGGCCACCAGAGTCTGCGCGGACGCATTATTTTAGGACTGCGTCTGTGCGGAAACCGCGGTACTCGTAGAGGCCTCCACGCGCATGCCCTTATCTATTATGTTTGCTTCAGTCGCTGTTGATTGCCCGGCAGGGACAGGTGCAATCGTAAGTGCATGCTGACTCATCGTGTGCGACGCATCCAGCCGACATTGTGAGTCACACTGAGTAACTGTATTATTCTCAGCTATTTTAAATGCCGTTTGATTTGAAGTAGCCGTCTTTTCTACCTCCAAGTTTATAAAACCAAATGGCCCGCTATCCGATTCAAGGTTATCGTAATGTACTAAATTACTCATGCCTCTTTTCTTATTTAAGGAATGTTTAAATTGGTAATTATTTAACAGTGAACCTTGCTTCATGTTATCGATCTCCATTTTTAATTTGTTAATTTGCTCAACTGTAGCGTACTGCTCTGATATAACTTGAACCTTATCGTTTAGGATAATTATGTCTTTCAGTAATCTCGTGACATCGACATGGTCAAATGTAACCGGTGGTAGTTTTCGTAGATCTCGGGCTACGAATATGGGAATTAGTTCTGCTGATGTACACTTGATAAGGGATATAATGTCCTCAAGATACCGCTGTATTTTTCCGTCTGCTTTGCCCTTTCTCTTTATCCTTTTCCCTGAAGTTTGCACAGATTGATAGAGTAAGTCTTTTGAAGCCGCAATCTCTTCAAGAGAGAACGTAGTTGCACACAAGCGAACTATGCTTTCTTCATTCATCACATCTACTTGATTCTGAATAAATGTCAAAACTTCACTAATGACAATGTTACAGGTATTATATTTTACTACATTAACAGACATTGTGTAGAACACCACACAACTCTTTCACGTTAAACACGTATTATCGCGGCAACGTACGCGACCAGACTGAATACTGGTATAGTTACTATCTACGTATTTATAATATACTCCTTAAATGAAAGAGGCACATATTTACAAATAATGAGGGCGAAGATCCTTTATTAAATAGTATTCTAAGATATTATATTAAATAGTAATGCTACTATCGAATACCTTTAAACGAGCAGTTCTTGTATATTACTTAGTATTTTTTTGAAAATGAAAATTTAAATTCAGTTTTTTCTATTATGCTGGTAAGATCAAAAATATTATTCATATTTTATCAGCATGCTATTTGTATCTAAATATAATTTCCAAAACACACGATATCCAAAAAAAATAGTAGACGAACAAAGCTCGGTCGTCCAGGCACTTTTATATAATATCTTAAATAAAATAGTAGTGACAAGCGAACATAGAAATAGAAATAGAAATAGAAACTTTTTATTCAATGTAGATTATAAAAATACTTATTGAAAGTCACTTTTTTAATTTACCACTGGTTCGCAAAAGAAACCTCTGTCCTGGGAAGAACCAGCAAGAAACCCAGCATGACTATCTTTTTTTAATAATAGCTTACAATCATGTTTACAATCAACAACACAAGACAAATTAGAAATAGCTTGGTAGCGATCACCCTTCCCAGGGGTTATTATCATCTATAAATTCCTTAATATTATAATAACCCTTTTTATACAAACTTAGTTTAATAACATTTTTGAACTTTGTGTATGACAAATTTTGTATATTTTCTGGGATTTTGTTGTAAAAGCGTATACATCGCCCCAAGAATGAATTACTGACTCGGTGGAGTCGAGTAACTGGTACTACCAGCTTGTGTCTGCTCCTAGTATTTACAGAATGAATATCACTTATTTTCGCAAAACTACTTTTATTCTTATGTACGTACATTACATTTTCATAAATGTATTGAGAGGCCAGAGTTAATATATTAATTTCCTTAAATTTTTGTCTCAGTGATTCTTTTGGTTTTAAATTATATATTGCTCTAATGGCCCTCTTCAACATTCCGTACATTCCACCTGATACTTTAAACCAACCTGAAACATTGCAATTATACTAGTTTTTATGGATTTTATCGCGTACATTTAACTATAAATACCCGACGTTTCGTTTAGCGTGTACCTGCTGTACTGCATATATTAGATGAGTCAGTGACAAGATTGGCTACATCTTGAAGCGCGCTTCCATCGAAACATACTTCAAGCCACCGAAGAAGATTGGTCAGTTTTTACCATCAGTCAAGTGTAACGTCGCTCTGCAAGATGCAGGAGTGTACAATCTTGATTGTGAGTGTTGTCTCTCCTACATAGGACAAACTAAAAGATCAATTAAAACCCGCGTTAAAGAGCATATAGCTGATGTGAAGAATCGACGCTCCGTGAAGTCTGCAGTCCGTGAACACATACAGGATCGCCCCCGTCACTGCATCAGATTTGATAGACCACAAATCCTCGCTAAAGAACACCGATTCCTTCCAAGGATGATTCTCGAGGTTATTGAAATCAAAAAATATCCTTATTTCAATAGAGAAGATCGCTGGGTGCTACCATCTGCTTGGGATCCTATAATAAATAAAATTAAATCCCAACCCAAGCATACAACTGCAAGACTTCAAGATACCATAAGTTCATACTGTGTAGATCGGAACAAAAGTTAAATTTTTATCTATGGTAACCGCTGCTAACTATGACATTTGTACGTTGAACATCTCAGTCCCCCCCCCCCTGACCATGGGTACTGTAAAGCGTTCGAAACGTCGGGTATTTATAGTTAAATATACGCGATAAAATCCGTTTCACTATTTCAATGTGTAGTGTTCGCGTAAATATAAGAAACCAACCTCAAACAGTAGAACACGCACTGCGTGGCGACAGAAATAGTTGAGAGAGTGGTACCTACGTAGATGGACACATAGGCAGGAACTATTTTGGAAAGAAACCAAGTAGGTATAGAACAGTAAGTAGCATTAATCTTAAGGTGAAGTACGAATATGTGATGCCTAACTTACTAGCAATTTTTAAAATTGAGTTCTTTTTCATCAAAAGCGTCCTTCTGAAAAGTCAATTTTCTCTCCCTTCTCATACTTTGACAGTTAATAAAAGCCTCGATATAGGCTTAATCTGAATTGCTAATGTTATTTTTCTTTTAATTACTTTGCTGTGCCATGAATTAAGTATCCATTATAGCCTGCATAAAAACTGTTTGTATTTTTGAACCGTTTGACATTGGAGGGCAAAATATTTTTCAATTTAACAGGTCACCTTCCAGAAAATATACATTATGATAAGCAGTACGTATTATCAAATTCCGACTAATGGTGGATTCATAAACATATTTCGTCTGTTGAGTTTCGTAATAGGCGACTATAAGAAATGCTTCATTTAAAATTTCGTGAATAGAATTTTTACCATCCTTGTTCCTTTTTTGTAGCGGGTCCGCCAAATAACTTTTTTTTTTAAAAATGCTATTAAAAAAAACTACTAAATGTTTTTTCAAATTTCTTTTTTTATTTGAAAGTACAATCCTTCCGGTTAATGATAGAAAATAATTTCATTCAAATGGCTGCCTCGGCTGGCCATGCAGTAGCCTACACGATAGGTCCAATTTTTGAGTACATTATCGATTGTGTGCAGTTGTATTTCACCAATGGCTTCACGAATATTGTCCTTTAAAGCGTCAATTGTCTCTGGCTTATCGGCTTAACACTTATCTTTGACGGCACCCCACAAATAATAGTCCAACGTTGTCAAATCACAGCTCCGAGGTGGCCAAACGACATCAGCTCTGCGGCTGATAATGCGATTTTCAAAAACAGGGCGCAAAACATCAAGTGTAGCGTCGGCTGTGTGGCACGTTGCGCCGTCCTGTTGAAACCAAATGTTGCCAATATCCTCATCTTCAATTTCTGTGAACAAAAATTCGTTCAACATGGCGCGATAACGATCGCCATTGACTGTAACGACCACACCTTACTCATTTTCGAAGAAAAATGGCCCAATTATGCCTCTGGACCAAAATCCGCACCAAACAGTGACTCGTTTTGGGTGCACCGGCTTTTCGATGAATGCGTGCAGGTTTTCTGTGCCCCAAATGCGACAATTCTGCTTGTTTACATACCCGCCAAGTTCGAAAAGAGCTTCATCTGAAAAGATGATTTTTTTTTGGCAAAATCCGCATCTTCTGCAAGTCGATCGCAGGCCCATTTAGCGAAGCGAAAACGCATTGGATGGTCAGTTGGCTTCAACTCCTGAACCAATTGGATTTTGTACGGTGTCATACCAAGGTCTTTACGCAAAATTTGTCTCAATGATGTCTCCGAAATGTCCAATTGTTGAGAACGACGGTGAACTGATGTTGATGGCGTTTCACGCACACTGTCGGCCACAGCAGCAATATTCTCGGGTGTACGCACTGTTTTTGGCTTTTCACGCGTTAGTTTATCGATGAGGATGCCAGTTTTTTTCACTTTTTTCACAAGGTAACGAACATACGGAGCTGACGGTGCTTCATTTCTTCCAAAATCCTTACGCAATTTTCGCACACATTCTACAACATTACCATGATTTTCAAAGTAATGTCGCAATATTTCTCAGCGTTGTTCAAGCGTATACACAACCATATTCGTTCAGCGGAAGGATAAAACTAAATAACTGTCAAATTAGACATGAGCTAAGTCTTGCCATTCACGAAATAAGCACTAGTTGAAAAAAAAAGTTAGATGGTGGACCCTGTATAATCAAGTAAATTTTGTACACGTATCTTTAATGGCAGCTTATAAAAATGTAATTAGAATGGTTTCGAAATTTAGCCTACGATGATACAAACAAGTTCTTGATTGTTTCAACTTATTTTATTCCAATATATATTAATAAAATTCACTTTAATTAGTTAATTAGTTGTCAATTTTATATGTAAAACAGAAAATATTTGTGTGTCTATTATCACATAAACCTGAGGTATAGGTTTATCATAATTCAGATACCTATTATTATAGCGTTTTTAGATTAAAGATTAGAATTACTTGTACAGTAGTACAGCTTAGACTTTTTTAGGCACATCAAATAAAAAAATCATAACACAGCCGCAAATTATTTAGATACAGATGCTTAACTGCATTACAAAGCAAAAAGTAAAGTTTTACTGAAATAATCGTACAGAAAGCAAAACAATGGAAATCGATTTGATAGATAGCACCACATTAAAACTAAATTGCTATGTTGAAATGTTAAAATGATGTGTAGTTTTGATATGGAATAATTGTCAAAGCTTTCAATCTAATAGCTTCGGTGCTGTCGTTATGAGAGAGAAATTTATGAATAAAATATTATGTTTTCTGTTTATGTTTTATGTTTGAGGAAACCAGCCATTTAATTTAATATTCAAGGATTTATATAAGGTTTTTGTTTTTCGTTTTCTTATTTCATTAGTGGATTTTTATTAATGTAATCAAAAATTAAATCTCAGATCAACAAAATCAAGAAAAAAGATATTTATGAGAATCGCTCGAGAGTGTGACACTTTTATCTAAGCGGCTGTATCTATAAACAGAAATCTCAAGCAAAGAAACATATTTAGTAGCAATTCAGTCATGCTTATTAAAGTAAATACATTTTGATTTTATAATAATTTCAATCATTTATTCATTTATTTATAACTCGTAAATAAGCCGCGACTACAAGTTGTCAAGTCTAACTTCAATTTACATAAAAACTTATTTCTCTACGCCTATGTCTTTATCCATGCTTTCTTTTGTCTATATCTATACTTTAATAAATTTGAAGTTCATCTTGTACTAGTAACAGAACTTTACATTTACATTAAATGTTAAGTTAAGCGTAAATGAATAACGTGCTCGATGTAGCTTTTATCTTAGCAGACATCCTTGAAAATCTCAGGTACGTAACGTAACACGGCATAGAAAGTTAAGAAAATAGAAAATGTTTTTCGATCTTAAATGTCAACTTTGATCGATTTTGGGTATATGTAATTAAATTTTATGAAAATTAGTCAAATATTAGCTCAATTCCAAAAATATTTACGCGTTTTGTTTTGTAAATAATATTAAATATGAAAATAAAACATAATAAACTTAGGATATTGCAAATATTTTATTTAATTTAAAGCTTATTCATTTGGCCAATAAAATAAAAAGCCAAGCAAATATACAACAAATCGTCGTTTCGGTGATTCCCGAGGGGTTAAGCAGAGCCCAATTAGCACCAAGTTACTCGGAGCAATTTTAGCCAAAAATGGTTTTAGATGGAATATGAGGAAAGAAGTGATATATGGCTCCCCCATCGCATAAAAACACTATACCATCATCCCATCATTTGCCTCTTACAACATACTATACAAGTAACGGTGCTAGCACATGCGTTGTTGTTATAAGTCTCATATACTCGTAAACATGATGCCATATTCCTCTGTTTTATATTTAGTCAGTTTATATTTGCTTTAATTGTAACTTAAATCTGATTATTGAAAAATCCGCCCTATTAATTAAAGTTTATGCTATAAAAATTAAATTAAATGGTCACATTACTTGGTTAGTTTCGGAATTATTCAAAAAGTATTGAAAATGTTAACTATATTATGATTGTTGTATGAATGGGTCAGCTCGATAGGAGCAGGACCAATTTTCAGAGAATTCCAACTCGAAAAAGCAGCTTAAAGCTGCTGGGTTTTGTATAGTGAATCTAGAGAACCGAAGACTTTTAAAGTATTTCGATTTTGGTCTCAGTGGTGACAACACATATTTATTTTAATTCTTAATCGAGAATAGTTGTAAATATTAATCGGCCACAACATTTACTTACCATCAGTTGGTATAAATGCTCTTTTGTTTTTTGTCATTGCCACCCTTGGAAAGCGGGTCGGCAACCAGTGATATTTATAATTTTGAGCAGTTGTGTTATCTGTCTCTATCGCTATTTAACGATACTCAAAGGCAGTATAGGATAGTGGATATTCTATTTAATTTGTACCACACATCCCTCATATACTTAATTAATAATTCTGTTATGTCTAGATATTAGTTAGAGTACAGATATCTTGTATCAGATATAATGTAAATAAATACGTTAGTAAATACAAATAAACGAATACACCATATTATTAGAACTATTTGATAACTGAAATACTCACACGTGCACTGCTCTATCATCTTTGACTTACTGGTAGGCATAATGGAGAAGAAATCCCAACTACTCGTCTAATAATTGATGTTTCTATACACATGACTTATTCCCGTAAATACATATAGATTTTTTAAAGTGAAAAGCGAACTTGGAATCCACGTGATTGTAAGTGGTAATACAGTGCATGGACACCTATAGCGAACATCAAACATAGAAGACTAGAAAATGTGTTGTCATCTTTGAAAACTAACATGGAATGCCTCACTCTCCTCACTGCTGAACATAGGCCTCCCGCAAGGAATGCCACAAAGCATGGTGCTAAACCAGTGGCATCCAGCAACATTCTGCATATCTTATCAAGTCATCGCTCTATCTAGTGGGGGGTTGCCCTACACTACGGCTACCGGTATAAAACTGCCACTGAAGAATTGTTTCCCCATCGGTTGTCAGGTCTTTGAGCTATATAACTAGCTCATTGCCAATTCAGCTTACGCATCTGCTGGGCTATGTCCATCATTCTGGATCTACTGATCTTATCTTTTTGATAAACTTAGTAATGAGGATGTCCTCATTTCCAAACCTATCACGAAGATAAACCCCGAGAATAGCCATCTCCATACCTCCATAGCAGTAAAGGACCAAGTCTCAGATCCGAAAGTAATTACTGGCAACAGGTACTGGTTGTACAATCTAATTTCCAAGTTTTGACATATACCTGACGAGAAGATGTGTCGTAATTTCCCGAACGCTGCCCAGCCAAGATGAATCCTCGATTGACCTCTCGGTCGAAGTTGGACTTAACTAGTCAGGCTACTTGTCTCAAGTAAACGTACTGGTCAACAACTTCAAGCTTAGTGCTCCCATCAACTACCAGAATAGATGTGACATGGACATGATCATTGTTTTTTCCATATTCGTCTTAAGACCTATCCGTTGGGAGGCACTATTAAGATCAGTGTGCTTAGATCCTCCAGCAATCCTGGTATAAGGACTTAATCATCGGCAATTCGAAGGTGAGCTATGTACTCGCCATTGATGTTGTTGTCGTATCCTTTATAATTCAGTAGCTTGAAAACATCTTCTAACCTTCCAATGTCCGGGGATATATCGTCACCCTGTCTTAAAATTCTCTGCAGTTGGATGAGTTTCGTACTCTGATTCTGCACTCGGATAGCCATCGTAGTCCTACAGTAAACAAACTTCAGAACTTCGATATACCAACAGTCAACTTGGCACCACTGAAGAGACTGTAGTACCGACCAAATTTCGACGCAATCAAAGTCTTTCTTATAGATCACATACGCCAGTCAAAGTGGCAGATTGTACTCTTCGGTGTTTTGTACAATCTGCCGCAGGCTATACGAGTATATGTGGTCTATGGTACAGAAGCCTTTTCAGAAACTGGCTTGTTCGGGAAGCTCATCGAGTCTCATGCGTGCGAGACGATTCGTAATGATTTTCGAAAACAACATGTAGACGGGGCTCAGAATGTAAGTCGGTGTGTAGTTCTTCATGAAAGCATTGTCGCCTTTCTTGAAGAAAAAGAATATTACATTTCTACTTCACGCCCCCGGAGTAGTACCACTATGGAGGACAGAATTGAATAGCTTCTGAAAGACTTTAAGTACCGATGTTCTATTCGCTTTCAAAAGCTCCGCTGTAATTCCGTCTTCGCCTGGGGCCTTGCCGTTTTTATGGTGCTGGAAAGCCATTCTAATTTCACTCCGACTGACGTCCGGGATATCATTGGAATAGTGTCGGATAAGATTTGCTCTTGGATCTTTTCTCACACTTGCGTATGGCTCCAACGATGATGTGTACAGCTGCCCATAGAACCTCTCAATCTCACTCAAAATCTCATTTGTCCCCGAAACGATTCTGCCACACTCAGAATAAAGCTTTGACAGTTGGCTCTTTCTCTGGTAAATAATTTGGAGCCCTGGTTCCGCTCAATCGCTTCTTCAATACGAGCAGTATTAAAATTGCGTAAGTCCCGCCGTATATATTTGGAGATCTTTCTGTTCAGTTGCCTATATGCTGTCAAATCTGTTGAAGACTGCAGCTTCATTTCTCGTCTAACAGCCATGAGATTAAGAGTATGATTGGAGAGTTTTTGTGTTCGTCGGGTCTTGCATGAATTAGATCCGACTAAATGGATAGTTTCCACGAGCTTGTCATTCATATCATCCACTGCATTGCAATCTTCTAGGCACTGAAAAGGGTATTGTAACTCGAGCTTGCTTGAAACGTTGACGAGACCACTTCAATTTTTTTTACTTTTCTAAGCCAGCACTTAGCTACAATCCCACCTGATTATAAGTGGTGATGTAGTTTAAGATGGTAAAGCGCACTGACAACAAAAACCTATTCACTCTTACCTTGAAGACACCCACGTTGTAATCGGATGGAAAGACAGCTGCAGCTGCTGGTGCTGTACGCATGACGAATGACGTAGCAAACCATTTGATTCAAATGAGTGAAAAGTCAACAACGAAAGAGTACAGACTGGCCGAACTTCTGGTTCTGCGATGGTGGAAGGAAGAGAGAGAAATTAAATTATGCAATTCCTACGCACACTCTCCGAAATAAATCCTGTAGAATACCGAAAGGCGTACTTTGCGTCGGTGTCCGAGGCTGGTAAGATTAGTTTGAACCAAATGCGGGTCACTAATAAGCCTCTTAGCACGCCTTACCATCGAATCCAAAGAGGTGGCATTTTGTAGCATAAGCCCATGTATAAAATGCCACACCAACAGTGGTAGAGCCACGCGGCAGCTTTGCTGTGGCATGTTTGGGCCGGCTCAAACCGGGGTGGTACCACGACCTCTCAGAATACCGGTGTGAAGTGGAAGCTCTGCGTCCGCGTTTCGTCTGGTGAGTGCAGGTGGCCGGAGGCCCAAATCCCCCCCCCCCCATCAACATGGTAGCGGAATTGAATGATTATAGACTACCCCAGGAGGGTGCCAGCTACCCTGGAGAATCCCTCGCTGAGCATCCACGACCATGTTTCTCCACTTCTAAGCTTGAGTGCTCAGGTTGCCCCGCGTATTATATGGAGGGGGGTGGGGGCAAAATTACGCTCAAGACTACAACTGCTCGGGGCATACGGAGTAAAAAGACCAAGGCGACCCCTGCCACGCTCTCCGTGAATTTCTGCAATATCAGGGGACTTCACTCTAACCTAAACGCCGTCCACTACCATCTCGAGACGGCAAGGCCGGCTCTGCTCCTTCTGACCGAGACGTAGGTGTCTTCTCCGGCTGATGTCTCGTATCTCTCCTACCTGGGGTACAAACTGGAATACTCCTTTGTGCATCGGGGTGGAGTTTACGTTTACGTCAGAAAGGACATTTGTTCTCGACGCCTCGGCAGACTTGAAGGTTCGGACCTGTTCATCCTTTGGGTATTGTCAGTGGAGTCTTCTCTTTCCTGTACGGGCAATTCAGTGGTATTATTCACATTTCTTAATTAAATATTATGTAAAGAAACTGTATCATTAAAAATATTTTCTTTTTACTCATTTTCAGTATGCAACTCATAATAAATACCCGGTAGTTTCTCTGCTTCCCAGAAATTTTTGATGCAATAATCAAAGTCAGGATTGAGTACTGTGTGCAAAAAGTGTAAAGTATTGTGTTTTGTATGAGTAATTGTATGTAAATTTGTTTAATGAAATAAAACTAGCATAAGCTGTAGAGGAGACAATGTATCCCAAAATTTTTCATCGAAGAGTTAGGACTAGACCAGGTCACTTTCCGTGGCTATCCTCCTGAAAGAATAAGTTCATCATTAAGAGTTCCTACGTATCTCACAAACTATTTTAATCAAACTGCTATATATCAATTTATTCAATTTTCTCTATTAAATCAAATGAGGTATTAATGCTTTAATTATTCCTGTGAAATAATATATTTTTTCTTTGATGTTTATTAATTAATTTGGGTATTTATGATCTTAAGTATAAGTACAGAATGAAAAACACATCAACTAAATATTTGCACATTTTGGTAAATCCAAATGCGCAAAAATACTTTAAAAAATTACGTACAACATGTGCGCTAAAGACATGCGCATGTTATACGTCATTTTTTAAAGTATTGTAAATACACAGAAGTTATCTCAAATAACCTTGTTGCTACTACTTCTAATTTTCCGATAATTGTATGTCAAACGTCAATAAAAAAGGTTGGAAAATCCAGAAGAGCACGACTCATATGATCGTGAAAAATGTTTAAACAAATCTCAATCAACAATAGATTTTTTTTTTAAATTATACTATGCTATTTATATTGAGATTCAAAAAAATATTATTGTTAATTGAATAAACTTTTAGTAGAATTATTTTAAAACGAAGAGAAATAAACATAAATATTACTTTAATTTTTACGTATTTATACGGAGGCATTGACGGCTTCGTGGCGCAGTAATTTAGTAATGAGTTATGTCGCTGAGGGCTGCGGGCTTGAATCCCGCACGGTACAGGTATTTGTATGGTCTACAGGTAATTGTTTCGGGTCTGGTTGTTTGTCCTTGTAAAGTTCATATATGTAAACTGCCTCCACGATACAGAAGAAAATCGTAGTTTGGAGGAAACGTTTCTTCAATTATTAGAAGGCACTATATATAATTGATATTTTCAAAAGTTATCTTATTTACCCCGTCATGCGGACTTGATAAATCGACACCATAAGCCACTAAAACTACATTTTAACGTAAAAATACCAATTAATCCATTTAAAAAAGTTATAAGTTCAACAATCATTTATCTTATTAACAATGTGATTTTATATAATTTTTATGTTCATTAAGATTGTTCGAAACGATTTCATGCGACAAAACGTTGGATCCTTAATTTTTAGGCGAGAGTAGAACATACCTACATACCTACGCGACACTTATTCGATTTTTCCTGCTAAAGAATGGTAAAATAACATTTTGTGACCAGTTTCTAGTAAAAACAATTAAGAGTCCATAACTGTTCCATCAATTAAGCATTTTGGAACTCTAGTTAACATTAATATAAGTCATGGAATTATAACACGTTCTCATAGTAAAAAATAAAATAACTCGAACCAACAAAGGCTTAAACTGAATAACGTGGACATTTTTTCAGCTTACCGTACTGATACACGGTATTACCACGAAATATCTCCGTAAATAATTTTCATATCAAATAGTCAGTTTTACCAAAAATTGAGAAAAAGAATTCGAAGTCGAAGTATATTAATATGACTCATTTTTACAAAAAATGCAGATAACTGGGTATAAAATTAACACTCGATATATAGTTTTATGTTTAATCTCCATCCCTTCTTATTTTGGACAACTGCGTTGAAAAGCTTTTAGAGCTCTCCCATTATTGAACACTAAACTTGTATACACTCCGATCCAATTCTCTTTACCGAAATCGAATTTCTATACTTTCAGAGTACGAAAGAAAACTTATTACGATATAGTGCTATTTGTATATTTAAATATGCTTTTCATGATACGTCTCACGAATAAATAAAAGCTAGGTTATTCGACCAAATATCCATCTAGATGAATATTTTATTACAGCTTGATAAAGTCCACGTTAAACATAGGCCTCCCGCATTGCCCTTGGCAGGGTATTGGTAGCCACGGTGTTTTATATCGCTTCTTTTTAGGAAGATCATGCTGCCTATTTTCTACTTCAGTTTCCCATATAAGTAAGAGATATTCTTACATCGACACTTGACAGCTTACTATACGGTCAACACCGCCGCTACTCAGTCACTGTCGCTGCTACAAGTTTTCACTGCTACTTTACTACAGTTAAAGCTTTATTTAAAAAAAACTAATTTTGTTTTCAATAAATTACAAGGCAATATTTCTACATTCAGATTTCAAATTTCAATCAAATCAATCTAATACTTTCCGTAATGACTCGGCAGTCTAATCGTTGAGTTAATAAGCTACTACCAGAATAAAAAAAAGGCATTAACTGCACACGCCTGGAACGGTGCCAACTAATTTCAACTGGTGTCCTGATTGTAATTTTAGGAATATTGTCCCTAGATTATTCTGTAGCATTATCGATACTATGATTTAGTAACTTATAACGAAATAACCACAAGTTAGCATATAATACTGTAAAAGGTGAACAACCCAAGTTCAATCCCTGCCGATATTAACTATGTTCATCATTATTATTATTATGATTTAAACTGTTAACAAGACTACTGCTGAACTGAGGACTCAAAACATAGTTCTGGGCATCACATCCATAATACATAACTGGCAAAATTAGTACATATTAACTGAGTAATATAAGTTTAAAATATTAGAGAAAGATGAAAGAATTTGTGTATGTTTTATATATTCAATAATTTTGCAGGTCATATATAGCCTTACAGATAATATGAATTTATTTGTCTAAAACTAATACAGCGTCCCCGCCATATAGCTCTCGGTTTTGCGTTCAAGTGCGTTCGGCTATGTGCGATTCGTAGATTTAAAAGCTAAGAAAAATATTTGCTAACTTCACAATAAGAATTTACAGCTTCTGTTAACTTTTGTTGGCAAGGTTCAATCGTTATTTTAAGTCTATGTTATCCAAGTTGATTTTGATCTCAGTAATATGAATATCTTATTTTTTCAATTAAAACTTCAGGTAAGCTTAAAATTTGTGTGTTAGGAGTGGTTTACGGCCTAGTCAAATGACATATTCGGAACTACGACATGTTGAGTACGCGGTCCACACTCTTTTTTTACGTTGTTGTTGCTTCATAATATACGTATACTATGATATCGACTTGCTCTTTTTAATAGCCTTTGTAATCTCGTAATAAAATATCTTTTGATGAAAGTGCTAAGAAGAATGCATCATCATTATTGCTATTATAAGCTATTATAAGTCCACTGCTGTACATAGACCTCCTCCAAGGAATGCCACAAAGCACGGTCACCTGCCACCTTCATCCATCGACTTTCTGCATGTCTTACCAGTTCTTCATTGTATATATTTAGATTTTATGTATTGCCATACACTACGCCTACCGGTACGAGGCTGCCACTCGAGAACCTTTTTTCCCATTGATTGCCGGTGCTTAGAGCTATATGGCTGGCTTATTCCCGCTTCAGCTTACTAATCCGTTGGGCTATGACGGTCACTCTGGTTTTACTGTGGTATCCTCATTTCTAATATTATCATGAAGAGAAACCATGAGCATAGCCCTCTCCATAGTCCGTTAAGCGACTTTGAGCGTCCTCATACGTCCAGCGGTGAAGGACCACGTCTCAGGTCTATAAGTCATTACTAGCTACACGCACTGTTTGTACAATCTAGTTATCATGTTTCGAGGTATACCTGACGAGATGATGTGTCGTAATTACCCGAATGTTGCCGAGTTAAATCCGTCGATTGACCTTTCGGTCGAAGTAGGACTTACCTAATCGAAATATTTGTCCCAGGTAAAAAGACTCGTCTTCAACTTTGAGCTTAGTGCTCCCAACAACTATCGGCATAGGTGTGACATGGAACATGATCTTGATTTGTCCATGATCATTTTTAGACTTATTCGTTGGGAGACACTATTGAGGTCATTGAACATAGTGCTCCAGCAAATCTGCAATAAGGACTGTATCGTCGGAAAATTGAGGGTTAGTGATGTACTCGCCATATGTGTTAATACCGTAGTAGTTAGTACCGTGTAAGTAACGATACAAGAGCAAGTTTTATCCGGCACTATTCCGATGATATCCGGAAAGTCAGTATAAACAAGATTAGAATGGCTCTCCAGTACCTTAAAACGACATGGTCCCTGGCGAGGATTGAATAACAGCGGATATTCTGAAAGTGGGTGGAACACCGGAACTTAAAGTCTTTCAGAAGCTCTTCAATTCTGTCCTCCTTGGTGGTAGTACTCTGGAAGTGTGGAGCAGAATTGCGTTGATCTTGTTCTTCAAAAAAGGCGATAACGCTCTTTTGAATAACTACATACGGATTTCATATTTGAGCCGCGTCTACGTTATATTTTCGAGAGTCATTACAAATCATCTCGCATGCAGACTCGATGATTTCGAGCCTCCTGAACTAGCAGGTTTCTAAAAAGGAGAATTCATCATTTTATACTAATTGCAACTAATTGAATGCAACATTTGCTCAAACTAACCACGCTGAGTTTGTGGGTGCAGTATATTGAATCGATAGCCTCGCATGTAAGGCGCTGCTCCCCTTCACCACTCTGGGAGCAAAATAGATGGTAAAGATGCTATATCTTTCAAGGCATAAGGTATTTTTAGTCTTTCCTATAGTTGTCTCTTGTGCCACTCACAAGTTGAAATAGGGTAATGAATTAAGCAATACAACATGATAAAATATCTTTGTTAAGTTCATATTTTGGCGTAAATGATTACATGTACATTCAGATGTGAATTCAAAGGGCTGATAAGAAGAAAAGTAACTGCATATTTTATTTATCGGTCTGCATTTTCAAAATGTGTAAAGTGATACCTAAGTCAGTAAACAGATACAAAAGAACTACAGCGGTAAGAAAATGCAATGCTTACACGAAAGTACAGAATTTAAAACGGCTGCAAAGAAAGGAACTAGCTTTGCAAAGGCCTTCCGTAGAATATACTTTTATTACTTTTAAGTAAAAGGTATTATTAAAACAAATGCCATTTCGTTTTTAGTTACTTTTGAGTTGCATGTACCTTATTTTTCCTTGGTATTCATGTTTTATGAATAACATTAGGTAAACGGCTTTTTTAAGGTTCATTATCATCATCATGCTCTATGTGCAATCGAGTGTTAACAACCTTAACGATAATATTAATAAACTCAACCACAATCTCTATGTCATAAGAGATTGGTCGTACAGAGATGGTGTTTTGGTTAACCCCTACAAATGGTTATGTGTAGTAGCAGGATGTTAACTAAGATTAATACCGATAATCTTGCTCCCGTATTTTACAATAGAATGTTGCTACCATTTTGTAATTCTGTCAAAAATCTTGGCTTAGATATAGACCATAACTTAAGCTGGGGGTTCAAGTAACTGAAATAATCCGTAAACTCGTCGTCGACTCGTGACATCGTAGCGAAAGGTCGCACTGTTTGCTAACGGAAATATTAGTTCTACCCACGATGGTGTTAAAAAAATGTTCTAAGTGTAAGAAAAATATCACGAATAAAGCCCCAGACCTAGAGCGTAGCAGATGTGACAAGATAGTTCACCCTGATGCCACCTGTTCCAAACTATCTAACAAGCAGCTGAATACGCTTCGCAACTCTCCGGGTATAGAGTGGAGCTGTAAAGACTGCTTAAAAATATTTCCAGAAGATCTTCTTTCATGATTCCAGAGGACGACGATGGTGATGATGAATTCGATGTAGGGTCCAACCTACAACCAATTGACCCACGCAAGCTAGTACAAGATATAAGTCACGAGATGAAAAAAAAACCTTTAAGGAGGAGATACGCAACCTCGAGGCCTCCCTGGAGTTCTTGAGTGATCAAATCTCTACTATGGAGCAGTCTATCAAAAAACAGGATGGTGCCATCAGGGATTTGGAGCCCGAAAACCAAGACCTAGTTAACAAAAATAAAAATCTAGAACTGAGAGTATCTGCGATGGAACAAGCGATAAATAATTACGAACAAAAGAGTCTAGCATCTACTCTAGAAATAGATGGTTTACCTGATACAACTCCAAAAGATATACCAGAAGTACTTGAAATGATAGCTGTTAAACTCGAATTAAACAAAGATGACATTCAATCCTCGTCACGACTAGCCGGATCAAAAAATAAACCCGGCCCGATTCTCGTCGAAATGAAGAGTAAAGCTATTCGTAGCCGATGGATTGAAGTCAGCAAAGGAAGAACGCTCACAGCTGGAGCTCTAGTACTCAACATCCCCCACGATTCCCTCGAAAACAGTGTATACTTCAGAGAAGCACTTACAAAATTGAATAAAACACTATTGTATACAGAAAAATCCCAACCAGGTAAATCTTTTCAATTCATATGGTGTAAAGATGGGAAAATATGTGTTCGAAAAACTAGCAATAGTAGAATCTTATATATCCGATCTATTTATGACATTAACCGCTTACAAAAACAACCGGAAAGCTCCGTGATTCTAAATTAGTCACTAACTTTCAAATCACAGCTTTCGTAATTAAAAACAGTTGTAATAGAATGTCAGAACAAATAAATCAATTAACAAATTGTACTACAACAAACTCGTTTTTCAAATAGCTACCTAGCAACTGTCATTTAAATATTTCTTGTTTGCACGTTAATATAAGATCTATGATAAAAAACTTTACGAAATTACAACAAGTCATTCATAACTGCACGTTCCCTGTAGACATAATAGTCGTAAAAGAGGATGGTATTACCAATAATATTGTAAATCTATATACCTTGACGGGCTATAACATGTACACACTATTACGATCTAATAAAAGAGAGGGCGGCATTATTATATACATTAAAAATCACCTTAAATTTACCTTAATACAACAACAAACCAAAACATTTGAAAACATAATAGGTACTATAAAACTTAACTCAAACCAAGATATAGTTTTGTGTGCAGTATATAGACCGCCAAAAACAAATAGGTATATTTTTGTAAAGGAGTTGAGCAAATGCATGTCCAGGTTTAACGAAAACCTGAAAAATGCCTCATCACTTAAAGACTCATACCTAGAAGTGCTCAGCGAGTTCAGATTAATGTGTGGAATATCTGACTACACTAGGGTAGAAAAAAAGCTAAATCTTATCACAAAGTCCTGCATTGACCACATATTTGCACGTCTCCCCACATTTAATCCGTACGCCGCGGCGTTAGACATTACACTGGTAGATCACCGAACAATTATGCTCGCTTGCATGGGCGATTCAGTTAGTGTTGACACACGGGAGGTTTTTAAACAAGTCATTGATTATGATACATTTTACAAAGAATTAAAAAACGTTAAATGGCTTCAAACAACCTCTACGAAATCACCTGTTGAGATCTTTAACTTCAATAAACGATCTTTTCAAAGTGCTAAAGCAGCTACAAGTATTATTAAACATAAGTTTAACAAACATAATATAACTAATCAATATAAACTACCATGGATCGATGATAACATAAATCGATTATGCGAAAAACGTAACAAACTGTTCCGTTCTTGTGAAACGAAATCCACTCGATTCAAAATTAAGATTAGAATACAATACAATAAGAAATAAAGTTCATAAAGTATTAGAGAATAAACGAAATAGATACTATATTAAAAACATTCGACAGAATTTCAAAAATACAAGAAAAGTTTATCAAATTATCAACAAAATGCTTGGGCGTGTAACATCATCAGTGTATGCGGCAGTTTTAAAAGCACTTGAAGGGCAGACGACCAAAGATATTGTAAATAACTTTGCGATAGGATTTGATAAGGCTGTGATAAACATAATCCAATTCTGTAATTCGAATTTGTTAAGTCCCAGTAAGTATTCTCTGGCCAAATATTTCTAGAATATACTTTCAAAAAGCAACCCGTGACAAGGTTACTAAAATAATCAAAAAACTTAGCTCTAATAAGGCACCAGGCTATGATAATATTGGGGTTTCTGATATAAAATGTATGGACACAGAAGGGGCCACGGCCATTGTCAACCTAATCAATACAAGTGTTGAAACTGGCATTTATCCCGACGAACTAAAGATAGGTTGTGTTAGACCAATATACAAGAAAGGAAGACGGGATCATTTCCTGAACTATCGACCAATCACTTTATTATCTTCAATAGATAAAATAGTAGAAAAGTATGTGTGTGAACAAATTTATAAATTCTACAATACGCACGATGTAATATATCAAAATCAGTATGGTTTTCAAGCTCGGAAGGGTACAAATGATCTATTAATGAAGTTAACAGATGAAATTAACGAATATCTTAATAACAAAAAACATGTACTCGTCCTATTTATAGACTTTTCACGGGCATTCGACACTCTTGATCATAAACAAATTATCACTAAGTTGGATGATTGTGAAATACGGGGACCCTTTCTGAGATGGTGTACAAATTATCTTAAAAATAGGAAATTAAAATCTGTGAAAATAAATGACACACACAGCGACCCAGTGACTGTAACTGAAGGCACAGCACAGGGATCTGTGCTTGGCCCTCTCCATTTTCTGTCATATGTAAACGACATGCGCTTTTACATTAATCACTGTTCATGCTACCAGTTTGCAGATGACACATGTTTGCTAGTCGCCGATAGAGACCCTGATATAGCATATGAATTGTTACAGTCTTACTTTAATATGCTTGCAAAATGGTGTAATGACACCGGACTGGTTCTGAACTCCACCAAAACCAAGCTGTTACACATAAAGTCTCCTTATATCAAGTGTACTTTATCCAAGCACATAGTTGCTCACAAGCATAGTTGCCTTCACTCCTCTTGTAAAAACAAATGTAGTTGCCCCTCTATAGATCTCGTAAATACCCAGACATATCTCGGAATGCAAATCGATAGTAAGTTTACTTGGCATAACCACATCGAGTATATTTGTAGCAAATTAAGACAATTCTTAGCTAATATTATAATACTGAAGAACAGAATTCCGTACCCAGTTAAGATGATGTTATATAACTCTCTAGCAGAATCGTATATACAGTATGGTTTAGGTAGCTATGGTCGTACATATAATACTTATTTAAACAAAATATATTATCTCCAGATAAGAATCCTTAAAAACATTGTAACAGATAAAATTCGACGTCAATTTCATAATGATGATAGTACGCTCTTCAAGCATTGTAATATATTACCAGTTCATACGCAAGTCAAATATCAACTACTAAATAAACACTTTTTTAATGAAGACTTTATATCAGAAATCAAGCACCCCATGTGTACGCACTTCGTAAACAGCCGCAAGCTGCAGACGAGCCGTGCAAACAACATGTACGGGAACGAACGGCAGGTTACATTGTTCCAAGACTTATAAACAACCTACCCCAGAATTCCGCGACAAATTAAATATAAAAAACATTAAAAAAAACTTAAATTGTACTTTTTGGATAACTTATAATAGTACTACTTAAAACAGCGTTTATGCGTTTGCTCTGGTCCTATTAGGCTGAAATGCTTTCTCTTTTTCTTTTCTTACAAACGTTATTAATTATTAATTATACTTTAATATAATGTCGACTCAGGTCGCGTCAGCACAAACCTTAGTGGTTTTTTGTATGCGAATTTTTAGCATAGTTTTTTTTTTCTTGTAATGCTTTGTGAAATGGTAAATAAATAAAAAAAAGATACTGCCACCTTACGTTCTTTCTGTCGTATCAAACACTTTCCGCCTTTTAAAACTAAACTCTCTAACGCAGACTGATACCCATTATTGTTTATGCGGATGTGTGTTACCCAGTTCTGTCTTAATATCTTCTCGATAAGTTGGAGCGCCTTCCCAATAATTGCATTAGGTTCAATTTCGGCTTACCTAAGTATAACCATGTTTCCCAATAACGATCGAAACTTAAACGGCTCTCTGTTCGTCAAAAGCGTAGCTCTCGAACATTGCAAGTACTATATTCAATTTTAAATGACCTAAATTCTTTAATTCCTCCTTTATTGTGCAGTAAATATATATATATATATATATATATATATATGTACTAGCTTGCCAGGCAGACGTTGTTCTGCACTTTTCGACGACCCTTTGTCATGTCCTGTTAAAAATCCTTAAATTCGCAAAAAAATTGTGGGTCACTCATGGGAAAAAAAAACTATCCTATCTCTCAAGTTGGACCAAACGGCACACGGTGTGCAAATTTGATTAAAATCGGTTAAGTAGTTTAGGAGTCCATCGCGGATAAACAACGTGACACATTATGCTTTGCTCGGTAATACCAAGAAAAATCGTAACAAGATCTTATTTAAAAGACTAGATCGAGAACTCTAAGAATAATACCACTTGACTTATACCACTATTTTTTTCTCTCTCACTTTTTGTGTGATATTTTGTATAATGAATATGTTAATAGTACATATTGTATTTTTGTTAGTAGTACCTACATATTTATGTGTAATTTTATTTTTGTCGTATAATATTTTACTTATTTATTTATATTATCGATTATGTATAGAAGTTTCTGTTTATATATTTATTATTTACTCAATAATATATATTATATTTTTAGTAAGTTTGTATATTTTATTAATTATATTCTATTTACTTGCATTTTATTTTAACTTATATCCTTTTTATTTATAAAATATATGAGGTGGTTGTTTACACCTGCCACAGTTTCTCAAATCATCCAGGGTAGTTTGGCAGAGAAGACGCTAAGGCATTAAGTTCGCCCTTTATATCCCTTAGTATAAAGTGTGTGATAAAGATCTTGTTATAGTATATTCTGTTATAGTACACGTGATGCACACATGTATGCCTCTCCCTAGCGAGCGTAAGGTACTTATAGTCGACCACACAACATGTTTGCTTCTCCGGACGTAACAGATTAAATAAATAAAATAAGTCATTACAGCCTATTAAAGTCCACTGCTGAACATAGATCACACTCGAGAGGCGGGTCGGCAAACACAATATTTCATTATTTTGAATTGTTGTCAGGGATACTCTGGTGGCCACTTGGTGTATCATTTCCCTCTAGTGCCTGTTACGACACGTATGGAATGGTATGGTGTAAATCACCTAAGACGACGTATTGCTAATTAGCGAGTTCATATGGAAATATCGATACTATTTCAATCAACATATTATGTCAAAAAAGTTATTGTGATTAATTTAAATAGGAACAAGTTACGAAAATTATAATGTCTTAAGAAAAAACTGTTAAATACACTAACAATTTGTGTTTGGAATTATACCTAAGCCACTGCAGTGATTTTGGTAAATGAATTAACCATTCAGTGATTCGTAATCAAGCAAATTCAACAAATTCTTGACGTGTCTATAATTTACGTTGGATTTTGATTTCAAAAAAAAATCTTGATGACTGTTGGCGTCGTATTAAATATTGTTTTTATTGTATAACAGTAACAAGTCAGCATATAATCCACATGATGCTAAGTGAATGCTGCAATTCTGGATAAAATACGTTCTGGATTCAAACACGTAGTCACCTCCGAGCATTAAGATTAAATGACTTGCTTCCAGTAAAATGATAGTTCTTTACACTTGCCATACGAAATTTATATTCATTATTCCACTGTTTTACGCTAGTATTCAGAGAGCGTGATCTTTTCCCGGTCGAGCTAACTCGTACGTGCTACAACCATTATAACAGCAGCGTAGCTCTACCACGAGAGTGTTAAATAAAACTATTTTTATATAAGATATATTTATATTTAATAAACCTTAATAAACTCAATCTCTAAAAAAACTTTTAAATCTTTTATGCTTGATTACCATCCTAGTTGATCGTTATTGGTGACGCTGTCGAAAATTACCATCTTCAAACTACCAACTTCGACTAACAAAAGCTTGCTCTTAGCTGTTCACTATTTCCTTTAAGATACCCACACCGTAGTCGGATAAATGAACGGATGCTGGCAAATTATTTCACTCTTTTCCTGTACAAATTATGAACGACGAAGCAAACTATTTAACAAAAAATAATGTAGAACAGAAAAGCGTTTAGTGGTCCGATGTTGTTTGATGATGATTGATTCCCCGCATTCAGTCGTCGTTCTATATCCTTATCATATCTCCCATCACTGCTAAATACGCAGCCCAAATATACAAACACATCTACTTGCTTGATCAACTCCCCTTCTATTCTTATTTCACAAATCGTTTTACTTTCTTCTCTTTCAAAAACCATAACCTTCGTCTTACTTGCGTTCACTTTCATACCCCTTTCTTTTAATGATCCGTTCATTAATGTAACCATCATTTGCAACTTGGCCGCCGACGACGCAAGAATAACTTGATCATCGGCGTACAAAAGGCATTTGACGGTTAACTCACCCATTCTTAATCCGCATTCTTCAACTTTCAAATTTTGCAAAAAACTGTCCATAAATAGGTTGAACAGCCATGGGGAAGCCACACAGCCCTGTCTGACACCTTTATGGATGTCAAACCAGTCCGAGTAGACCCCGTTGATCCTAACACAAGCACTAGAGTCCCTATAAAGAGACTCCAATGCCTGTATCAAGCCAGCGCTCAACTTAAATGAGTTCAGTGTTTGCCATAGCAAATCCCTATCCACTCTGTCATAGGCCTTTTCCAAGTCCATGAACGCACAAAAAACCTTTTGGTTTTTGGCCAGAAACTTCTCCTCGATCATGCGCATGGAAAAGACTTGATCTGTACATCCCATTCCCTTTCTAAATCCTGCTTGCACATCCCAAATTTTTCCATCAGTTTCTTTCATGACCCTTTCAATCAGTACCTTAGCATACAGTTTTCCCACAATGCTAAGAAGGCTGATGCCACGGTAGTTTTTACAGTCCTGCTGCGTCCCTCTTCCTTTATATACTGGAACTATCACGGCTTTGCACCAGTCTACCGGTACCCGCTTCAGTTCCCAGCATAAATTAAACAAGGTGTGCAGCAGGCCTGCCACCATTTCCTCTCCAGCCCTTAGCATTTCGAGTGAAACTCTTTCATATCCGGCAGCCTTACCTGCTTTCATGCTTTTCATTGCTTTCATTATTTCATCTATACTTATCTCGCTACCTCTTTCCTCTTCTTTCGGTGTTTTTACTTCACTTAGTACACACGTTGTCTCCTCACTCATAAACACGCTTTCAAAATATTCCTTCCATCTCTCTAATTTATTTGTAAGTAATATTATGTAATAAAGTTAAATTTACAGTTCATGTTGTGCACATACACTGCTCCAGTATGCGTTTGCGGACCTTCGAAATGATTTGTCGTAGGCCTTTTCTAATTTCTGCGAGGGTTTTGGAGCAATTAAAGCGCCGCGCTAACGCTGTACCTGTTTGCAGACTTCACATGTATTCAAAATATTTTTATTCCTCAGCTATTCAGGTTTCCTCACAAAGCTTTCCTTCACCAGTGAATAATTAGTACACGTACGATATAAACGACCCGTATGATAACTTTACACTTCTCTTACCGGTACAAGACTGTTCCTTGTAAATCTTCCCTCCTCATTAATGGCCGGCCGGTTGCCACTTCAGACTACTAATATTTTAAGCCATGTCGGTTACTTATTTCGTCATCATCATTGATTGCAGAATATGCCTCCTGCAAGGAATGACATAAATCACGATACTGATCCACTTGCATATTTCACCTAGAGTCACTCGATCTAATAAGGGACGGCCTTTCATTTCGCTTATCGGTACGCGGGTACAACTCGAGAACTTTTCCTTCACATTGCTTGTCGGATCTTCCACCACATGTCCGGCCAATTTCAAATCAGCTTACTGATATAATAACATGCTCGTTGTATATTATGTAAATTGAGATGTTTATTTATTTTATTAATATTTTTCAGTATTTTAGGGTACTACAAAGTGTGGCTTAGTGCCAATTTTCACTCACTTCGTTATTTAAAAAATAACAAAGAATAACATATAGTTAATATATGTGTTTTCATAAAATCCTCCTAAACCGAATAAATTTGTATCCACAAACAACTCTCCTTATTCTGATTCACGCTCACAAAATGAATTATGATATTGTTTTTGCTTTTTTTTTATTAATATAAAATACACAGATTTAAAATAATAATAAACATCGCCAAACTGTGCAACAGTTTGTTGGCGATAATGGCGCTCTTTTGTTATACATTAATATGTATTTTTTGTTACATACATACTTATCTTAGGTATATTTATTACAATAAATATCTCTGTCTTTAATTTATACTTATAATAGGTAGTACATTATACTTTTCATAGGAATGTATTTTTCAGTCTTTTCTTTAATGTTACTGTGCTTATGTCTTTAGACGTATCTCTTATAAAATCTATTCTATTATATATTAGCGGAGTTAAATATTACCTAGTTCTCTTACCAATAACACTGGAAGTAAAATTGCGCTCGAAGATATCGCGATGACTCGAAAACAATGTGTTAGTATTATTATTTAAAAATAAATTTATGTAAACAACAATAAATGCTAATGTCATGCTATTATTTTATCTTAAAAACTCAAAATTGAGTAGTTAAATAAGTTACAAATTCCATAAGGAGGGTATGTAAGCTTATACCTGTTTTATATTAATATACGAACTTCTCATAAAATGTCGGCCCAAGCTTATTTCATTCTTAAGTTACTAAGATTTTTGTGGTTTTCAAATACCATTTAATCTCTTAAGAACATAAAATTAATAGATTTATGTTCCAAGTGGATTTGGTTAATATAATATAGACCAAAATTGAACGCCTATAAAGAAGGTAACCGGTTTTACATCGTGATAAAGTCTTGCTATTTTTTTGCACACTTAATCTAATTGGACGTTATCATTTAATGACGTCCATCATCAAGAACATCCGTTTTTAATTATTTTTAACAATAACCTCTTTGCACTTTTTTAACAGTCATTTAAACTGTTATGCGGAGGGGTAGGCAGAGACTACAAACTTCCATTTGGATCTTGACATACCTGTCTCGCTTGTTTGCGCGCCTGTTTTTTTTTTTTTTTTTTTTTTTATAGGATAGAGTGACAAACGAGCACACAGTCCACCTGATGGCAAGTGGTTGCTGTGGCCCATAGACATCTACATCTATCCTCGATTACGAATCAAAATGCAGATGCGTTGTCACCCGTGAGGACTAAGATGGAATGCCTCGTTTCCAGTAAAAAGGGTCTCCGGTTCTCTACACTCACCATACGAAATACAGCAGCATTAAGCTACTATTTCACGCTGGTATTCTGTGAGAGCGTGGTCCCTCCCCGGTCGAGCCGACCCATTCGTGCTACAACTATACTAGTAATATAACTGCAGCATAGCTCTACCACGTGTAGAACCTGTTCCGAGAACCGCGATGTTCTCTGCCGATCTTTCATTCCTTGAACTGTATAAACTGGTTGTTTACCAAACCGATCGTTTCAAATTTGGCCACCAAACGTTTAAGAGTCTACTGTAAAGTGCCACCACGTATAAGTTTGCATTAACAAGCACTAATTTTGATAATAAAGTTTTATCATTTGAACGTGCTGTTTAATCGTTTAACTTTCCATGGTGACTTGGTATATGTAAGTGAATAATAAAGGAAAAATTTGATAGATGTCACCAAAACTAAATGGCCACCACGGGCCGCCAAAATCTACCCGCGCAAAAATCCTTTACAAGAAGGATCTAGTGTATCTTTAAAAAACTATGTAAATCACAAAAAAGAAAATATTAAATGAATGTTTTATTTAAAAAAAAAGTATGGTAGATTAGATTCTAAGCGTAGTCATCACGCAAGCAAGTAACTACTCGTTCGTTAATAATTTAATTAAAATATGCTAGCGAAAAATAAAAATGAGTTGTAGGTAGCAAGCTATATTAATACATTTTGCAACATCCAACCTAAAACTCACACTTTTTCTTGCTCATTTCATTGACAAAGTGCTGACACTTTTTCTTACTCATTTCGTTGACAAAACGATATTCTATTCTAATTATTCGCGGAAAAAGTATTAAATCGTGTAACCAATGTTAGGGGTCGCTCAACGGCAGATACTCACTTTACCCGCACTTTTAAAACTTTATATCAGTACCTTTTCACTTTGAATAAGGCAATTAAGTGTATAGCGAATCATATAATTTTGCGAAATTCATCTTTTTCTGGACTGACTTGATAGTCATGCTTGGTTGGCGGAAGGACGATCTCGGCACCAGAATGTCTCGCACCTTTGACACTACTACATGTCGTAGGTCTGAGTATTTTACCTCAAAAGTTGAAGGTAAGCCGGGTTAACTACTAAATCGAGACGTTAAACAAAATCTTAGCTTAGCAACCTCCCCTCTTCCCCCATGGGTGCTAAGAAGCATCCAAAACGTCGGAGATTAAATAAATAAATTAAGTGTGATATATTTCGTAAAATTAATTTTATACAAAGTGTGGTATTCGATTTAATATAGTAAATCGAGATGATTTAACCGCCCTCTATCGAAAACTATAACTATATTAAACTATGAGATATTTCTAGCATTTCGAAAAGCCGCTTTTTACGACACCCCCGGTAACAAACAAGGCGGTTGACTCTCTTACGCCACCACTACACAGTGTTTTTAGCTTTTTATACAAACTAATTTAATACAAATTATGTAAATTGCACAATTATTTTACCCTCAGTAAGATATTCAGCGCACTGGATACTCAGAGCTGTCAGGGATTCGCGAATAACAACTTATTTTCTAGTTCTGCGATACTGTTTTACTTTCATGAGCGTTCTCTATCTTTTATTTAGACGAGATGTGTAATGGGTTAGAAAATGGAAACGCGTCAGAATTAACATATTTATAATATGTTAACTATGCAAAGCTTCATGAATATAAATTGCACAGTATTCTCCTAATTTAAATCTTTATAAATCAGTAAAAGATAAAAAGTTAGAACAATACTATTTTTAATATTTTAATTTCAACGGCTCGATTTTTATAGCGCCATTACGAGATAAGTGAAACACCAAGCCGAGGGTTCGATTCCCGCACAGGAAAACTGCTGGTATGGCCTAAAAATAATTATTCCAAATCAGGATGATTGTCCTTGTGCAATGTATCGTCGACTAATCGTACATACAGTAAGTCGCCTCCACGATACAGTACAAAATACTAGTTTGGTGGTAAAGTCTTTTTAAAATAAAAATAAAAAATAAAATTAAATATAGTAAAGTAACGTAACTAAAGAAAAGGAAAAGTTGCAGCCCTTAACCATCTTACTGTTTGGTTCACATGAGAAGGGGCTCATTTCTGAGATATCTTTCTCCAGTGCGTTTTGAAAAACTTCAATATCTTCGAGCTATCTAGCAAAAAACAATTTCATAGATGCCGATCAATGAACACGGGTATCTGGCGTAATGTTTTCACATTGTGGCGAACGCTTAGCCCCTAAGCTACCAAGTCTTCTATAATGTATGTACCTTTCACCGCCGCTTTATGGCCAACTAAAAACCTAATGTAAGTTAAATGTACGCGATTGGAGGTGACTCAGAATTTGCTAATATGTGTCTGCAATCTCATTAAGCGTTGGTTTTTAGACAGTCTTTCCCTTCTGATTATTATTGAGAATTACTATATAATGATAATGTGGAAAAATAAGGGAAATAAATCAGATGTGCAACAGCGCCTTCCTAATAACGATAAAAATAAAAAACACTGCGTTTGTTACGTATGGCAACTATGGTAAATGTTCCCCCCACGAAGCAATAATAGGAGAGGCCTATATTCAGTAGTGGACTTTAATAGGCTATAACTGTGGAAAAATATCCCGCTTGGTTTCTTGCTGGTTCTTCCCAGGACCAAAATTTTATTCCGAATCTGTAGAAAAAGTAAAAACTTACCTTCAATAAAAATTATTTATAATCTGTATTGAATAAAATTATTCTATTCTATTGCGGGCTCACCAATTACTATCTTATATTGAAATAAGCATCTACGTACGTACTAGAACAGCTATTTCAAACAAAAAATGTGCGCTACACTGTGTTCGCGCGTTTGTTTTTTTATTATAGAATTAAAATAGGAATGATCAGTAGGTATTTGTAGATTGTCTTGTTAAATAGGTAAATTATATCTAGAACAATTTTAAAATTTTGTCATTTATTTTGTATATTATATTTGCTTATTTAATATAATATTGCATACTATTATATCACGATTACATTTTAATGATATTTTATCTGAATATTTTAAAAGTTATTTATGTCAAATATAAAAAAACGTACTAAATATACATTTAGTATGTTTTTTAACAAAACGAAACTTATTAATATTACATATAAATTCCAAATAATATATTTAAATTAGAATAGGAGTCGTTCATAAATGCAGGGCACGCGAGAGTTAATAATGGACGAATTTATTCCACTTTGACTTTGATGTGGAAACCTAAAAATGAAATAAAAGAATAATGAGCAGATTTAAATATAAAAAATGTAGCTAATATGATAATAATGATAACGTATATATGTTTCAACAAAAAATGTGTATAATAATATTTTCATCCTATACTTAAGTACCTACAGAAATGTCGCATCTGAACAAATTAATTTCATATTATATATTCCATGACACGAGATGGCATCTTAGGAATATTTTTTTAATATTAATATATAATACGTTTTTATTGATTAAGTATGTTATTAACTGATGAAAAGTAATTCCTTGGTTATGACTGATATTTCTTGAATTATTTGTGCAATAGGTGTACACACGACGGTATATTTTTATCAAAAGATTTTTTTTAAATCAACACAACACGTGACAACTCTACAAGCGCCTAGCGAGTGACTGATTAAAGTGCGGTGTATGCACCGCAGTTGAATGGAACAGAGTAGCTGGATGCAGTGTCGCCTCTAGTACGTAGAACATAATAGCTCAATGGTATTTTTTTTTTGATAAAAACTCAAAATAATAATAAAATGTGGTTGCCGACCCGCCTCCTAAGCGTGGCAAGTATAGCAAATAATAGTCTATCTATGGGGAGCCATATGTTCAGGGGTGAACTTTGAATAGGCTGTAATGAATAAAAATGAATTAATGAAACGAACTAACAGTCCACCTAACCGTAAGGAACAAACGAAGAACACTACTGGTTTTAGTATTTCTTGGGGCTACCATGAAACATCCAAACTTGTTATTACACTGTATCAGGACACGAAAATTCATTGCTTAACATTTCATATTGCATCGTGTAAAAATCATTACAAAACCAGCATGTCTAAGGAAGTAAAAACAAATTTCGTTTATTTAATCATTCATTTAAAATCTAATTACAGATTTTACCAACATGTAACGCGGTGGGCTCTTCCTTTCTCTAAAACCCATGTAACCAATCAAATGAGACCTGTTTTCAAAATTTTATGCTTAAACTATATATTAGTAGAATCACTACTAAAGGGGGACCAATTCCGATACAAGATACTGGCTTATACGGTTTCGCAAATAAAAAAAAATGATCTGAAAGTGCGCCAAGCTGCAATATACGAGTATATATATATATATAGGCTGGTGATATAATAGATAACTTATTTTGTAAAACTTCGACTGGTCGTGAACTCAGCAAGTTCCGTTTAGTCACCAATTTCGGCACACATTTTCATAAAATAAAGTCATTATGTTAACAACACTGAAAATTATTTATCATTATCATAAACACGACAGCTACAAGTACTCTACAAGTTCACTATTGAAAAAAGACCTCCTCCAAATAATACCACAAAGCACCGTTCTAGAGATAACTTCCTACATGTCTTACCAGTCGTAAATCCGCTGTGAGTCTAGGTATGAGTTTCAGGGTGGACCTTTAATCCACTTGACGATACAAGGCTGCCACTTTAGAAACTTTCTGCCCCATCATTTGACGGGTCGTCTAATTCAATATTTTAATTCAATATGCGCGGTCCGTGGCAACTTTAGATTACTTCTGACTTATGACAAGTAAAAAAATGCAATTTAATGTTACACAACTACAATACTTAGAACTATTTCCGCTAAAACTATGTTTTCTTGTTTGTTCTATACCAACAGCAATTGTACTGGGAATGCAATATAAAACAAAATTTACTGTTACTTTCCTTAGATATAAATATTTAGCTTCCTATGTATCACGATGTTTTCTCACATCTTACTTTGAGTTTTAAAAATTTGTCCTATATTGGAAAAGGAAATGGAGGTGATTATGTAACGTTTTCAACGTACTGTGTTCAACAAAATATTTGCAAATATTTAAATACAGTTTTCCACTTCTTCTTCTTCGTTGGATTTGCAAGAATCAAGTATCAAAATTCGAGCAGCTCTTTTAAATATTTCTTTTAGGAAATATTTAACGTTCGTCACTACTTCCCATCACCGGCTTAAGTATGTACGTACAGACGGAATTACATTTATCAAACATGACAAATCGCGAATGATCAATAGTTGATATAATTATAACATTTATTAAAATTTAATTTTAAACTAAATGTGTTTGTATTATTTAGTTTGACATTTTATAAATTAATTGATAGTGGTCTATAGATTGTGTATGTACTTCAAATACTGTAATATAATTTAATACTATATTAATTAGCATTTAAACTGTGTCTTAAAATGCTACGCCCGTACAGGTTGTAACATTCTCTGTAAATATATTGTACCAACTTTATACTTTGTGACCTGCAATATAGGAATTCCGAATTATACTTTTTTTTATTATTTTTTTCACATGAGATATTTTGCTATGATTAAATTACACATTTTATTACTTGTATACCTTACCTTACCCTATTTAAGCTATACTTATATTTACAGAGAAGGTTCAGAATAAGTAATATAGGCTAGAGATGAAGAAAAATTAATAAAAAAATTTCAGTACTTCTGTCCATTTTATCTTTTTAATTCAAAATGCGTGATAACGAATTATTTTAACTCATTTTACTGCGCACGAACACATTTGCAAAAGTCAATTGGTAGGAAAAACTTTGTTGCCTATAAATCATATTAAATTTAGGATAATTTTAAATAAAAGTAGAAGCCTTCAAAATACGTGATTTTATCTGATGAATTATAAATTTCAAAATTCTGATAGTATCACTATCCTAAAGCATAATGAATTTCCAGGAAAATCATATTGATAGAAGTATTTGAACAAAGTTTTTTTTTATTGTCTTGCTCTGTTCTTTTATATATACAAATATCCATTTCGTTCCGTTTCGCTTTATAACGAAAAAGACATTTAAAAAATATTTAAATACTATGAATGTTATATTAAAATGTTGCAGAACACAACGATAATAAAATCGCACTTGGCAATAGGCGTAGCGATTAGCAAACCACGGCGATCTATTTTCATTACGGCCCGTTCAGTCAATTTCGAGTAGGTCGAGCAGTAGTATATTTTCACAAATTTAAGATAAAATTAAGACAAAACAAATAACAAATTTAAAACAAAATAACAAAATTTAAAATTAAGATAAAAATTATAAATTGAAAATAATAAAAAAACATAATAGCTTATGTAGCCTGTGCTACAATATAGTGTCAAAATTGGTTCATAATTAGTGAGGATATCGTGTTTAATACAAACACAAGAAAAACACACATGGCGAATATGGACAGAAAAAGAAACAGAAACTTTTTATTCCATATAGTTTATAAATAATACTTACTGGAAGTCATTTTTTTAATATTTCGGAAAAAATCTCTGTCCTGGGAAGAATCAGCAAAAGTTCAGCATGAGTTAAAAAAATAACAGCTAATACTCATGATTGTATGGTAGGTACAATTAAACCAACACAAAACAAATTATAAATGGCTTGGAAGCGATCACCGTACCCAGGGGTTATTATTCCATTCCATAAATTACTTAATATGATTATAATAACCTTTTTATACAGAATTAGGTAAATAAAGTTTTTGAACTTTGTTTAAGTCAAATTTTGATTATTTTCTGGGATTTTGTTGTAATAGCGTATACGTCGCCCCAAGAATGAATTACTGACTCGGTGGAGGAGAATAACTGGTACTTTTAGCTTGTTTCTGTTTCTAGTGTTTATAGAACAAATATCGCTTATTTTTGTAAAACTACTTTTATTTTTGTCTATTATCATCATCATCATCATCATCATTACAGCCCTTCACAAGTCCAGTACTGAACATAGGCCTCCCCCAAGGTATGGCACAAAGCACGGTCCTGAGCCACCTGCATCCATCGACTTCCTGCATGTCTTACCAGGTCGTCACTGCATTTAGTGGAGGGTCACCCTACACTTCGTCTACCAGTACGAAGCTGCCACTCGAGAACCTTTTTTCCCCAATTGTTGTCGGTTCTTAGAGCTATATGGCCGACCCATTACCACTTCACCTTACTAATCCGTTGGGCTATGTCGGTCACTCTAGTTCTACTGCGGATATCCTTATTTCTAAGTTTATCACGCAGAGAAACCTCGAGGATAGCCCAATCCATAACAGCCAAGCACGCGGTAAATCGGTACATAAAATTGCAACTTAACATTACATTGGTGCTGGTGGAGTTTCAACCCGGGTTGCTGGTGTGAAATTTAAGGCGTAGGCTTGTACCTAAATCTGCAACGAATCACAGTGAAATATGTTTATTATTATTTATGTAACCACTAAACAAAACTTTTTGTCTACTACTACAGTAATAAAGATAGTTTAAAATTGATCTTATCAATATCTGTAAAACGAATTGCACGTCATAGTCTCATTTTAAGAACTTAGGTAAGAGAATACGGTCCATTACTCCACTACGTGAGACATCTTAAAACAAAATAAAGTCTGCCAATCATTTCACATGCATGCTGAGGCAAGTTAACGCTAAACTCCTACAGTGGCCGGAATATTAACTACAAGATCTTTTCATCAATACCTCATAGCCTCAAGTATTTATAGTTTCTTTTTTAATACTTTATTAATTTGTAAAACCACAGTGCAGTTATAATATGGACCCTATATTTAGGACCACGCAATCAGAGAATAATAGCGCGAATTAGTAACTAATGCTGCTGTGTTTCGTATGAGAGGTGAGAGGAACGGAGAGCATATTTGAGATATTCCATCTTGGTACAGAGTGACAACATGGGTCAAGGTAGTCAAGGTCAAGGGTTGAAAAAGAACCAAACGGAACTCGACTTTCGATTAAGAAACAGAAGGGAGGAATCGAGGCTTCTCTCGATCCGGCCTCCTGCAACGCCTACGTTGGGTTCGGGAACAACGTATGTGATCTCCGCAACGGAGTAACACACTAGGGCGATAACCTCGTTCCTTTTCAGCAAGTACGTTCAGACGGGGATTACGAGTCTTCCGAAGTCGTCCCGGTCCCGACGCCTTAATTCTTCGATGTGGACTGTATAACTTTAGGGATCTTGGGAATGAAACAGCAATTATCTTCAAACCGTTCCGTGAGAGAGTAATCACTTTTCCCTATACTTTTCTTCTTGACTGCTGGTTTTTTCACTTTTCCCGAAGGATTTTCTTATTTTTCCGAACTAATTCCCCGAACTATTTTCTTCCCCGAACGAATTGCAATAAAACCCGTTCACTAAGCTACCCCCAGAGCTATACGCGAAAGTGAGCCGCGCCATTCGCGTGCCTGCGCAACTTAACAACATGAATTTGTACTATTACTCTCTCACGTTTCACTTAATTTCTTTATTCACATAAATCACACATAAATACAAGTTATCTATTTAGATAGCACAAAACAATATCTACACCATGATATACATTATTTTTCCGTATTACAAAAATCCTTTAATTTATAAAACAAAATATGCCTACTTTACTCACAAATCCAAAATCCAAACTTCTTAAATATTTAACACAGAAAGTTAAAACAATGTTTCCCACTTGAATTTATACATATGTTAACTAATACAATAGTTTAATTTACATTTTCTCTATTTATTTCACTATTTAAAACACTTTTAAATTTCTTATACAAAACTATCATTATTTCACTTATGCACAGGAATTTTCACATAAAAATAACACAGAATTCACCTTTTTAGCACGTACAATCAACCTGAAATGTTTTACAAGTCATTTTTACATAAATTGCTGAAATTACAAACATTTTACATTTTTACATATTCGGCCTCCTAAGGGCGTGGTCATCGTGCTTCCGTGAACTCACACTATTTGAACAACTAACTTTGCACGGCTCTCGACTATCAGAAAAATGAAAGTCTGAAATACACTTAATTTTAACAATATTAAATAAACGAGTGCTTCTACATAATTTTCAAACAGTAGGAAACTATTTCTGATAAGACTCTTATTCGTTATCATGCTTCTTATCAGATAACAATACAAGTGAATGTTTTCATTAATCAATCATAACAAATAGGCATTTGTTTTCGTACAAACATATCAAACTTATACACGACAATACTTATGCAATTAATTTCCGTTATTTCTGTTTGTGCACAGAGTGATCATCTCGACCGGGGAACCAATCCGATCTCTAACTTCACTTTAATATTCCTTTGAATTTACATCATTGGAGAGATGATTTCAACCGGGGAACAAATCCGGTAATATAATTTATAACATAAAATTCCTTATGAATTTATTAAGCGATATTACTTAGGAAAACGAACAAACTAGTCTGGCCTGGGAGTCGAACCGAAGACCTTCTTATCATTAATTCGACATTTCTTTAAGATTTAACTAAGCATTTTCTTATCAGAGCGTCGTGGCTCGATAATTTGCTTTTTATAACTATGCGTCATCGGTTGATTTAATAAACTGAAACATTCTTATAGGCGCGTCGCCAACAATCTCCCCCCCGTGCGTTAGCACCATCATTTGGGAGGCGTCGCGGGTACCAGGACTATTATTCTGGATGTAGGTCTCCTCAAGATACCTGTGCTAGTAATGACGTCAACCACTCTGGTGTGACCGTCTGGTCCCGGTAACGTTCTACTAATTTTGCCTTTCGGCCACGTATTTCGTGGCAACGAATGATCTATTATCAAAACAATATCGCCTTCTTTAGGTTCCATGAACTTTCCGTTATTACCTGTTCGCGGTATTAAGGTAGGCATGTATTCCTTCAGCCACCTTGTCCAAAAATGGTCGGCTAACCTCTGTGCAGCTTTCCAATTGAGTTGACCCGTCAGATGCCGCTCTAGAAATAATCCAGGTGGTCGATCACCACATGAGCGTCCCAGAAGAAAATGATTGGGTGTCAAACCCTCTTCAGGACTATCCATACTGAATGTTACCAGAGGCCTGGAATTCACTGTGTGCTCTGCTTCTAAAAGTAACGTATGTAGAACCTCCTCTCGTGGGCTCTTTTCTCTGAGCGTAGCGGTCAACGCAATTTTAATCGACCTTACTAACCTCTCCCAGGCGCCACCCATGTGCGGTGCTCCCGGAGGTATAAATTTCCATTAAATATATTTCTTAAATGACTCATTTTTCATGCCCTCAAGGCATTCTTCGCATGCTTTCAATAATTCCTTATTCGCAGCTTTGAAATTTGTCCCGTTATCGCTGTATATAACGGCCGGTTTTCCTCTTCTGGCGATAAATCGCCTCAACGCCATTATCATTGACGCTGGTGTCAATGAGGCTGCTAATTCCAGATGTACTGCTCTGGTAGTCAGACACGTGAATAAAACACCCCAACGTTTTTCGTGTCGCCTTCCTATAGTTACACTCATAGGACCGAAATAATCCACAGCTGAGCATGTAAAAGGTGGTTCATGATGAGCTATTCTCTCCAGAGGAATATTTCCTTGTGGCACGTTCTGCGGTTTGGATCTGTATGTCCTGCACCACTGGCAATGATGTGACACACTACGTACAACATTACGTAAGTTCAAGACATAAAATTTCTGGTTCACCTCATTCATCACCGTCTGGTGATTGGCATGTCCAAAATGATGATGAACTTCTCTAATCATCATTTTAACGATTTCGTGTTTACCGTCCAATATGACAGGTTTTCTACTTTCCTCGGTCAAATTAGACTTGAAAGGTAAACGTCCATTTAAACGGAGTAAGTTATCCTCTCCTATTTCCATAGATAATTTACTTAAGCGTGAACTTCTTTCAACACTTTTGCCTGCTTTCAAGCACTTTATTTCCGAATAAAAACACTCGTCTTGAACGAACTTCCAAATTAATAATTCCGCTTTTTTCAAGAGCGCTATGTCCAACGCGCCATCGGGTCCTTTAACCGACTTTGCTAAAACTTTGTTGGAACACATAACCGACTTTTCGGCTGCGTCGTCGGGTCCTTTAACCGACTTTCTTAAACTCTTGAATTTTTCTACCGCTTGTAAGGTGCGTGTAGTTGCCCCAAGGAATTTCTTAAAGCTGCTAAATCGTCCGTAGTCGGGTAGACTTAACGGTTCTTGCTTTCTTAACGCATTTACGCCCTTTGGCGATTTTAACAGGCGACTTTCAACCTGCGCTCTATTCGACGGCATGCACTCATTGTCTGTGCGCCATAACAAAGCAGTCTCGTACCTATTATTAGGTATACGACGTACCGTTTTGTTCAAAATACTTAAGGCTCGTTCTTCTGGGTCGTTCACGGGCTTTCTAGCCGACACTCCTAGAGATTCCAAACTAAAATATTCCTTGATCAATTTATCCATATCTTCCTCCTTCTTGGTGGAAATGTGGTTAACGATCTTGATCGGTTTAATACCACCCGATATGTGACCATGTAAAACCCATCCAAGTTTGGTGAGCGATGCTACAGGTAGGTTCTTACCTCCTGAAATTAATTCACGAGTAACTATGAGATGCCAATTGTCCTGACCAATTAATATGGTAGGTTTGGACCTCTCATACATCAACTCACCCTTAATCGGTGTCAAATGAGAACACCGTTGCAATAATTCTCGGCTTACCGACTGCGGAGAAAGGTTAAGTGACTTAATTGTTTGTACACTTATCTCTTCTAAGTCGCTCGAGTAAATGCCTTTTATCTTAATGTTTAAGCGATACGAACTGTCGTCGTTAATTCGCTTACCTCCCACGGCTTCGATACGTAATCCCTCTTTACGTCCGCGAGGCGCTAATTTCTGAGCCATACACTCCTCTATGAGTGTCATGGTCGATCCCTCATCCAGAAGAGCTGTTGTCTTGACCTTTCCTCTAGGTCCATACAACTCGACCGGTATAATCTTTAAGTATGCACATGCCAGTGCATTCACTGTACTAACAGTTGTAATCTGAGCATCCTTACCCCCCTCGTCCCCTTGTGGCGAGGTTTTTTCTTTGGGGTATCGGTGTAGCATTCGATGATGTGACATTCTACATCCCTCTACACCACATTTTTTCGCTTTGCACTCTAACCTCCTATGGTTAGGTGACAAACATTGGAAACATACTTTCGCCTTTTTGACCGCTTCCCATTTCTCGCGAATATTCATGTCCTTAAACTTGTAACAACTCACTATAGAGTGTTCCTTGTTGCATATAACACACTTATGTGTTACCCGACTCACAGGCTTATCCTGGGTTGTCATAACCACTTGTCGGTTGTGCCCTTTACTATTTCGGCGTTCTAGACGCTCGCTCGAATTACTTCGGCGCATATAGCGCTCGCTCACGGCACATCTGCCTACACCTCCCTTTGCAGTGTGTACAGTTTGCTTCCTGAATTCAGGACGCTTCCTTTTTTCAGGCGCATTTTCATTGTTTAAGGACGCTCCAAATTGTTCAATCAATAAATTTAAATCTTGGCCATCTTCTGTAACTCTGGCTCCAAAGGATACTGAGCTCGATATTCAAACCATTTAAATTTAATCATAGGTCCGAGCTTCTCCACTATGCGGCTCACTAACTCCGGTGAGTACAAATACTGTGGTTGATTCAACGCTTGTATCGTGGCAACCACGTTCGTAATACGACTTGCAAAAGATCCTATATTCCGGCAATCTTCTGCCAATCTTGGCATACGCTTTACATTCTCGATTTCGGCTAGAATGAGCATCTCAACCCTACCGAATCTTCTTTCGAGAGCGTTTATTATTTCTTCCGGTTCACACAAAGTAAACAACAACGACTTAACCGCTTCCTTAGCGGTGCCCTTTAATGCCCTCCTAAGGCGTGCGACATTTTGCACCCCTGAAAATTGGCTTCTCGTGTCTTCAAACACCGTTTTGAAAATTATCCATTCACCCGGGTCTCCATCGAACACCGGTAATTCCTGGAGGAAATGAAGCTGGGAAGACTTATCTTTACCAGCTATTTTTATTGCACTCACAATCGCTTCGGTCAATTCTGACACCTCACTCGCGTGTGTTTTCTGTGCATTTCCTTGGTTGCGCTCGATCTCCGCCCCTTTGCGGCGTGATCCTTTACACGCTTCCTTATCAGTAACATCGGGTTGTGCTACACTAACCGGCGCGCTCATTATGGTCTGCTGAACCCAACTCCTTACGAAAGGTTCCACCTGAGTATTCCGCTCTTCATCATCCTCACTCGAGTCGATCTCCTCTTCTCGGTTGAGTCGTGCCAACTCCAATTGAGACTTGGCCAAGGCAGCAGCTGCCTGTGCTCGTTCGAGCTCTGAGCGTTCGAATTTAATCCGCGCCTCTAATTCGGCTTTCAGCCTCGCCGATCGCGATGACCTACTACCTCTTTGTGACCCTTTATCACTAGTGTGCCCGATTACTGTCCTTGACGATGCCGCTTCTTCGGTCCTTTGACCTACTTTTTCGACCACCGTTTCACTCCTGGATATAAAGGATTGTTGTGCGGTACTGGCCTGCGTACCACTGGTGTCCGTCCTGTTGCTTGTCGTTGCCACGGACGTCCCTGTGTCCCACGTGCATGTGGACGTGTCGGTGGTGGCTCCACTTGAAGGAGTTGCTCCATTTGACGCAGTAGCTGTGGTCGCTCCAGATGGTTCCGCTTCTTTAGCTTTTCTTGAGAGCCCTGCCCTTGTCCTGCTCCCTTCGCTTCTCCCTGTCTGGTCTTGTGCCTTCTTCATCTTGCAGGAAGGTGATTGTTGGCCTACGGTCCCTAACTGTCCCTACGGTCCCTACAACCCCTTACCTACAACCCTTCTACACCCCAACCTAACACCACTACCCCTCCCCCCCCTTTATCTCCCAACCTACAACCCTACTACCACCCTAACAGCCCTATCAGCCCTATCAATCCTGGACGGGGCCTACCGAGGTGAGCCGTCCAGGGATGGAGTCGTGCAGGAATGGAATGGAGGAAAGGTTTAGGAACTGTCCCGCCAAGGAATATGACGAAACAGTCGAGCGGTAGTGCAAGCGCAGTCTCGCTTGAGAGAACTGCTTCACCCGAAGGTGTTGTGCCAGAGCCCAACCGTTTGGCACCGTTAGGTGGTCGGGATGTATGCTGTGCTCGCCACCCAGTTGCCGGTGACGCCTCGTCCAAGCGCCCTCCTCCGGCCGCGATGCAGTCAGGTGCCCACGCGCACCCTCGCCCGGCAGCAGCAGCGGTGGATGCTTCGTCCAGCACCCTGATGATCCGACAGGAAAATGCCGGACACGGTCGTCCGACAGGAAATGCCGAGCACGCTTGCCTGACAGGAAAATGCCAGACACGGTCGTCCGACAGGAAAAATGCCAAGCCCTGCTTGGCCACGATGAGTGCCTTCACAAGACACCTGCGCCCGGCTGCGATACGTGCCCCATGCGAGCACACGCCCCCGGCCGCAATCCCGGTTTTCTTTCTTCCAGTAGTTCCAGGTCCCGTCCTTCAGCGCTGACGTCCTGGTCTTCTGGCCTTTGGTCCTATTGCTTCAGCTCAAACCTCCGGCTTCCTTCGGTTGCTGATCTTCACTCGGCTCCGAAGGTCTTCTTTTTTCCACAACCAGCAGTCCACAGCTGGTTCCTTGATCCAGCTGGCGGGGTTCGGGTGGTCTTTAATCCGGCTCGAAGGACCAATTGAAAAAGAACCAAACGGAACTCGACTTTCGATTAAGAAACAGAAGGGAGGAATCGAGGCTTCTCTCGATCCGGCCTCCTGCAACGCCTACGTTGGGTTCGGGAACAACGTATGTGATCTCCGCAACGGAGTAACACACTAGGGCGATAACCTCGTTCCTTTTCAGCAAGTAGGTTCAGACGGGGATTACGAGTCTTCCGAAGTCGTCCCGGTCCCGACGCCTTAATTCTTCGATGTGGACTGTATAACTTAAGGGATCTTGGGAATGAAACAGCAATTATCTTCAAACCGTTCCGTGAGAGAGTAATCACTTTTCCCTATACTTTTCTTCTTGACTGCTGGTTTTTTCACTTTTCCCGAAGGATTTTCTTATTTTTCCGAACTAATTCCCCGAACTATTTTCTTCCCCGAACGAATTGCAATAAAACCCGTTCACTAAGCTACCCCCAGAGCTATACGCGAAAGTGAGCCGCGCCATTCGCGTGCCTGCGCAACTTAACAACATGAATTTGTACTATTACTCTCTCACGTTTCACTTAATTTCTTTATTCACATAAATCACACATAAATACAAGTTATCTATTTAGATAGCACAAAACAATATCTACACCATGATATACATTATTTTTCCGTATTACAAAAATCCTTTAATTTATAAAACAAAACATGCCTACTTTACTCACAAATCCAAAATCCAAACTTCTTAAATATTTAACACAGAAAGTTAAAACAATGTTTTCCACTTGAATTTATACATATGTTAACTAATACAATAGTTTAATTTACATTTTCTCTATTTATTTCACTATTTAAAACACTTTTAAATTTCTTATACAAAACTATCATTATTTCACTTATGCACAGGAATTTTCACATAAAAATAACACAGAATTCACCTTTTTAGCACGTACAATCAACCTGAAATGTTTTACAAGTCATTTTTACATAAATTGCTGAAATTACAAACATTTTACATTTTTACATATTCGGCCTCCTAAGGGCGTGGTCATCGTGCTTCCGTGAACTCACACTATTTGAACAACTAACTTTGCACGGCTCTCGACTATCAGAAAAATGAAAGTCTGAAATACACTTAATTTTAACAATATTAAATAAACGAGTGCTTCTACATAATTTTCAAACAGTAGGAAACTATTTCAGATAAGACTCTTATTCGTTATCATGCTTCTTATCAGATAACAATACAAGTGAATGTTTTCATTAATCAATCATAACAAATAGGCATTTGTTTTCGTACAAACATATCAAACTTATACACGACAATACTTAAGCAATTAATTTCCGTTATTTCTGTTTGTGCACAGAGTGATCATCTCGACCGGGGAACAAATCCGATCTCTAACTTCACTTTAATATTCCTTTGAATTTACATCATTGGAGAGATGATTTCAACCGGGGAACAAATCCGGTAATATAATTTATAACATAAAATTCCTTATGAATTTATTAAGCGATATTACTTAGGAAAACGAACAAACTAGTCTGGCCTGGGAGTCGAACCCAAGACCTTCTTATCATTAATTCGACATTTCTTTAAGATTTAACTAAGCATTTTCTTATCAGAGCGTCGTGGCTCGATAATTTGCTTTTTATAACTATGCGTCATCGGTTGATTTAATAAACTGAAACATTCTTATAGGCGCGTCGCCAACAAGGGTAATTGAAATGTCTATAGGTCTCAGCATCCACTTAGCTTCAGGTGAACTGCGTTTGTCGCCCTAATTCTATAAAATAAAATATACGTACTTGCGGGAAAATAAAATTATAACGCCGTGTGGTGGCGGTACCAAAGAATCCGTCAGTCCATTTCACTGCGTGGATGTTTTTTTAACCTTTTATAAGCCAGTGTTTGACCACAATTCCGCCTGGTGGTAAATTGCACTATCTTAGCTTAACCAAATCCTATTCACTCTTGCTTTGAAGACGCCCAGATTGTATATGGACGGAAAGATACAGGTATTAAAATATTGAAGTAAGCTGTTTTGATCTAATGTGTAGAATATCGAAAACAAAGGGATGAAGACCCGCCGACTGCCTGGTAGTCCAATGGTGGAAAGAAGAGGGAGGAGGTAAATCGTGCAATTCCTGCACACACTCTCCGAAACACATCCTATAGAATACCGAGAGGCTTAGGAGAAAGAGTCTAAAGAAAAAATATTTTGGTAGGGCTACTTTTCTCTTTAAGAGTGCGTCTAGGTAGTTACCGCTATCTTATTTCTGCCAGCAAGCAACGGTACGTGCACTGACGGTTCCAGTCTGAAGGCTATAGAGAGCCAGTACATGCTCTGAGGCATTTTGTCGTAGTCCTCAGAGATAGCAACCAAACCTTTTTTTTTTTTGAATTTGATTTCAAGTATCCGTGGACTGCAGTGCTTACTATTAGCAGTAACTTACTATTAGGTGACACTTTCCTTTTATAAAAAAGTGGTTATTTTCAAATAATCGTTTTACTTGTTGTACCTTCACTGTTACAAATATTCTCTTCTACTTTATAAAGCCATAACAGTCCAAATGACAGGCGGATTAGTGATTGTAGTACGTCCCAGGTCTGGTATTTCATGCATGTTTTTAGAAAGAAATAAACATTTATTGCAACACGTAACAATCATCAGGCACTTAAATCTTAACATTTGTAGACACATCACTTAATAAAATTATAACCAATAGGATATTCATAAATGACAGTAAAGAAACGTTCATCATGTTGTGTGCCATGGTGCGTTAGGCAAACGGACCCCATTCAGATTATGCTGTCGCCGAAAAACAGAGCTGGTTTTGAGTGGGCCCGAGCTTTGCTTCAGAGGGCATGTGACGAAATGACTGACCGCCATCAACTGGAAACTATTAGATCTTGCTGACATATCTCTGACGTCAAATTGACATGCGATTAAAATATAAATATTAAACCAATTTTAGATGAAATTACAAAAAATAAAAAATGAAAAGACTTTTTGATTATTATACATGATACAAAATGTAAATATTTAAGCCAGTTATCCACTTAAACTAACATTTCCTACAGCCCGACCACAAGAGCATGAATACCATGCACATCACAAAGTATCCTCTTATCGCCACTTTCAATTTTCTCAGTTCAAAAATTACTCGCAGGCTCGCCGATACGCAGCGTTAGCCGTGAACTCAGTAACATTACTTTACGTAAACTACGACCCATAATTGATATGGCTTAGAATGAAAGTAAAAGTTTAGTTATAAAGCGTACTTATAAACCCCTATATCTTTATGAGCATGAAAAGTGAGCAGCCACATACTTTTAGGTATATGTCTTTATTTATATAAAACTATTTAATATTTACTTTTTACTGTTATCACTTAAAAAGTTTACAAGGGGCGGTCTTTATGCCTTCTGGCATTATCTCCCAGTGCACCCTGAGCGTTGTGAAATAAAATGGTATGCGCTGAAATGATTAAAATTTTAATAAATGAAATTGAAGCACGATAATAATAATAAATACTCAATGTTACAGTTTACTACGTTACGGATGGTCCGGGCTCAAATGCAGAAAACGGTGCCCCTCGATACCGCCCGCATAGTCTGCCGGTTTCTTTTCCTTTCTCCCTGATACTCAGCCATTTGATCTCCCCTGTCCGAGGCCTTCCATCTGGTTGGAACAACCTATATATTTAATTATATTTTATTGTATATAAGCCATTAAAAATACAGTTCATTCCATATTAGGTTTAAATTATATCTTTACACATTTTTGTATGTATTTATGTATCCCGGCCAGACGTTGAACCTACAAAAATATGTACATAATATTAAAAACAAAATAACAATTAAAAACAAACAACATTCTTATATTTTTTCATTAAAGCGTGCATTACATACTGAGCATGTAAAATAATAAAAAAGTTGAAAGCACTCATAATGGAATCAGAGTAAACTACTTTATTTCATTTCTATATTTTTGTAGCTTTATCACTACAACAATATTTTATTTGTAACTTTCAGATATAAAAATAGTAAATGGATATAAAGCAGGCCTGAGTGGTGTGTCAGGATCGTGCCAAATGGAAATCTATGGTCCCCGCCTACCCCTATGGATGACAGGCGTGAGTGTGTATGTTATGTTATTCTTTTTTAACGTTCAGATATCAAGCAAAACAATAATAAAAACCGGCGTGTCTTCGTCCTCATGTCATCATAAATATTAGTATTATAATATTAAGACAATATATGTATATGGATTCACAAACATACTACAATACGATTATGATTTGTTTGCATACAAATGCGAATAAATAGGCTACACTGTACAGTACGGTACGGCACGCAGGAGCGTCATAGATGGTCACTACTGCGATCGTCAATCCGATACCAACCGAGATAACTAATTTAATTTCAAATTCTCCCTGTAACGGAAGAAGCCCACGTCTAACAGTTTGCCGGACAGGTTACAGGCCGATCAAGAAGATACATTTCTGTTAAATATTCATCATCTCATATTTGACTTGTTATGAGTTGTTAAATGAATAGCTATAATACTAATAATTTCAATAAAATTAGACATTCCCTTTTATTGCAAAAAGTGGTTTCGGTATTTAAAAATAATCCTATTAACTAAAGAAGTCCCTAAACCGTGCCGCCAGTCTTCGCGAAACTTGAAATCGTCAAACTCAAGGTAATCTACATTTTTAATTCATACTAGCGACCCGCCCCGGCTTCTTCTGGGTACGATCTACTAACATGTCGTTTTTAAGATTTATTTTGAGAAAAAAGAAGTTCTCAAAGTTTTTCGCAATAAATATAGCCTTGATTACTTCTGGTATTGCGCTCTATCCGTTAACCACGTTTCATTACAATCGATTTAGCCAATCCGAAGAGCTATGATAGATAAGGGGCTAAGTTGAGGATCGCTGTAGACTTCACAGTACGCGAGCAACCCGAGTTCGATCCCTACCGGCACCAATGAAATTGTTAATTGCAATTTGAAGTTCCGATTTACCACATGCTCGGCGGTGAAGGAAACATTGTGAGGAATGCATATTTAAGAAATAAGAAAAATAAAAATATTTTGAAGACAAAATTATCAAGTTGGTAAACACGCATAAGCGCAGTGTGCAGATTCAAACATTTTGTGTCAACGCATTTGATATCAATCAATGCGAGTGAGAAAATACTCTAAATTTGGTTATTGCACAATATTAATTAGAAAATACACGTTATCAATTTTGTTTTCTTACTGTGTTACAGGATGAGATTGAAGCAGCTAGTATTGTTCCAGACCATGATTTGCTTGAAAATAGTACAAGTAAGTGGTTAATTATTCTATAAAGTTATATATGATGCTTACATTTTGCAACAAGAAAAAAGAAAATAAAAGGAATAATAAAAGATTATTTTTTCGTGTGTTTAAGGTTTAAAAGAACCCATCACAACACTTCGTCCCATGGATATGGTAAGGAGAGACTATGGTCAAATTAAAAAAGGATAGTTTTGTCTTTGCCTTTCTGAGAGGGTTTGAGTGCAATAAAAATATCCGCCGCGCTGCCCAACACGTGATTGCGGACCACTAATATCTTTCAAATAACTTTTTGATTTCTCAGACATGCAGATTTACTCACAATGATAATAAAAACCGATTTAATTGGTGCTAACGATCGATAACAGATGTTCTTGTATTGCGTAATTTATAACGAGTACTAGCTTCTGAGCTATAGCGACTAGATTGTGTGAAACCCAAAAATATTATGGATTCCGATAGTTGGAGGTTTTTCCATCGCGTATATGCTAGGCGTAGATATCCAAACCATTGACGGACAGCAGTGTCAAAGTCGTCTGGTATATATATATATATATATATATATATATATATATATATATATATATATATATATATATATATATATATATATATATATACAGGACAGTTAAGGTCTGGCGCCCGCTGAATTCGTTATAATATTAAATGACTATGTCGCGATTTCTCTTTAGCCTGCTGCGGTGTCTTCATATCGTGTTGTGATATGTATGTATTGTGAGTTACCGCTTTTTTGATTTGTTTCAGCATTGCAAGCTCCTAAGCTAGTTACTACCATTTGTCACCTAATAATCGCTTTCTTTGATATCCTGGCATTGGGTGTCTAAAGCAAATATTTCCTAGAGCGTGAGATGCTCAAATCTAGTAGTAGGCTTTTACTAGAAAATAAAAAAGCTTATTACTAGAAAACAAAATGCTCATTGTAGGGTTTTTTCTTATATATGAAGAGTTAAAACTATTTTCATAGAAGAAGCGGAAACGAGCATGCGGCTCACATGACGGTAAGTGACTACCACCGCCCACGTATAACCGCAACACCAGAGGAATTGCAGATGCATTGCCGGCTTTTTAGAAAGGAGTAAGCTCTTTTCTTGAAGGTCCCTAAGTCGTATCGGTGAAAAGTCGCCGGTGGTAAACAAGACCACAGATAATTTGTACGAGGAGGAACACTTCTAGTAAAACATACAGAAGTGGACCGCCAACCATCCAGATGGTGAGGATGGTATCGCGAATTTGGACAAGATGTGCGTTCGTGCAATTTGGTGGCTGGAACTAATTCAAACAATTCCTCAGAACACTCCCCATACAATAAATATAATATAATAGAAAACGCAAAGGGATGTAACATCCCTACGAAGCGCCAGTGAGTCGAGCCGATCAGAAAGTACTCGGTCGCGGCAAGTGGTATGAGCTTGCCCCGGAGATGAGAACAGTACTTCATGTGAGACCGAACTTACAATTTGTAAAGTTACAAGAGATGTGCCGGCATGAAATACTGTCTCGCTCTGCCGAGAACGCTACGCTTTTTAGAGGCCAATTTGGCGTTACCCTCCAAGTGACCACAAAACTGCACACTATTCGATATGTCGACACCGAGGATTCCGATGCTAACTGAGGTGGCGAAGGCCTTCAAACCGAGGAGACATGACAGTGGGGTTCTTTTTAGCGGTTAACACGCAAACTTGTGTCTTCTGGGGATTGAATTGGACTAGAATTTGTCGCCACCAATCCGAGAGTTTGTTAAGCAAAGACTCAACTTCAGACACAAGTTTATCACGGTACTCGGCGACGATTTCACGAGCAATATTGGCACGACCGGTGTTTAAGGCATCACCAATGCTATCGTCTGCATAGCAATGAATGTTTTTAGTTTGCAACATTCAAATATTTCAAATATTTTATTTTGAATAACTAAGTCTATTACAAATATTAGATGTGGGAACTCTCCTTTAGGCAAAACATCGCCTGTGGTGGGAAGAACCGCTCTTCTTACAAACGGTTACATAGAAAACTAAATTACAACTAATATACACTAAAAGAAGCAAATTTACATGTAGGTAATTAATATTATTATTATTTTTTTCCTTCTGCTCGTGTGTGTATGTGTGTGTGTGTGTGTGTGTGTGTGTGTGTGTGTGTGTGTGTGTGTGTGTGTGTGTGTGTGTGTGTGTATATGTGTGTGTGTGTGTGTGTGTGTGTGTGTGTGTGTGTGTGTGTGTGTGTGTATGTGTGTGTGTGTGTGTGTGTGTGTGTGTGTGTTGTGTTATATAACTAATATTTGTTATTTAATATTTTCAAATTTTCAAATACTCCCCTTAAATAGTATTGGCGATAACTGGAACCTGTATGCGCTATAAGACCTATGAATACCTACACGTAACAAAGATATTATGTTAGTTTTTAAGCATCAGTTCTGTCTCAGTGTAACTTATTGATTTTAGCCATTCCAAAACCGTTTTCTTACAATCTTTTTTATTAAGGGGAAATATGTTTAGATACTTATTTATTTTATTGTAGATTGAGACAGACTGCATAGAGTACTGCCGTCTTGTAAAGTCAGATTTCACTGTGGGAACTAAGACAACTTTATACTTTCTTCTCTTGGTGAGCAATTTAGCATCAAAGGGAAGAGATTTGTGCATTCTAAGAACAATGTCTAATATGTACAGTTTTCTAACCGATAGAAGATTAGCTTCCCGATAAAGATCTTCAGTGGGGTACTTTTATGGTTTTAGAAGCATTACTTATATCAGCAACCTTTGAGCTCGTTCCAGACATAGTAGAGCAGTTTTAGCAGCTGAGCCCACACTGATATGCAGTATACCAGTATGGATTGTGCGAGTGCAACAAATGTTTGAGTAAGGAACTCTTTACTCGCAATATGACGTAAAGTTTTAAAAGTCCAGATCAGCTTTCTCACTCTTTTCATGGTCAATTCTACATGCAGGTGCCAAGAAAGACGCTGATCGACGAGAACCCCTAAATATTTAACATAAGCAACATTATCTATTCTTGTACACGAGCAGTCATTATCAGACGGGTCACCACACTTGTGAATTTTTATGTCAAAGTTTGAAGGGGGTTGAGTTGTGATGTTTTTACTGAAACAAATATATTGAGTCTTAGCAGCATTTAAAGTCAGGAGGTTTTCGTCTAACCAGGATGCTACCTTTGCAAGGGCATTTTCTGCCGATATTTTTACTTCAGACCAGGATTTGCCAGAGAACACGATAGCTGTATCATTCGCGTAAGAAAATACAGTACCATTTGATAGTTTTAGAAGACAGAGATTATTTATATACACCAGGAAAAGCGTTGGTCCTAGCACACTCCCCTGTGGGCTTCCTGATTAGTGTGACTGCCTATTCTAACACGCTGCTTTCGGTTAGTAAGGTAATCTTTGAATAATTTGAGAGGAGTACCTCTCACCCCTACTTTCTCAAGTCTGTTTAACAGGATGGACACCGACACTATGTCAAATGCCTTCTTAAGATCGAGCAAAACTCCCAGACATTTTTTTTCCAGAATCCACTTCTTTTACTACTTGAGTTGTAAGAGACTGAATAGCATTTTCAGTCGATAAGCCTCGTTGAAAACCAAATTGATTTTTTGCTATGTTGCTATATTTTGTCAAGAAATTGGTGAGTCTAAAGTTAATTAATTTTTCTAGAAGCTTAGACACTGATGAGAGAACGGATATCGGTCGGTAGTTACAGGGGTCACTTTTGCTGCCATCCTTATATATAGGTGTTATTAAAGCCTGCTTGAGTACAGTTGGAAAAACTCCCTGTTCGAAACTCAAGTTGGCCATATGGGAAATAATTGGCGCAATTTGATTTAGAGCGAGCTTTAGAAAAGAGGTAGGGATATTATCCCATCCCGGTGAGCTGCTTAATTTCATAGACTTAATAACTTCACATATTTCAGCACAATCAGTATCATATAAGACGAATGATGAAACCTGTTTTATGCTTGTGTGAGGATTCTCTGACGGTGAGTTTGAAGTTATAATTTTTTCTGCTAGCTCTTTACCAATATTTGTGAAATAGGCGTTAGTGATATCTACCGATGCTTTTAGAGACGAAGCTGCATGCATGAGTTCAAGGTTATGGGTTTTGGGGGGCTACGTTGGGTTATTCCGTTTATGGTATCCCATAACTTTTTAGGGTTTTTTTAGCTTTTGTCAGCTGGTCTCGATTATAGTTCCTTTTCAACTTTTTTAAAATACAGCTGCAGTTGTTACGGTACCTCTTATATATTATTTTTGAAGTTTCATTATATGGGTCAAGTTTTAGCCTTCTTTGCATATCATTTCTGCTTCTGATGCAGCGTAGCATACCTGGAGTAACCCAAGGTTTTAAGATCCTTTTGTTCGCTGAGGTGAAAGTAATAGTCGTATTTATTTTAAGCACTGTTGAAGTTTTTTTTATTAAAAGTTCAGTTATTACATTAGGGTCACTGTATTCTAATAGATCAGGTAATTTAGTTGTTTTTAATAAGTCTAGGGCCTTGTCATAATTGATTTTAGTTATAGTTTTGTTATTTATTATTATTTTATCAGGGCAGGATATTTTTAGAAAGATCATACTGTGATCAGTGACAGTGGCATCGAGTACAGCAATCGCGACATTTTGATGTTCGTGATTGAGTTTTAGTATGAAATGATCGAGGCAATTAGGTCCTCTCGTTGGAATAGAGTGACCTGGAAGGAAGCCCTGTGAAGCTAACATATCCAGATAATTGTGTCGATTACTGCGTTCGTAGGGTTGTTCGTCATGTCTATAGATGAGATTTATATTTATGTCTCCGGTAACGATGACATTTTTAGTTCCTTTAATAAGTTCCAGGTGAGTACATAATGAGTCAATGAATTGCTCGGCTTTGTGGTTATAGGGTGAGCGATAAATACCAAGAACCGTAAGTTGATGTAAAGATATCTGCAAGCAAGACGCATGTTTTAAATAGACCTCGGATACATTGGCTGTCAGAGTGGTTTTTGACATAGGCGACTACTCCATCAGATTGATTTAGATGTTTAGATGTTTGAAAAGAATAAACCCTATTATTTGAGGGATGTGTTTATCAGGGTTGAATTTGCATTCACCAAGGATGATAAGATCAGAGTTGAGGTCAAGGATGGATACGTTTGCTTGAAAGTCATCAAAATTGGCATATATACTTCTAATGTTTTGGGATATTATCGTAAAATCTGTATTTTGTACTGTGATGATATTCTTAAGATCCCCAATTTTGCATTCAAAGTTAAAAAAAAAAACTTTCCAGAGTTATCTATTGCATTAATTTTATTGAGAACGTGGTTCATGTTTTGTTTTAAAAACCCTTAGTTCGTTAGCAGAATGGGGTAAAATATAGAAATTAACATTACTATGTGGTACAGATTTCAAAATTGTGTATGGTCTGAGATATTGAGTGTAAAGGCGTGTAGTAAGGTTTTTGACATTGTGTGTATTTTTTGGTTTATAAAAGTGTATGTTTGTGAATGTGTAATGGTTGAGATCTTTAAAGTTACTGTGTAGGAAATATGTACAGTTACATAACGTGAATAGTATTTGTGTGCGAGCAGTTACTAAAATAAAATAACTTACATAACATGAAAACGGTAATAGGCAGATGATTTTTAACTCCAGTCATTTCAACTGTAATAAGTTCTGCACCTGTTGTTCACTTCTTACTAGGATTACTGGTGTGTTTTCACTCTTTCTGACATAGACTCGGCCATGAGCGGTCCATCAGAATTTGTAGTCACTTGATTTTACCAGATCTCGTGCGAGGAAGTGGAGTCGGGCGCCTTTGGCGGTCAACTGTTCTGAAATGTATATAGGTGTGTATTCGTTTTTGGTGTGTCTCAAGTGCTTGGCACAAAGTTTTTCTTTTTACCTTATATTGAATATCTTGGTGGATCTTAAGAGGTCTTTCTTTAAGATGGTGGACGATAATTCCACTACAATCGGGCTATTGTTTTCATCTTTCTTGTTTTTAACTCTATAGATGTCTTTAATATCTGCCTTCATAATGGAATGGCCTACATTCTCCGATAACTTCACTACCATGTTTACCAGTTCGTTCTCGCATTCATTGGCAACTTTCGGAGCATTTTTAATTTGTATATTTGATTTTCTATTTTCTTTCTGTAGGTCCTCAACTTTTTCTTCCAAAAACGTTATATATTCCCTATCTTTCTTGGCTTGAAGCTCGAATCCGTCTAATTTTTATTTCAGCTCTTCATTTTGGGCAGCGAGAAATTCCATCGATTGTTCAATATTGTTGTAAGTTTCCTTAATGTCAGCTAGGACTGGGGTAATTTTCATAAATTGGTTTCCTTGATCAGTCAGCATTGTCGAAATCATAGTTTTGATTTCTTCTTTGAAGTCACTAAATTCACAGTCCAGATCATAACAGCATTTTCTTTTCACGCGCCGGCTTACGAAATTCGGTGGATTAATCTCGTCCGTAATTCCAGGAATGTTAGTTTCAGAAAGTGATTTGTTCATAGCGTGCTCCATTTTACTATTAGACGGGCACTCGTAGATGCACTTAAAACCAGTCTCGTAAGTGATGATGACAAAAACAAAGAACCATCGTAGCACTTAGTCGAAGTTACGTAGCGTGTAGTAGGGGGCGGAGCTTGTAGCGACCACTGTAGCACTGGTGCAGATGCTTACGATGCAATTTCGGAGCGAGATAAAAAATAATAGTGTGTTTTGTTCTCGCGGGTGTGATTAAGGTCCCTCCGCTCGCTGATGCTTGCCGTGACCGAGCGATGCACTTATTTAATTTCTTTTTACTTGTTTATAGGAATTTCGTATTTATGCACATAGATTTACTAGCTTGTTTAGCGTATTACTTAAGTACAATTTTTATAGCGACGCGACACACGTCTGCTCGCGTTGCGTTCTCGGATGAAAGAGGGACATATCATATATAGAATTATAGAATATATCATTTATATGCAGAAGAAACAGCGTTGATAATAGCACGCAGAATAGTAGAACACCACACCAGCGTTAATAAGCTTGTAATCAGAGAGCTTGTAACTCACCGTTTACTACGACCTTGATGCTCCGATTAGAAAGAAAGCTAGTGATCCAATCGCACAACGTCTTGGAAAGTCCACAGGAAGGGAGCTTCGAAAGAAGCGCTTCGTGCTAGACCCAAATGAAGGCCTTCACTTTGTCCAAACTAACGGCCAATACCTCCTCCTTGTACTCTACTACCTCCGCTCATCAATCAGTAAGGTAAACCAGAAGAAGATCACCAGCTGATCAACCACAACGGAAACCGTATTGGCAATCACTGATCAGCTGGTGATCCTAAGTACTTAATGAGCTGGCAGTTTTCAATAGAGTCCGTTATTTTGGAGAACGAGGAGGTGATGGCGATAGGTCTGTAGTTGCACGGGTCTAATCGGTCGCCTATTTTAGGGATCAGGTGGACCAAGGATATCTTTAGAAAATTCAGTATTACGCTTTGGGAAAAGGAGTACCAGTAAGTCTTCAGCACAATGGGAAAGACTCTATCAGGCCCAATTGACTTAACGACGTCCAGAGAGGAGAGTGCTTTGTAAACTGCACTGCGCTGTATAAAAGGCACCTCCCTCATAGAGAATTCACATCACGGGATAGTTGGTGGTGTGTTCCCCCGTCATCGAGAGTCGAGTTGGACGCAAAGATCGAGCCTAACAGATCGGCTTTGCCTTTGCGGCATGGGCCAGTGAGCCGTCCTCTCTATACAGTGATGTTAGAGATGACTGACAGAAGTTTCCTAGAATAGTCAAAATGCACGAGTTCCCGAACTAGCTTCTCGCCAATTCTGCCGTTCTGCTCAGATCTTGCCTTGGCAATGACTCTTGAAGGAACTGGAGGCGGAATTGTACTTCTTTTTAAGAGCGCTGGTGTTTACATCTCGAAACGTTGATGCGTCAGCCCAGGCTCGGTAGCACTGGCTGGGATCTGCCTCCGATGGGCACCACAGAGGACGGAATAAAAAGTTCCATACCCTGAAGTACCACATCAACCACAGAATCAGCAACAACGCTAGGATCGTCCGGCAAGAAGTAAATCCACCCCCAAGGGTAGTATGCAAAAAAGAACGCATCCCATCCCAATCGGCCGACCTATAGTGCCAAATACGGCGGCAACCTCTAAAATGCAAACGCGACGTTAATGTGACTAGCACCACACTCCGGACAAGACAATGGTCCGTTAAGCCTAAAGGGGCGTCGACGTAACCTGATATCCTTCCTGATGAGAGATCCGCAGAAGGTCCAATAGGAATATGACCTTCCATGTCTGGAATCCGCGTAAGCAAAGTAACCAGTTGTGTCAGACCATATGCCAACGTATAGTCATAAACAGATCTTCCCGCATGATCGGGTAAACGTGAACCGAGCCATTTAGCGTGGTGGGCGTTGAAATCGCCAAAGATCATGATCTTTTTGCGGATGGGATCTGCTGTAGCACGGAAACTGTAGTCATTTGGACGTGGTCAAGGAGTCGGCCTGTTTCGGTATTACCGCTATGGGATCTATAGAGGCACCCTTAGACGCGGGGGTGGTCGTCGCTGTCTAGGCGCAGCCTATGATAGACAGGTTCGTACCTTCAAAACTGCCGAGGGGTCGAAAACAGATGTCCTCTCTGACGTATACGCAAACTCCAGCCCGTGACACAAAGAAATATTCTAGTTTGTACCCCAGGTGGGAGAGATATGAAGTATCAGCAGGAGAGGACACCTGAGTCTCGGTTAAAAAGGACAAGGCCGGCTTCACCGTCTCCAGATGGTAGTGGACAGCGTTAAGTTGGAATGAAGTCCCCTGATGTTGCAAAAGTTCAAGGATAGCGTGACAGGGGCCACCTTGATGTTGTTGTTCTGCTGTTCTGCCTCGATCTGTTTTTGTCACGAGCCGAATTGCGCCCCCCCCCCCCCCAAAATTCACACTCAAAAAGAGTAGGATAACTTGTTCGTGGATGCTCAGCGAGGGATTCTCCGTCATCAGGTGTTCTGATACCCTCCTGGGGTAGATGTTCTCTTAATTCCGCTACCATGTTAAGGGGGGGTGGGGTGGAATGGGGCCTTTGGCCACCTGCACTTCCCAAGCGATGGTTAGTCGTCGATCGTCGATAGCAAAAGTTGCCGCGTGGCTCTAATACTGATATAAAGGTATTTAATTATTTGCCTCATTCATAACACGCTTTTCCGGCACACATTGATATATGCATTGCCACTGGTCATCAATAGGTTTTTTTTGGATACAATTTATTTTAACTTAATTGATTAATGTATAATTTCAGTGTTCAGTCGCGTATCAACCGAACAAGACATTCATGAGTGTGGCCTCACCAACTCACCACTATAGACTAATTAGTATAGTATTCTGATTACGTAATAGCATGTATATTAAATAATGATGTAACAAATTAATGATTTAGATATTCTTGAACAACCTCTGGGTTAGATATTTACAGAGATATTCAGAAACTATGATTCAATACGAATCATTGAAAAGTAAAAAATAGTTAACAAAAGTACCTATAGGAAAAATTAATTTGATGAATCCCGTTGATGTCACGGCTCCACTGCCATCTCGTTGCAACTCAGCTTCCACCGCTGCTTCCTGCTGTTTCCTGCAGCTTCCTCCACTCCCTGCAGCCTCCTGCTGCTTCATGCTCCTTGTGGCATTCCATTCGGCTTGAAGAACCATGAGCATGGACATGCTACCGGTTCCCTGGGATCCACCCTGGTGGATGGCGGATCCCAGGGGTGAAGGTGTGGAGATGAAATGAAATTATGAAATGAGACTATTTTATAATATTTAAAGTATACTCTCGCATCACATTAGATCCCTGTCTCCATGAAATGACAATCAAATTCAACAAATTACGGCCTTTAAGCAAATAAATTTGGTCAAACTATATCGTGGTACAACGCCATCTGTTATCGATGATGCTAACTATCGCGACATAATCGAAGCACAACGCTATCTGTTCATCGGTGACTAAATTACGTTGAACACCGTCTGTTTATCGATGACTAAATTACATTAAACATCTACAAATATTATTATAGTACAGTCTGCCACTCCGTCTTGCATATGTGGACTATTACAAAGACTTTGATTCCTTCGAAATTTGGGCCGTCCAGCTTAGTCCTAATGTCTAATGCTGATTTCTGTCACCTACTACCACTTTAGCTCCATAACTCGTAGTGCAAGTGGGTCTGCGTTCACTGATATATATGAATATATTTGAATCATTTTATAATTTATTAAATTTTCAAATTAAAGTTAACTCTCGCATTTACCTTAACCACGTCATTGAATGAAGAGGAAGTCCTTGAATGTTTAACATTTTCTTTAAGAAACCAACGTGAATAATAAGTGGTCGCTTTCTGTAATGCAAATTAGTTTACATAATGATTTCTTAAATTTACGCGAACACTACACATTGAATAAAACTAAATTTACGGATTTTATCGCGTTTATTTTACTTATTTTTAATTCCCGACGTTTCGGGTGCTTTACAGCAACCATGGTCACGGGAGGGACTGAGATGTTTGACGTCCCAATGTCATAGTTAGTCCGGCTACCTTCAGTTTTTGAATATTAATTTTTGGTCCGATTTACGCAAAACGAGCTTATAGTATCATGAAATCTTGCAGTGGTATGCTTAGGTTTGGGTTTAATTTTGTTAATTATAGGATCCCAAGCAGGTGGCAGCACCCATCCATCTTCTCTATTGAAATTTGGATGTTTTTTAATTTCAATAGCCTCGCGTATCATCCTTGGTAGGAATCGGTGTTCTTTTGCGAGAATTTGTGGTTTATCAAATCGAATGTAATGGTGGGGACGATCTTGAACATGTTCGCAGACTGCAGACTTCCCGGAGCGTCGGTGCTTCACGTCAGCTATATGTTCTTTCACGCGGGTTTTTATGGATCGTTTTGTTTGACCTATGTAAGAGAGACCACATTCACAATCTAACTTGTACACTCCTGCATCTTGTAGAGGGATATTACACTTGACGGATGGTAAAAATTGACTAATCTTCTTCGGCGGCTTGTAGTATGTTTTAATGGAAGCTCGCTTCAAGATGTAGCCAACCTTGTCTGTGACTCCTCTGACATATGGTAGTACAGCAGGTACACGCTCGACTGTGGCCGGCTTCACTCGGTCACTGTGACGTAGGCGCGGGACCCGAAGCTTGTTGTCTTGCAATACTTGCTTGACGTGCTGAAGTTCGGCGGCCAGATGCTTTCTGTCACAGATCCCTCGTGCTCTCTGAAACAAAGATTTACCCACGGTAGCTAACTGTGAAGGATGATGGTGAGATTCACCATTTAAATATCGATTGGTATGGGTCTTTTTTCTATACACAGTGTGACCAATTGTGTTATTAGGATTTCGAATGACTAAAACATCTAAGAAAGCTAAAGAATTATTTGCCTCTAACTCCATTGTGAATTGTATTTTAGAGTTTATAGAGTTAAGGTGGTTTAAAAATGCAGTTACTTTGTCAGATGGTAAAATTGTGAAAGTGTCGTCTACGTACCACTTGTAGAATCTTGGATTTACAGGAGCAGTAAGAAGGGCTTTCTCCTCGAAGTCCTCCATGAATATGTCAGCGACAATGGGAGATACAGGTGAGCCCATCGCCACACCATCTACTTGCTTGTAGAACTCTTCCTTCCACAATAGATAGCCAGATGTGAGGCAGTGTTTGAGTAATACTGCATATTCAGCAGGCATGTTATTATATTCTAGCTTCCTAGTTACAATTGATATGCAGTCTTCAATAGGTAGGCATGTGAATAGTGACTGAACATCAAAACTGACCATAGTTTCATTGTCAGCGAGATGTAGGTCTTTTATCTCACTAACAAAATGGTATGAATCCTTTGTGTGCGCTCTGGTATGTCCTCTCAGTGGTGACAGTACTTTTGCCAAGTGTTGTGCCAGCTTATAAGTTGGTGAATCGATCTGGCTCACTATAGGACGTAGTGGAGCGTTTGGTTTGTGTATCTTTGGTAACCCATACAACCTCGGTGGTTTGGTACATGATGGTATTAGCGAATTCACGTCGAGATTTAATTTTTCGGAGTATTTCTTTATTAAATCGCTAGTTGCTTTAAGCGTGTTAGTTGTGGGGTCTGTTTTGACCTTTTTGTATGTACTTTCGTCCGATAAAAGCTGTAGTATTTTAAAATTATACTCTGACGTGTCCATTATTACCGTAGCATTTCCTTTATCCGCGCGGAGAATCGTTAGCTCTGGTCTGTTCCGTAAGTTAATCAACGCTGTAAGTTCGTCTTTAGGAAGGTTTGGTTTCGGCACTGAACTACGACGTAACAAGGACGAAATATCTTGACGTATAGCCTCCAAATCTTCCTTACCGATATTATTTTTAAACAGACAATCCTCAACGCGGCAGATAATTTCTTCGTACGGGATTTTTCGCGGTGTTAATGCGAAATTCATTCCCTTCGCTAACACCTTTATAGTTGGTTCGTCCAGTGTATGTTTTGACAGATTATAGACCGTGCGCTGTTTATTGTTTGCGTCTGTGGTCAACGGTTGTGTTTCGTTCTGACGTTGACTTAGATGGTTGGCATTTGATTTGATTGTTAATTTTTGGTATTTTTCTATTTGTTTATTTTTGCATTCATTGTACTTTGCTGTTTCTCGTTTGTTTAAAGTTTCGATGCAATTATTAAAATCAAATGTCGTTAAATCTGTCTTTAGTTCACTGAACAAATTGTCTATGGTGTTGTTTATGAAATGTAAATCGAACCGTTTCTGCTGAATCACCGTTCGTAACAACTTTTTACTTGCCTGATTTAAGATCTTTGCGCTTCCTCGAATGTCCTTTTTTGTTGATATTTTGACACACGTAGGAATGAGTTTATGGTCTCTGCATCTCTTCAAGAAATTTAAAGATGTTATATATCTTGCGCGCTTGGTTTTAAGATCTTCTAATCGGCGAATTTTATTTGCTATTACCAGTCCGTACTGGTTCACATAATGATTTCTTAAATTTACGCGAACACTACACATTGAATAAAACTAAATTTACGGATTTTATCGCGTTTATTTCACTACTTTTACTTATTTTTAATTCCCGACGTTTCGGGTGCTTTACAGCAACCATGGTCACGGGAGGGACTGAGATGTTTGACGTCCCAATGTCATAGTTAGTCCGGCTACCTTCAGTTTTTGAATATTAATTTTTGGTCCGATTTACGCAAAACGAGCTTATAGTATCATGAAGTCTTGCAGTAGTATGCTTAGGTTTGGGTTTAATTTTGTTAATTATAGGATCCCAAGCAGGTGGCAGCACCCATCCATCTTCTCTATTGAAATTTGGATGTTTTTTAATTTCAATAGCCTCGCGTATCATCCTTGGTAGGAATCGGTGTTCTTTTGCGAGAATTTGTGGTTTATCAAATCGAATGTAATGGTGGGGACGATCTTGAACATGTTCGCAGACTGCAGACTTCCCGGAGCGTCGGTGCTTCACGTCAGCTATATGTTCTTTCACGCGGGTTTTTATGGATCGTTTTGTTTGACCTATGTAAGAGAGACCACATTCACAATCTAACTTGTACACTCCTGCATCTTGTAGAGGGATATTACACTTGACGACTTGACTATGACATTGGGACGTCAAACATCTCAGTCCCTCCCGTGACCATGGTTGCTGTAAAGCACCCGAAACGTCGGGAAAAAATAAGTAAAAGTAGTGAAATAAACGCGATAAAATCCGTAAATTTAGTTTTATTCAATGTGTAGTGTTCGCGTAAATTTAAGAAATCATTATGTGAACCAGTACGGACTGGTAATAGCAAATAAAATTCGCCGATTAGAAGATCTTAAAACCAAGCGCGCAAGATATATAACATCTTTAAATTTCTTGAAGAGATGCAGAGACCATAATCTCATTCCTACGTGTGTCAAAATATCAACAAAAAAGGACATTCGAGGAAGCGCAAAGATCTTAAATCAGGCAAGTAAAAAGTTGTTACGAACGGTGATTCAGCAGAAACGGTTCGATTTACATTTCATAAACAACACCATAGACAATTTGTTCAGTGAACTAAAGACAGATTTAACGACATTTGATTTTAATAATTGCATCGAAACTTTAAACAAACGAGAAACAGCAAAGTACAATGAATGCAAAAATAAACAAATAGAAAAATACCAAAAATTAACAATCAAATCAAATGCCAACCATCTAAGTCAACGTCAGAACGAAACACAACCGTTGACCACAGACGCAAACAATAAACAGCGCACGGTCTATAATCTGTCAAAACATACACTGGACGAACCAACTATAAAGGTGTTAGCGAAGGGAATGAATTTCGCATCAACACCGCGAAAAATCCCGTACGAAGAAATTATCTGCAGCGTTGAGGATTGTCTGTTTAAAAATAATATCGGTAAGGAAGATTTGGAGGCTATACGTCAAGATATTTCGTCCTTGTTACGTCGTAGTTCAGTGCCGAAACCAAACCTTCCTAAAGACGAACTTACAGCGTTGATTAACTTACGGAACAGACCAGAGCTAACGATTCTCCGCGCGGATAAAGGAAATGCTACGGTAATAATGGACACGTCAGAGTATAATTTTAAAATACTACAGCTTTTATCGGACGAAAGTACATACAAAAAGGTCAAAACAGACCCCACAACTAACACGCTTAAAGCAACTAGCGATTTAATAAAGAAATACTCCGAAAAATTAAATCTCGACGTGAATTCGCTAATACCATCATGTACCAAACCACCGAGGTTGTATGGGTTACCAAAGATACACAAACCAAACGCTCCACTACGTCCTATAGTGAGCCAGATCGATTCACCAACTTATAAGCTGGCACAACACTTGGCAAAAGTACTGTCACCACTGAGAGGACATACCAGAGCGCACACAAAGGATTCATACCATTTTGTTAGTGAGATAAAAGACCTACATCTCGCTGACAATGAAACTATGGTCAGTTTTGATGTTCAGTCACTATTCACATGCCTACCTATTGAAGACTGCATATCAATTGTAACTAGGAAGCTAGAATATAATAACATGCCTGCTGAATATGCAGTATTACTCAAACACTGCCTCACATCTGGCTATCTATTGTGGAAGGAAGAGTTCTACAAGCAAGTAGATGGTGTGGCGATGGGCTCACCTGTATCTCCCATTGTCGCTGACATATTCATGGAGGACTTCGAGGAGAAAGCCCTTCTTACTGCTCCTGTAAATCCAAGATTCTACAAGCGGTACGTAGACGACACTTTCACAATTTTACCATCTGACAAAGTAACTGCATTTTTAAACCACCTTAACTCTATAAACTCTAAAATACAATTCACAATGGAGTTAGAGGCAAATAATTCTTTAGCTTTCTTAGATGTTTTAGTCATTCGAAATCCTAATAACACAATTGGTCACACTGTGTATAGAAAAAAGACCCATACCAACCGATATTTAAATGGTGAATCTCACCATCATCCTTCACAGTTAGCTACCGTGGGTAAATCTTTGTTTCAGAGAGCACGAGGGATCTGTGACAGAAAGCATCTGGCCGCCGAACTTCAGCACGTCAAGCAAGTATTGCAAGACAACAAGCTTCGGGTCCCGCGCCTACGTCACAGTGACCGAGTGAAGCCGGCCACAGTCGAGCGTGTACCTGCTGTACTACCATATGTCAGAGGAGTCACAGACAAGGTTGGCTACATCTTGAAGCGAGCTTCCATTAAAACATACTACAAGCCGCCGAAGAAGATTAGTCAATTTTTACCATCCGTCAAGTGTAATATCCCTCTACAAGATGCAGGAGTGTACAAGTTAGATTGTGAATGTGGTCTCTCTTACATAGGTCAAACAAAACGATCCATAAAAACCCGCGTGAAAGAACATATAGCTGACGTGAAGCACCGACGCTCCGGGAAGTCTGCAGTCTGCGAACATGTTCAAGATCGTCCCCACCATTACATTCGATTTGATAAACCACAAATTCTCGCAAAAGAACACCGATTCCTACCAAGGATGATACGCGAGGCTATTGAAATTAAAAAACATCCAAATTTCAATAGAGAAGATGGATGGGTGCTGCCACCTGCTTGGGATCCTATAATTAACAAAATTAAACCCAAACCTAAGCATACCACTGCAAGACTTCATGATACTCTAAGCTCGTTTTGCGTAAATCGGACCAAAAATTAATATTCAAAAACTGAAGGTAGCCGGACTAACTATGACATTGGGACGTCAAACATCTCAGTCCCTCCCATGACCATGGTTGCTGTAAAGCACCCGAAACGTCGGGAATTAAAAATAAGTAAAAGTAGTGAAATAAACGCGATAAAATCCGTAAATTTAGTTTTATTCAAATTAGTTTAAGCAAATAGAAGAAATAACTTTTTTAATAAAAGAAAAATATTAAAAAATCTTGTAATTTTTTACTGTCCTCAGTAGGTATCCACAACGTCAAAGAAATATACTTAATTTTATGGCAACATATTCCTGAAAATATAAAATTAATGTAATATATGAGAGAGCTAGCACGACATTGACCGTGTAGTGGTAGTGTAACAATATCCACTTCCCCATATCATCCCGTGATTGTCGTAAGAGGCGACAGAGGGAAATAAATCAAGAGAGAGGCAGCAGCGCCGTCGTAATAATAACTAAAAATAAAAAGAAAACTGCAGTTGCCGAAACGCTTGTCAAACTTGCCACTTGTAATATATTATTGCAACGTAAAAAAGCACTTACGTATTAACTTTATTTTCGTTTTCCACAGTTAATTTAAATTGTATTATAATAGTTATTTAAAAGTAACAATAATTTCATTAATAAAATCACGCAATACTTTGCGGAAATCCATTATATTGATGTTACTATAACTTAATTTGCTTATTTCCGCTCTTTAAGTTCTAAAAATTTCAAAACAATAAAATCCAACACAGTTACAGCAGCCAACAATGCCACAATGAAGCCTAGTCATCTGCGCAGGACAGTGTTTTAGTTCTTGAGCGTAAGTGCACGCTCTAACTCTTATAGTCTGATTGTACGCTAATCCAATACGACCGGAGAGAAATCAGGTGGAGGACCTACACCTTTACGTGCTTCTCAAGCAATGCAAATGGGTCTGCGTTTACTGATGAAATATATTTGAAATGATTTAAATGATACATTTACTTTCCAAATTAAAGTTAATTCTCGAATTTAAGTAACTTGTGTCTTAATCATGTTATTGAATGCAGAAGAAGTTTTTAAATATTCAACATTTTCTTCAAGAAACCAACTTGAATATTGAGTGGTCGCTTTATGTAATGCAAATAAGTTTAAGCAGGTAAAATAAATAATTTATTTTTGAATAAGAGAAACGTATTCAAAGTTCTTGTAAAATTTTACTGTCCTCATTAAAAAAAGTCTCTACACAATATAATCTGTGTTTGGAACGTTGTTAGAGGGCAGTATGAACAATATGTGTGTATTTTATTTCATAAAATTTTAAGAAAATACAAAACAAAAACGAAATTGAAAAAAGGGGGATAAGTCGCTCGCGTCCGTAGGGGGGAATAAGTCGCTTGCGTCCGTAGGCTTCGACCACCTTATCTTAGGCCCACCCTACACGTTTCCCCCGGGTGGTGCTAAAAGAGCGACAAAGCCGAAAGAACAGACTCGCCGAGTGGTAGCGTCGTAAAATATGCCACACCCTAGTTTTCGCACCATACGGCAAAAAGTAAAAGAAATAGCCCCGAGTTCCCGGCGCCCCTTTAATGGGGCAGGGGTGCGAAGAATCTCCGGGAGGAAAACCGGCGACTAGGTTTGCCACCCGTCACGTTCTGTCTCCCAAAGGGGTGAAAAGAGGATTGCGGAGGCCCGTCTAGCTACGCTGAATGTATGTGGAGCAATGAATGATAAGATGGATGAAGTATGCGATATGATGTATGATAGAGGAATAGATGTGTTATGTGTAAATGAAACGAAGCGAAAGGGAAAGGATGTCACTACACATGGTATATATACCGCTTACTGGTCCGGTGTAAACGAGACCGACCGAGCATGCCAGGGAGTCGGTATCATCCTTTCAGATAGAATGGGTCAATGTGTGAAAGAGTATGAATGTGTAAGCCCAAGACTGCTATGGATACGAATAAAAGTGGGCCTAAAAAGTTGTTTGTTCTTGGGGTCTACGCCCCAGACATGTCTAAGCCCACTTGTATCCGAGAGCAGTTTTGGGAGATGGTAAGGATGGTGTTAATTAAATGTAAGGGAAATGAAAATATTATTATGCTAGGAGATTTTAATGGAAGGGTTGGGGTGAGGAGGCTTGGTTATGAAAGGATATTGGGAACGTTTGGTGATGAAAGTATAATTGAGCATGGTGAAAGCCTCATCGTACGTATGGAAAAGAATCTTTTTGTGACGAGCACTTGCTTTCGCCACAAGAGAATTCACACGTATACTTGGGAAAGAGGTGATGATAGAAGATAAAGATAAAGATAAAGATATTTTAGTTTGCAAATATGGGTACAGTACATGAAAATATAGGTAGTGAGTTCAGCCATATTTTACCAGTAAGCATGCAAAATATACAGAAATATAAACTAGTCACCTAAACAGCTATAACAAAATAAAATAATAACACAAAAACAAACATAATTCAATTTTTTAACATTATACAGTCTTAATCTCAAAATGCTATATGATGTATGATAGAGGAATGTGTAAATGATACAAAACGGAAGGGGAAGGATATCACTACACATGGCATGTATACCGCATACTGGTCCGGTGTAGACGAGACCGAGCGAGCATGCCAGGGAGTAGGTATCATCCTTTCAGAAAGAATGGGCCTATGTGTGAAAGAGTATGAATGTGTAAGCCCGAGACTGCTATGGATACGAATAAAAGTGGGCCTAAAGAAGTTGTTTGTTCTAGGGGTCTACGCCCCAGACATGTCTAAGCCCACTTGTATCCGAAAGCAGTTTTGGGAGATGGTAAGGATGGTGTTAATTAAGTGTAAGGAAAATGAAAATATTGTTATGTTAGGAGATTTTAATGGAAGGGTTGGGGTGAGGAGGCTTGGCTATGAAAGGATACTGGGAACGTTTGGTGATGAAAGTATTAATGAGAATGGTGAAAGCCTCCTCACCATATGTGTGGAAAGGAATTTTTTTGTGACGAACATTTTCTTTCGTCATAAGAATGTATACTTGGGAAAGAGGTGATGATAGAAGCATGATAGATTTCATAACTGTGGATGAAAGAATGAGGAGCGCAGTGGTGGATACAAGGGTTTACCGGGGGTCTAACGTAGGGACGGACCACTATCTGGTCTTATGCCGAATTAGGGGTTTATTCAGACGTTGGCGGCTTAGGACATCTGTGTCTACCACTGCGTTACAGCGTATGCGAATTGAGAGGTTACAAGATAAAGATGTGGAAGACAAGTACAAATTCAGACTGAGAGAAAATATAAGTAATTTAGATAAGTTGTGTTTGAATGAGTTAAACTTGGAGAATGTGTGGCATAATGTTAAGAAAGGTTTAGTGGATGCAGCTACCGAAGTATGTGGTGTTAGTAAGAGAACAAATGAAAGGAAAGACAATACGTTATGGTAGGATGATGAGGTACGTATGGAAGTTGAAGCAAAGAAGAGATCATGGCTAGATTTACTAGCAACCAAAGCTGGTAATTCTGGCGGTAAGAATGATGAGAATGAAAGAAAAAAGGCAGAGTTTAAACGTTTAAATAAGAGAGTAAAAGAATTAGTTGAAAGGGAAAAGCAAGAAAGAACGGATAAGAATGATAGAAGAATATCGGATAACTTCCAGGCAAATATTATATGTTCTGGAAACTCGTAAGAAATACCAGGGGACATTCAAAACAGCCTAGATTGAATGCCATACGAGACGAGAATGGCTGTATCCTGAATGATGAAGTGTTGAGTCTAAAGAGATGGAAGGAATATTTTGAAAGCGTATTTATGAGTGAGGAGAAGTGTGAACTAAATGAAATAGAAATTCCGAAAGAAGATAAAAGAGATAGGGAGATAAGTATAGATGAAATAATGAAAGCAATGAAAAGCATAAAGGTAAGGCAGCCGGATATGATAGAGTTTCACTCGAAATGCTAAGGCCTGATGAGGACGTGGTGGGAAGCCTGCTGTACACCTTGTTTAATTTATGTTGGGAACTAAAGCGGGTACCGGGAGACTGGTGCAAAGCCGTGATAGTCCCAATATATAAGGGAAAAGGGTCACAGGAGGACTGTAAAAAGTACCGTGGTATCAGCCTTCTTAGCGTTGTGGGAAAACCGTATGCTAAGGTAATAATTGATAGAGTTATGAAAGAAACTGATGAAAAAATTTGGGATGTGCAAGCGGGATTTGGAAAGGGAATGGGGTGTACAGATCAAGTTTTTTCCATGCGCATGATCGCGGAGAAGTTTTTGGCGAAAAACCAAAAAGTTTTTGTGCGTTCATGGACAGAGTGGACAGGGATGTGTTATGGCAAACGCTGAACACATTTAGGTTGAGCGCTAGTTTGATACAGGCATTAAAGTCTCTGTATAGGGACTCGAGTGCTTGTGTTAGAATCAACGGGGTCTACTCGGACTGGTTTGGCATCCATAAAGGTGTCAGACAGGGCTGTGTAGCTTCCCCGTGGCTGTTCAACCTATTTATGGACAGCTGTTTGGAAAATTTGAAAGTTGAAGAATGCGGGTTAAGAAAGGGTGAGTTAACCATCAAATGCCTTTTGTACGCCGATGATCAAGTCATACTTGCGTCGTCGGCGGCCGAGTTGTAAATGATGGTTACATTAATGAACATGCCATTAAAAGAAAGGGGAATGAAAGTAAGACGAAAGTGATGATTTTTGAAAGAGAAGAAAGCAAAACGGTATGTGAAATAGGAATAGAAGGAGAGTTAATTGAGCAAGTGGATAAGTTCGTATATTTGGGATGTGTATTCAGCAGGGATGGGAGATATGATAAGGATATTGAACGACGAGTGAATGCAGAAAATAAAGTAAATGGGGCTCTACACTCTATTGTGAAAAGTCAGAATATGTCAAATAAGGCACGTATGGCAATTCACAGTGCTTTATTAGTCCCTACTTTAACGTATGGTAGTAAAAGTTGGGTGTGGCAAAAGAAGCACGAGAGTAGAATAAATGCAGTAGAAATGCGGTCGCTAAGGAGTACGTTAGGGCTGAATCTGAGTGACAGGGTGGAAACTGTGTGATAAAAGAAGAGTGTGGTTTGCAAGATGATGCGGTGACCAGGATTAAGAAAGGAATGCTTCGGTGGTTTGGTCATGTAGAAAGAGTGAATGCGGAAAGACTGACAAAGCAAATATATGTTGCAGAAGTGAATGAAAGAGTCGGAAAGGGACGTCCTAGGCGGAAGTTTGTCGACCAAATTGACAACGTACTAAAATTGGGCCAAATTAAAGGTACCCTTAACCGACGAGCATGTATACGTAGGTATATGGATGTGGAAGAGACGAGAAAGGTATGTCAGGATCGTGCTAAATGGAAGTCTGTAGTCTCTGCCTACCGCTCTGGGTGACAGGCGTGAGTGTTTAAAAACGAAATTCTGCTTTGACTATTAATAAGGTTTGATTGTACACTTACATTCAATAGCAATGCTACCAATTCATGCAATAGCAGTTTGTTCTTTATTTCGAAATTAGTAGCTTCAGGTTCAAAAACATTTTTTTAAATTTAGTCAATACGGAAACTAGATATTTTTTATTATTAAAATGTATCGCGATACTACTATTAGCAAATTTCTCCAATTCATTCTACTCGCATGCCTGATCACTACGCGCCACCATAAATATAAGCAAATGATATAACAATTGACCTTTTATTTTTATTTCATAATTTCAACAGAATAGATCCTTTCCACAGATTCTTACACACTGACAAGGCAAACATTTCGATCACGTTGTTGCACGTGCACGTATTTCTCAAGAGCTCTACAGCGACGGGTCGATCACAAAATATGTTTTATTGTTTGCGATGAAATAAAGCCACTAGTTTCTGATAGAATTTCAAACAGGATGAGTATTCTTGAAGCATCGCTTTCCATATGTCACACTACTTGATTCCGATTCATTTTGCAAGCACCATTGAAATCTTTATATAGCAAATTGAAATCACTATGAATTGGTGGAGAGATCCTAGTTTCTCTACGTTGATTTAATCCATGTCATGTGACTTAGTTCAAGATCGTCATACGGAGGATCATATAGAGTTTTTTTTAAATAACGAGTGGAAATTGTAAAATCAATTTTTCATCATATTTATGTAAATAAACTTTTGGCATAGCTTACTTCGTGAATCTCTCAGTGATCTTTGAACTATAATTTTTGGGAACTTGGATTTAAAATATTTAACATAAACTTAGAACACTTTTTGGTGATTGCTTATTGCTATTTAAAGCATATAATGAGTTTTTTTATATAATAGTAGCAATCAAGCAAAATTACGGCTAATATGTGGATAAGTGATCTACGTCACTCATAAACATCTGAGACACCAAAGGAATTTTAGATGCGTTGCTGACTTTCGAAAAAGGAAAAAAACGCTGGCAATGGACAGAATTTGGAGTTAAGTTACAAAGTGCGAGAGGTATATTAATTAGTGATTTTCATTAACGAAGATTATAAATCAAACTAATTAAAAGTCATTTAAATTTTGCTTTATATTTACCATTCAATAACCAAAAGTTTGTTTGTGGATAGATAGCAATTTTGAATCAGACCGCTTGTTGAGCTTCCCGTTCAGTATGATATTCAGACTGATTGGAACGCACTCATCAAATATATAATATTTTGGTCTGAGCCGACATTTTAGTTACAAGAATGTTTATAAATTAGACATCAGAATGACATAAATGTATACCTTGTACCTCTTATTCAGTGCACGGGTATATAATTGACATTATAATAACATTTGCAATTAATAACACTACAGATTTGTAGTAATAAAGGTTCTTAAATTGAATGAGAGAGAGAGAGAAAAGGATTGATTCAAACTACTTTTACGGATTTTATCGCGTATATTTATGTTATTTTTAATATCCGACGTTTCAGGTGCTTTCCAGCACCTATGGTCACGGGGGACTAAGGTGACTGATGTCCCGATGTCAAAGTTAACCCGGAGCACCTTCAGCTTTTTAAATATTGCCTTTGGTCCGATCTATGGAAAATGAAGTAAGTTTGTTTTGAAGTTGAATTTTTTTAGATTTATTTACCCGAAACGTCGGGTATTAAAAATAATATAAATCAAAGCGATAAAATCCGTAAAAGTAGTTTGAATTAATGTAAAGTGTTTGCGTAAATATAATAAATCATTATGAGAGAAAAGGACATTTCTTAATATTCCTATATATGCGCGTTGGTCTGTAGGACTAACATAATATGTATGCAATACAATAAGACAATTTCATTATTTTTTATTCGTGCATCATTCGTAACATACATAAAAATAATACAGTAGAATTAGGAACCTCCTCTTTTTTTGAAGTTGATTGAAGGAGCACGAAATACTGACAGGGCTGTTTCCATAAAATTTACTTACTTAAAGTAATCTCATAAACATAGTCGTTAATTTAAATTTTAACAAAGAAACCAAACGCAAACTTTTTTGATACTAGAAAAAATACTAAGTCGTAGTCACGAAATTATTGTACGGTCATCGGTTCGTAATAGATATGTGCTAAGAATGTATATGTAGGAAAAAAAATAAAAATTATACGTGGTAGAACCACGCCGCTACTATATTATAGTTGTAGCACGAATGGGACGGCCATTGGGCCCTCCCCTCGGTTGCTCGTCGAGTTGGGTTACTATGGGCCCCAGCCCAGTCAACTTTTGTCGGGGCAACTGGGAGCCATAACAAAGGTTTAATAACATTTACTCTTCTACGCAAATATCAACGAGTACCGTAGATAATAATTCTGTATTTGTACGAACTAAATGTGCATTGGACGCGCAATTACACCGCGCTGCTTTTGGCAGGCAAGGAAAGAGTTGATTCAGCCGTGATATACTACTTCTACGCTTCTCCGGAAGAGGGAGCGGTACAGCACTATCTGCCGTCGCCTTTGAGTTTAATACTCAAAGGATGCCACCGTTTCGCTCCTGGCCGATAACGATTGCATTAAAATATGGACTGAAGTCTGATGTTGTTTATAACGAAAACGACAATATGAAATCCGATTTACTTTTCTGGACGTCGTATCCAACGTGTAAGCAATTAAAACAAATGTTTTTGTTTTGTAAGAATGAATATCTATCTTATGGAGAAAGATTTAGAAACTGTGAACATTTACTTAATATATGTTGACCGTTGCAATGTAAACAAGTTTTGATCTTATTGCCATCACTTCTAGATCGAGACTGCTCTATTGGTACATTAAGGTTAGTAATCAAAGAGCGTCGAGCCATCTAAGATGTTATTAGAAATATAGATACGTCATAATCTCTCAAGAATACCAATACGATAGTCAGGTAATTTCCCGACTCGCATTCAGTCAGGCACGCTCTCGCGTCGCGGCTTTACTTCGATACAGCGCGTAAATATTTTATTTATTCGTGGTAAAAATGCCTTCCTATATTATGGTGGTGCACAAATTACATAGCAACCGTTAGAGATAAGAAAAACGTCTAATTTAATTCATTTTCATTGATTATAGATTTTTTGTTCATAATTGGTTTTATTATTTCAACACTAACCACTAGTGTAAACTTTGACGCTAGCTAGTGTGTTCACTTTCCCTATTCTCATCTGTATCCGTGAGTTACGGGGTGGCGCCAATGAGCACTCAGCAGCAATCAATACGTAACTAATAATGTATATTAGTCTTTTTCTAACAATAAGTATACCCTATCATGTGCTTCTCTTTGTTAGCGCAACGTGTCATTATAAATAGCTGTAGGTAGATAGAGTACTACCTGCGCCACTTTAAAATACAATAATACAATAATATTCATACATATCACCGGCTACCGTATTTTTTAGTAAACTAGATACACTACTCACAACTAAAACTCGGCTTATCAGCATTCGGGAAATTACGATACATCTTCTCGTCAGGTATACTTCAATCTTTGAAAACTAGATTGTACAACCAGTGCGCGTTGCCAGTGATGACTTACGGATCTGAGACATGGTCCTTCACTGCTGGCTTAATGAGGACGCTCAAGGTCGCTCAGCGAGCTATGGAGAGGGCTGTGCTCGGAGTTTCTCGGCGTGATAGACTCAGAAATGGAGATATCCGCAGTAAAACCAGAGTGACCGACATAGCCCAAAGGATTGGTAAGCTGAAGTGGCAATGGGCTGGCCATATAGCTCGAAGAACCGATTACCGATGGGGGAAAAAGGTTCTTGAGTGCCAACCTCGTACCGGTAGGCGTAGTGTAGGGTGATCCCCCACTAGATGGAGTGACGACCTGGTAAGATATGCAGGAAGTTGATGAATGCAGGTGGATCAGGACCGTGCTTTGTGGCATTACTTGGGGGAGGCCTATGTTCAGCAGTGGACTTGTGAAGGGATGTAATGATAATGATGATAAGATACACTACTCTTTAAGTTAACGACTAAGAACAACATGAAATTTATTCTATGCGGTTATTTCAATATTGATACGCTAAGAAAACAGCACAACCGAAAAGTTATCAAACGTAATGCATAACTTTAATCTTAAACTTCACATTAATAAACCGACTCGCCAAAACACATGCATTGATCATATAGCTAATGACATAGAACGCCCCATAGTTCCTTATATGAGTTCAGTAAGAAAGGTTAAAATACTTTGAGTAAAGATATATAAGTAGTTAGTTTGCACGCATATACTTCCATATATTATGTTTCAGTTTACTGTATGAAGTAAAAAAATGTACTGATATATATTTTTAATTGGGGGATTAGTCGCTCGCGTCCGTACGCTTTCACCACCTAATCCTAGGCCCACCCTACAGGTGTCCCCCGGGTGGTCCTAAATGAGCGACAAGCCGATAACACAGACTTGGCTCCTCGCCGTGGTAGTGGCATAAAATATACTACCCCCTATTTCGCACCATGAGGAAACAAACAAAAGAAATGGCCCCGAGTTCCCGGCGCCCCTTTAATGAGGCAGGGGTTTGAAGAATCTCCGGGAGGAAAACCGGCGACGACGTTCGCCACCGGTCACGTTCTGTCTCACGGAGGGGCGAAAAGTGGATTGCAGAGACCCGTCTGGTTACGTTGAATGTATGTGGAGCAATGAATGATAAAATGGATGAAGTATGCTATATGATGTATGATAGAGGAATATGTAAATGAGACGAAACGAAAGGGGAAGGATATCACAACACATGTAAATTATACCGCATACTGGTCGGGTGTAGACGAGATTAGGCGGGCATGCCAGTGAGTAGGTATCATCCTTTCAGAAAGAATGGGTCTATGTTTGAAAGAGTATGAATGTGTAAGCCCAAGACTGCTATGGATACGAATGAAAGTGGGCTTAAAAAAGTTGTTTGTGCTAAGGGTCTACGCCCCAGACATGTCTAAGCCCACTTATATCCGAGAGCAGTTTTGGGAAATGGTAAGGATGGTGTTAATGAAATGTAAGGGAAATGAAAATATTATTATGCTAGGAGATTTTAATGGAAGGATTGGGGAGAGGAGGCTTGACTATGAAAGGATATTAGGAACGTTTGGTGATGAAAGTATAAATGAGAATGGCGAAAGCCTTATAGTATGTATGGAAAACAATCTTTTTGTCACGAACACTTGCTTTCGCCACAAGAGGATTCACACGTATACTTGGGAAAGAGGTGATAATAGAAGCATGATAGATTTCGTAATTGTGGATGAAAAAATGTGGGGCGCAGTGGTAGATACAAGGGTTTACCGGGAGTCTAACTTAGGAACGGATCATTATTTGGTTTTATGCCGAATTTGTGGTCTATTCAGGCGTTGGCGCCATCTGTGTCTACCACTGCATTACAGCGTATTAGAACTGAAAGGTTACAAGAGGAAGGTGAGAAAAACAAGTTCAAATGTAGACTGAAAGAAAATGGAAGTGGTTTGGTTGAATTATGTATGAATGAGTTAGACTTGGAGAATGTATGGCAAAATGTTAAGAAAGGTTTAGTGGATGCAGCTACCGAAGTATGTGGTGTTATTAAGAGAAAAAATGAAAGGAAAAATAATACTTTATGGTGGGACAATGAGATACGTATGGAAGTTGAGGCATAGAAGAGAGCATGGCTAGATTTACTAGCAACATAGGCTGGTAATTCTAGCAGTACGAATGATGATATTGAAAGATTATTGAAAAAAATAAGAAATAGGGCCGCCTTTAGACATCTAAATAAGATAGTAAAAGAAGTAGTTGAAAGGAAAAAAGCAAGAAAGAACGGATAAAAATGATAGAAGAATATTGGATAACTTCCAGGCAAATATTTAAATGTTCTGGAAACTCGTAAGAACTGCTAGGGGACATTCAAAACAGCCTACAATGAATGCTATAAGAGATGAGAATGGCTTTATTCTGAATGATGAAGTTTTGAGTTTATAGAGACGGAAGAAATATTTTGAAAGCGTTTTTATGGGTTAGGAGACAACGTATAAAATAAATGAAGTAGAAACTCCGAAAGAAGAGGAATGAGGTAGCGATATAAATATAGATGAAATAATGAAAGCAATGAAAAGCATGAAAGCAGGTAAGGCTGCCGAATATGATAGAGTTTCACTCGAAATGCTAAGGTCTGAAGAGGAAGTGGTGGCAGGCCTGCTGCACACCTTGTTTAATTTATGCTGGGAACTGAAGCGGGTACCGGTAGACTGGTGCAAAGCCGTGATAGTCCCAGTATATAAAGGATAAGGGTAGTTAGGCAGTAAGGCTGTAAAAACTACCGTGGTATCAGCCTTCTTAGCATTGTGGGGAAACTGTATGATAAGGTACTGATTGAAAGGGTCACGAAAGAAACTGATGAAAAAATTTGGGATGTGCAAGCGGGATTTAGAAAGGGGATGGGATGTACAGATCAAGTCTTTTCCATGCGCATGATTGCGAAAAAGTTTTTGGCCAAAAACCAAAAGGTTTTTTGTGCGTTCATGGACTTGGAAAAGGCCTATGACAGAGTGGATAGGGATGAGCTATGGCAAACACTGAATTCATTGGGTTGAACGCTGGCTTGATACAAGCATTGGAGTCGCTTTATAGGGACTCCAGTGTTTGTGTTAGGATCAACGGGGTCTACTCGGACTGGTTTGGCATCCATAAAGGTGTCAGACAGGGCTGTGTGGCTTTCGCGTGGCTGTTCAACCTGTTTATGAACAGTTATTTGCAAAATTTGAAAGTTTATGGATGCGTATTAAGAACGGTGAGTTAACTGTCAAATGCCTTTTGTACGCCGATGATCAAGTTATACTTGCGTCGTCGATGGCCGAGCTGTAAATGATGGTAACATAAACGAAGAGATCATCAAAATAAAGGGGTATGAAATCGAACGCAAGTAAGACGATGAATTGAGATTGATGAGAATGCAAGAAATAGAAAAAATGGGGCCCTACACTCTATTGTGAAAAGTCAAAATGTGTCGAACAAGGCACGTATTGCAATTCACAGTGCTGTGTTGGTCCCTAATTTAACGTACGGTAGTGAAAGTTGGGTGTAGCAGAAGTAGCACGAGAGTAGAATGAACGCAGTAGAAATGCGGTCGTTAAGGAGTATATTAGGGTTGAATCTGAATGAGAGGGTAAGAAATTGTGTTATAAGTAAAGAGTGTGGTTTGCAAGATGATGTTGTGACCAGGATTAAGAAAGGAATGCTTCGGTGGTTTGGTGATGTGGAAAGAATGAATGAGGAATTTTCCGGACCGAATTTTAGTCTTGGCGACCAATCTCAATATAAACTTACTTGTGTAGAACAGCATTATGGAACGCAAATAGGTAGGAATAGATAATATCCATTACCTATTCCCTCACTCTCATGGTCTCTTGGAACGGCAATCCAACATATGCAGAGAGAGATAAGGCACAGGACCAACGACTTTATGTGATTTCTCAGGCGAAGCCGAGCTAACAATAAACATGTGATAAGGAAAGTTTATAAATTATTTTAATTTATATATTTATTTGTACGTACGTCACGTTAGTGTAACTGCTGACGACAAGTAATTTTCTGTCAGTTTTCTTTAAAATAACTTAATCTCCTTGTAATTGGTTCTGAACTTATATCAAAGCGTCATGGTGTATTGAAAGCCAGGAAATTGAATTCACCACATAAAAGCAAAAATGTGATTTAATATAATATGTCCGTCTTTCACTCAGTAACGGAACAACAAATCGACTGTTTTCCATAGATATATTTTTTTTAATTCTGGAAAATGAACAGTTTCTAATTCTATGACACTAAAAATGAATAATAATAACATACAAGAAAAAAATACACGGTGCCTATGGGTTTTTAATTTAGCCAAATATAATTTAAATTCCATGTTTGAGTGTTTACTAAATCTGAAGATATGTATAAAATATGTAACTAAGATATATATATATATATATATATATATATATATATATATATATATATATATATATATATATATATATATATATATACATAACATACATAAACACTCACGCCTGTCACCCAGAGGGGTAGGCAGAGACTACGGACTTCCATTTGGCACGATCCTGACATACCTCTTTCGCCTCCTTTACATCCATATATCTACGCATACATGCTCGTCGGTTAAGGGTACTTCTAACGTGGCCCATTTTCAAAATATCGCCAATTTGGTCGATAAACTTTTTTCTAGGGCGTCCCTTTCCGACTCGGCCATTCACATCTGCCATATAAATTTGCTTTGTCACTCTTTCCTCATTCATTCTTTCTACGTGACCAAACCACCGAAGCATTCCTTTCTTAATCCTGGTCACAACATCATCTTGCATACCACATTTATCTCTTATCACGCAATTTCTCACCCTGTCATTCAGATTAAACCCTAGCATATTCCTTAAAGACCGCATTTCTACAGCATTTATTCTACTTTCGTGCTTCTTCTGCCACACCCAGCTTTCACTACCATACATTAGAGTAGGGACTAACACAGCATTATGAATTACCATACGTGCCTGTTTTGACACATTCTGGTTCTTCATAATAGAGTGTAGTGCCCCATTCACTCTATTCCCTGCATTTACTCGTCGTTCTATTTCCCTATCATTTCTACCATCCCTGCTAAATACACATCCCAAATACACAAACTCATCCACTTGCTCAATTAACTCTCCTTCTATTCTTATTTCACATACCGTTTTGCTTTCTTCTCTTTCAAAAACCATCACTTTCGTCTTACTTGCGTTCACTTTCATTCCCCTGTCTTTCAATTCCCAGTTCATTAATGTAACCATCATCTGCAACTCTGCCGACGATGACGCAAGTATGACTTGATCATCAGCATACAAAAGGCATTTGACGGTTAACTCGCCCATTCTTAACCCACATTCTTCATCTTTCAAAGTTTGCAAACACCGGTCCATAAATAGGTTGAACAGCCAAGGGGAAGCTACACAGCCCTGTCTGACACCTTTTTGGATGCCAAACCAGTCCGAGTAGACCCCATTGATCCTGACACAAGCACTAGAGTCCCTATAAAGAGACCTTAATGCCTGTATCAAACCAGCGCTCAACCCATATGAGTTCAGTGTTTGCCATAACACATTCCTGTCCACTCTGTCATAAGCCTTTTCCAAGTCCATGAACGCACAAAAAACTTTCTGGTTTTTGGCCAAAAACTTCTCCGCAATCATGCGCATGTAAAGACTTGATCTGTACACCCCATTCCCTTTCTAAAACCCGCTTGCACATCCCAAATTTTTCCATCAGTTTCTTTCATAGCTCTTTCAATTAACACCTTAGCATACAGTTTACCCACAATACTAAGCAAGCTGATACCGCGGTAGTTTTTGCAGTCCCGCTGTGACCCTTTTCCTTTATATATTGGTACTATAACTGCTTTACACCAGTCATCCGGTACCCGTTTTAATTCCCAACATAAATTAAACAAGGTGTACAGCAGGCCTGCCACCACTCCCTCTCCAGCCCTTAGCATCTCGAAACTGACATATATATATATATATATATATATATATATATATATATATATATATATATATATATATATATATATATATATATATATATCAGTTTCATTTAAATGATATTGTTACGAGCTTGAGGCTCGTGACAATAAAAATTGCCGATAGAATTACCTAAATTAACACTTTAATTTACTTTATACAAATTAAAGTTAAAAACACTAATAACCTCTCAACTGCGGACGTCTAACACTTGGACACGAAAATATCTCCGTTGACTGCGGGTGTCCAAGTACTGGACATTTTTTACCCGCTCTTTTAATGTCGAAATAAAGCATTACGCACTATGTCTAACTTATTCTACCATATGTCGATGTGTACAGGATAAAAAAGATTACCATAAAAACCCCACAGCTTATACAATTTAGTAGGATTTTTTATATATACCATCTTAATGCCGCATCTGGTCCGAACTACATTCTACATTTGTGTAAGTTGATTGTTGGTTCTTGTAAGCTTACTATTAATGCGTTTTATGATAAAAAATTGTATTGTAGCCTATGGTTTTGCGCATAAAATACTGTAAACAATAGATTTAAAATTAAATGAAAATAAAATCGAAGTATTAAAAAAACTTTGTTTCATCGAGAAATATGACAATTTTGTCTTTATTCAATATTTACTTACACTTATTACTTTGGGACTTTATTTAATTTATGTACTCGTTTATAGGAAATTTCATAGAAAATTCAGAAATGTATACATATTATAGTATTTGATATACCAAAATAAAGAAATTTGCGTATAAACGGATTGCGCCCAATGCGCCGTCAATTTTATTAAACAGCTCCGTAGTCAACGGAGTATGACGGTTAAAGTCTCCGCAGCTGAAAGGATAATTAAACACACTAAGTCACTTAATTCCGCTCCGAAGCTTCGCTTGTGTCGGCGAGTTCACTCTGTCTCGATCGCATCTTGCGCCACCTATTTATTTAAATTAGCAAAATATCCGGAATGTTCAAGTAAACACGCGCAAGGTACCGAGAGTTCGAGTATAGATTTTCTAGTTCTTCGGGTGGCGCTGTCGGTCGAAAGACTTGTGATGTCATAAACTGCAACGCTCCCCTCGCTCTCGTTCCTGACACTAGATGGCGCTAGTTGTGTCGTCGACTGGAGTGGGTAACACTGCCCCCTTCTAAGACATGCTCGTCCCGAGCATTATCGGTCCCATAATAACGCGCCAAGCGATCCACATGGACGATCTTAGGAAGCCCTCTTGCGCCTTTCTGTAACGGCTCCGCAATGTCAAGGGCTGTCCTATCCCGTGGTGCACCAACATTGTACAATTTCGGTGCTCCTCTACTACGTGTCTGAGGTCCCCGCACGGCCGCACAACTTGTACATGTACGACACCAATCCTCGACATCGTCACGATAATGGACCCAGTAAAACTGTTCTCGGACCTTCAGTAGAGTTCGTTTAACTCCCAGATGGACTCTTGAACGACCATTATGGCACAGCTGTACAACATTCGGCACTTTAGCTTTAGGGACAACCATTTGCAAACGACAGCTGTCTCTTCGACCATTGTCCCATTTACGGCACAGGACTCCATCCCGAAGCAGCAAGCTGTCCCATTGGGCCCAATAGCTTTTCGTGGTTGAACTCATCGCCGAGACGTCTCTCCACTTAGGCTTGGTAGCACGGGCCTTCATCCATCCCAGAATCGGCTTGATGTCTGGATCTTCCTGCAGTGCATGACGTAGGCTGTCCTTCCACCCGTTGCTGAGGTGGTCTGTCCTGAGCATCCTCACGGATACCACTTCCTTACTCTCTTGCCTACTACAATGGTTGCAATCTTCAGGAAAAGGTCTTCTTGACAATGCATCTGCGTTGCCGTGAGATTTCCCGCTGCAGTGTCTAATAGGAAAGTCGTATTCCTGCTGCTGCTGGGCGGTGCTGTTAGCCGCACTTCCTTTCTGAGACCGTTCACCTTCCCTTCTTAGGGTGTGCTTAGGGCAGCTGGACCGAAGGTGGCCCCTTTCCTCACAGCCATAGCACCTAGGGCTGTATCTTTTATTGTGGTCACGATTCGTAACTGCTGTAACCTCCCTAGCGTGAGGTGAACGATGATCCTGTCGCCGCCAGGCAGTGCCGTTAGCTGCACTACCCTCTCGAGATCGATCAACTCTCCTTTCCACGGTTCGCTTAGGGCAGCTGGATCGAAGATGGCCCTTTTCCCCACAGCCATAGCACCTAGGGCTGTATCCTTTGTTGCGGTCGCGAACTATAGCTGCTGCAACCTCCCTGACGCGATGAGAACGGTGATCCTGCCGCACGGCTTCCACTTCCAGTGCATGGGCCAAGGCGTCCTTAAGCGTCTCGTGGTGCCCGAGCCTCACAGCAGCTCTGACTTCCAGGTCGCGGATGCCGTCGATGAATGTCTGCACCAGGTTCCCTTCTATGAGCGCAGGTACAGACCGGTATGCTTTTCGCACCAGCTTCTCCACTTCTAGAGCCCACTGCTGCAGGTTTTCGTTGATGCGCTGCACACGATCTTTAAGCTGCGCACGAAAGACGTGTTCCAGGTGAGCGTCGCCATATCTCGCCTCCAATGCCTCAAGGAGTTGCTCATAAGTCACTTCCTCACCGAGAGCTTCCAGAACTGTTAAGGCCTGGTCACACAGGCCTAGTGTGAGAGCAGTCATGGCCTGATTTTTATTCCAGCCGTTCGCCTTCATAACAGCCTCGAACTGGATTTTGTAGGCTGACCAGGAAGAAGTTCCGTCGAACGGTGGCACTTTGTACCCACGTAGCGAAGGTGTAGTAGCTACTACGGGAGCTGTAGTTCCATCACCCAGTTTGAGGTCGTCCAGCGTTTTCTTCACGTCAGCCACCACGTAATCAACCCGATTGTTCACTTGGTCGATTTGGGTTTTAGTCCTTGATTTGGGTTTCAGCTTCCGACAGGCGGTTGTCATGTTGAGCAACCCTATCCTTCACCTCCTTTATCTCTTTCCTAAAGGTAGCATGAAGGTCCTTAATGAGGAGCATCTGCTCTTCCGACCGACGGGCCTGTTCCTCCTGTCGGCGGCTCTGTTCGTCCTGTCCGCCCCGCAGCTGTTCTTCCATCCGACGGACCTGTTCCTCCTCTCGGCGGTTCTGTTCATCCTGTCCGCCCTGCAGCTGATCTTCCAACCGACGGACCTGTTCCTCCTGTCGGCGAGCCTGCTCCTCCTGTCGACGAGCCTGCTCCTCCTGTCGACGAGCCTGCTCCTGCAGCATCACCATCAGAGCACCTAAGTCAGGTGCCACAGACGTAGAAGCTGCTGACGGACCGGCTTCCGTGGCCGGCGGCTGGCCCTCAGACATCTGCGGCGTTGCACCACCAAATCTCCTCTGGTCCGTCTCCTGCTGGCGTTGACTTCGGGTACGGACACCCTCCGTTTCGTCCTTAGGTAAAATCGGCATTATTTATCCCACTTCTGACACCAATTGTTACGAGCTTGAGATTCGTGACAATAAAAATTGCCGATAGAATTACCTAAATTAACACTTTAATTTACTTTATACAAATTAAAGTTAAAAACACTAATAATTAAACACACTAATTCACTTAATTCCCCTCCGAAGCTTCACTTGTGTCGCCGAGTTCACTCTGTCTCGATCGCATCTTGCGCCACCTATTTATTTAAATTAGCAAAATATCCGGAATGTTCAAGTAAACACGCGCAAGGTACCGAGAGTTCGAGTATAGATTTTCTAGTTCTTCGGGTGGCGCTGTCGGTCGAAAGACTTGTGATGTCATAAACTGCAACGCTCCCCTCGCTCTCGTTCCTGACACTAGATGGCGCTAGTTGTGTCGTCGACTGGAGCGGGTAACAATATTATTAAAATATATTGCAAGCAACCCAATGAATTAAATAAAAATATATCAACATCAACAACATCATCAACATTATCTAATTTTTTGTCTGTCTGCCTCTCCATGCCAATCTTTGGAAAGGCTGAACTGATTATGTAAAACTTTATAGATAGATAGAGGGCAATGTTTGGAAGAATCTAAACTATGTTATATCCGAAAAGCTTTGAGGTGTTTTTGACTAAGAATTGACAAAATAAATGGTGTTTTACTATCTAAAATCTAAATAAAAAGCAAAATTAAAATTTTTGAATAAACCCACGACGGATATAAAGGTGTTATCGAAAAAGGATTAAGTAAAATCTTTAAAAAAATCCCGAATAAAAGAAAATAATATCAAATATAGGTAAGTACTACACATCTTCACCTACCTATTACGTAATGTAATTATAAACTCAAGAAAATCCGCCGAGGCTGCCATTAGCTGTCCTGAAATGAACTAAAATTCCGTCGTGGTTTTTTTAAATTTTGCTTTTTATTTCTGACTTTTTAGAGTATTCCAACAGTATGAAGCGGTATAATTATTAATATCAGGAGGAGCAGGATCTGTTAAAACATTTACTCTGAGAGCATTTGTTGTGCAAATTAAAAGATGTTATAAGCCAACGGTATCTGCTTTACTTTCACCATTTTTGTTCAAACCACTGCCCTCACTAGAGTAGGTCGTCATCATCTTTGTTTCGGTTTCCTTTTGTTGCCTCTTGCGACACCCACAGGACCTATAGTGCAGTTGGTGCGCAACGTGAAGCAAACTTTCAGTTAGATAATCCCTGTTTTTTTACCTGCCATTATCAGAATATATAGTTATAGCCATATTTATTAATATGTCTATAACTACATATATAATAACATTTTCTGGCAGCTAAACTCCAGCAGAAATTAAACAAGCATTATTAGCAAAGTAATTACCCATTCACCCGTAATGAAACGGCCATTTGTCAAACGATACTGAGCCTAATCGTCTCTAGTAATGGGAGTCGTGCAATGGTAACAAGCAACTATAAACCTGAATAAATTAACCGTTGTTTATTCAGTTATTACTAGTAAATACGATAAATCGGAATTCAAAAAAAAATAGAGTGAAGCATTCCTATCTTGAAATATTCAAGGCCATCATATTTGTATCTAGTATCAAATTTGCACAGAAAAGGAGTGGAATGATTTTCCGGCATCTGTCTTTCCGTCCAAATAAGGCAAGGGTTTTGTTGCCCTAACACAATGTGATTTACCATCTGGGGCTTCATCACTTCTTACCGCCAAGTGGAATTGTGGTCAAGCACTGGCTCATAACAAGTAATAGTGTACTATTTTCGTATGTCAATTAATGTGGGAAAAAAGTTTATAGGGAGGTATTAAGCACACACGCACGCACGCAAGCACGCACGCACTCATGAACACACGCACACATGCACACACGCTGAACACGCACGCACGTACGGACACACACACACACACACACACACACACACACACACACAAACCTCCTCCTAGGATCTCGAATCGTTGAGATCAGTTGAGAACACTGTTTTCAAAAACAATAACTTCCTCATGTTTTGGAAATCATTGATTTTCATAGTGGGATGTTAAAAATATTTGTGCGTTAATGACAAATGAGCACACAGTTTATCTGATCGTAAGTGGATACTGTGGCCCATAGACACCATCATCTATCCGTGATTAAGAATCAAATTGCAGATGTGTGCAGACCCCCGAGGATTAAGATGAAATGCCTTGTTTCCAGTGAAAGTTTCTTCGATTCACTATATGTATGTACACTCACCGCCGACATATAATAGCTAAAACTGATCGAGTAGAATGAGATAATAACGTTATTTGCAAAGAAAAACTCGAAAATTATTAAAATCGATAAAATTAATACGTTCTAATAGTATTCAATTATTTATTTTAAAATCGAAGAAAATTCTACCAAAGTAATTCGTGTTTAAATTATTAAAAAGTATTTGAATATTGGTATTTAATGAAAGTGTTTTAATACTTTATGATACTAGAAATAACTGTACAATAATATTCCATTAATTGTTTTAAAATCAACAAAAATTTACCAAAGAACCACCTAGAGCTTAAAATTTAAAAGTATATTAACCATCGTTATTTACAATTTTAACACGCGTAACGAAATTAACAACTTTAACCAACTTTATAATTAATTCCACGTTTGGTAAAAGTTTACCTGCTAACTGCAATAATCAGCATGTTTTAAAATATGTAGAAACGTTTATTAAGAAAGTCCAGAAAATTATATTATGCGATTTTGATCCTTCCCAGCATGAAAGATATTATTGAATACAATTATAAGTGCTTATTTACGTTGTCATCAGCGGTGAAGGTGTTTATCGGAAAGTTAACTCCATGCCTTTATAGATATTTCAAAAACATGCAAAGTTGCCTACATGTATTGAAAAATCAAGGTGACGGTGTAAACGGGTAGTGGGGCAAGTCTGGGGTCACAAAAGCTTTTAATTTAATTTTCGATTATTGTTTTAGTAGTATTATAGTTGTAGCACGAAAGGGTTGGCTCGACCGGGAAAGGACCACGCTCTCACAGAATACCAGCGTAAAATAGAAGCTTAATGCTGCTGTGTTTCGTATGGTGAGTGTAGATAACTTTAGACCCTTTTTACAGGAAACTAGGTAATTCATCTTAGTCCTCACGGGTGCGGTGCATCTGCATTTTATTTAGTAATCGAGGATAGATGTAGATGTCTAATGGCCACAGCAATCACTTACCATCAGGTGGACTGTGTGCTCGTTTGTCACCCTAACCTATAAAATAAAATAAAAAATAGGTACATCTGAATACAATTTTACGTCGATAAAGTTAAAAAAAATAAAAATCCTAAAATAAGGGAAAGCAAAGGAAGCGTGAGCATGTAATATCATAAAAAAAAGACCTGTGGCACTCGGGGACTGCCGCGGTAAAGCTATTGCATAGCATTTTGTATCAACTTATGCAATTATAAATATTTATTTATTTTATTTGTGCAGTATTTCTTTTTCTTTGATATTAATTCAAGTTACACTTTTTGAGCGTGGTGATCGATAAGAAAACAATTTTTTTCTTTTATTAAATAAATAAATAATAAATGCACTTTGTTCATTCATATTCAAAACACTTTATACACAAATTTTACAAGTACAGTTATTCGCTGTTGTACATAAATACCTATACACCTATATACTTTCTCATAAACAGCTGCTTATGTATTCGTCCGATTTCGGAGCAGCTCGTCTCGATTCGTGCGAGCTTCGTAGAGTCGTACAATACGTCTAGTTGCACGCACACAAACACCGTGTCGAAGACTGCCGAAAAGAAACGACGTTAGACAATGCACGGCCTTCAAGCGCCGCGCAAGTGATTCTCGTCCCACCTGTCCGCGCAGTAACTTTTTTTTAAGACCGCGCGAGACTGTCGCAACAAAAACGATTACTACTGAAAAACTTATATAGGTACCTACCTAACATTGACTTAACAACAATAAAAAAATTGGTCAAATAAAAAATAAAGGATGAAAATAAAGAATATCTCTCTCTCTAAGTGACTGCGGACAAGGCTGTTATAAAAGTCTGTCTTTATAACAGCCTTGTCCGCAGTCACTTAGAGTACTGTAGCGTTGTATGGCGTCCACATTATTCTACACACTACTTAAGACTGGAGCGTGTTCAGAAAAGATTCATGTGGCATCTATCATACTCAGCGAAGATTATCAAAACGGTGGTGTCCTATAAAAAAAGGCTAAAATATTTTAATATCATGACTCTTGACCAAAGAAGAGATTTGTTAGATTTAATGTTTTTATACAAATTACTAAGTAATAAGTTAGACTGCCCCAGTTTACTAAGTAAAATTAATTTTCGAGTACCACGGAGATATCCGCGTACTGCTATTACTCCAGTCATGCCTCCACGCACCAGGACGGTCTTCGGCGCCAACTCCACAATCCCTCGTTTATGTAAAATATATAATAATTTCAGTCAGCTAATTGACATCAACATTAATTCGCCTAACACCTTTCGTAAATTAATTATCAATAGCCTAGTCAGCCAGTCATCCAGAGTGTGATGTTTTTTTTTCTCATATTAATTATTACGTATATCTTTTCTTTTAAATTCTAATAATATATATTTAGTTGGGCTAGATTATGATAGTTGTTAAATTAAGTTGTAATTTTAATTGAAAGACTAATTATTAGTTTGATTAAATCTCTTTTGTTGTTTAAATTGATAAGGTTTTACAGGCTTTTACCAAAATTACTATTGTGTTTTTTTAGTCTGTTTCTGATTTTGTTTTCTTTTTCTGTTATTAACTTATTTCAGATTTATACACTAATACTAGCAAAAATAGCATGTAGTGTTTACCTTTAAATGATTTTACATACTCTGTGCAAGTAACATAGTAATTATACTTTAAGAAATGTATGTAACGTATGTATTGTAAAATCGCTGGTAGACCCAATAAATAAATAAATAAATGAATAAAATATGGGAATATAAAAATAAATCGTATTTATTTTTTATTTCGACTTTTACAAGAAAAGTATAATATTTACTGGAGACAATTATTATAATAGTACACGATATTCCCTTTGAAATGACACCAATATGAATATCTTATATCTATATCTACAAATAAATAAAATTGAAGTGTCTGTTTGTAATGTTTTATTAAATGCGTATGAAAGTACTAGTAACAAAAACACAATTTTTTAAATTTTTATCTGTCTGTCTGTCTGTTTGTTCCAGCTAATCTGCGAAACAGCTGGATCTATTTTGACGGGACTTTCACTGGCAGATAGCTGATTATATAAGGAATAACATGAACTTCTTTTGTTTTAGAAAAAGAATTAGGGTTCCGCGCAAAAAAATTAAAACCCATGAAATCCATATTCCACGCGGGCGAGATCGCGGGTAACAACTAGTTCTCAATATAGATAAATGTATACTTATTTTTATTTATTTATTATTTTAATAAATAAATAAAAATAAGTATTAATAATTTCTAGACACATCTCAACAGATATTTCGTTAATAAATTGCTATCAATACTGAAGCATCCTTTTATATTTAGCATCCATTTAACACAAAGAACTGATAAGAATACTTTTTAAACAACATATAATCAATAAACGATAATCGCGTATAGTGAATTTCGAGGTAAATTATTATATGTAAACGTTTTTGAATCGTCGTAATGATACATATTTCCTAAAGAAAATATCTTCACAATTAATTTAATGTAAAATAACATTAGAAATAACGTATAAAAACGGAGAAATTATCAAATTTTTGATCGAGTTCCTAACCAGTACACAAACAAAAATGGCGAATAGTCATTTTCATATTTTTTTTAGAAATAACGTATAAAAACAGAAAAAATATCAAATTTTTGTTCGAGTTCCTAACCAGTACAGAAACAAAAATGGCGAAATGTCATTTTCACATTTTTTTTCTATATAGTTATTTTTTACAGAGTACACAGATAAAATTCACTCTCATAGATGACAAATTTCACTTCGGTTCATTTTCGCACGTTTTCTCGAGAGCGACGCGTCGTGACTTGTTTACGCATTTACTTCAAATACCCCGCTCGCACACCGCAGAAAACATATACCTACGAAAAAAAACGTAACAAACTTCTGCCAGATAAGGCTTGATAAGATCTTTGGTGTTTTTGCACCATAACCTGACTCTGGTAAATTTTAAATATGACTAGATAGATAAGAACAGTTGGTTTAATATGATTGTTGAAAACAAATACCCTTTAATTGTAATGAAAAATAATTGAGGTTAATGAATGTTGAATCAAAAACATTAATTTTTAATTTAATTTACGGACTCTTATCTAGATGTTTACTAGGAGAATACAAAGTTTATTTCATTTTTGTAATATGGCTAATTATTAATTAGGCAGGGATTTCTAAGATTAATAACTAATTAACTAAAATTAAGGTTAAGAACTAAGAATAAGATTAATGATAAGATGGGAACTGATTTAATATAAGGTTTACATTTACAATGTTCCGAAATAAATAAATAAATAATTGACCATGAGTGAGTAAAAATAATATCTTTTATTTTACACTATCTAATGTTGTTATATAAGGTGCTTCTAAAATATATGCCACGGTTGTTTGTATGGAGGCTTGGCCAATCAGCTGACCGATTTCCATACAAATTGCAATTTTTTTTTGAGAATTGACTATGGGTTCCTTGGGGAAAGTGGTACAGTATCATGAGTAGAACCACCAGTTGCAGCCATGGCATATTGTAGTTTAGAAGCACCTTATATTTCAGTTAAAATAAGTGCGATTGTACCGAATTTCGGCCCATCTCTAATATATATATATATATATATATATATATATATATATATATATATATATATATATATATATATATATATATATATATATATATATATATATATTGAGAATTTAAACTATACGCTTGTGTGTGATTGTGTGTATATAAAGAGGGCTACTTTTAATATCGCTCATTTTAATATCAAAAATTTAGGTTATCTTTATAGCAGTATTATATTTTCAATTCAAAATTAGTACTGCATTTGTGATAATAATAAAATGTATGTATATAGAGTACTCACTCGTTTTCTTTCACTATTATTTCGTGATTTTCTTCATTAATAATAAATGCACTTTGTTCATTCATATTCAAAACACTTTATACACAAACACCGTGTCGAAGACTGCCGAAAAGAAACGACGTTAGACAATGCACGGCCTTCAAGCCACACCTCCGTGCCCGTCGGAGTGGGGAGCGTGAGGTTTTTTCGTTACGGCGGAATAAATTTCTGGATTCGGTCCCCGCGCTCAAGGCCCGCGATAGAAGCTATGCAATAGCTTAAAAACTGAGAGAGTTTTCTTCATTGCGGTCGTATGAAGAAGCTCGCAGTTTCTTTGCGATGATTTCCGTAACGATGATATCCGTAGTACAATGAGACTAACCGATATAACAGTTCAGTAAACTGAAGTGGCAATGGATTTATTAAAAATAAATGGGAAAGAAAGGTTCTATAGTGACATCCTCGTACCGGAAACTAGTTAAAGAGTTCACAGTGTTCTTGAATGTCGATGGATGCATATAGCACACGAATGTACTTTGTGGCATTACTAGTAGGATACCTATGTTTGACAGTGAAGTTTTGAGGGGCAGTAATGATGATAATATATAAAATAGGCCATGTAAGAATAACCACTACCCCACATAATCCTGTGGGTGTCGTAAGAGGCGGCAGAGGAAAACATATCAGGTGATGGCCAGCAGCATCTTTCTAATACAAACAGTAAAAAAACTCTGGTTTCAAGCCTGCTTTCCATACGCGGTAACTATGGCAAACATCCCCGCAAATATCCTCGAGTTAAACTATTGAGGAGGCCTATGTCCAGCAGTTAACTTTAATAACCTGTAACGGTAACGGTAATGATCACAATTGTGATGAAAGTCTATAATAGATTTTTATATACCTATATCTATTATAGATACTATATAGATATTATCGTTGAATGCGAGCATCCATATGATTTTGCGACAGTGTTGTATCATGAGACGTGATCTTTCATCGTATATTCACACAGAACTTATGCTATTTCAATTGGCTTATTATTTTTTATAATGTGTTGAGAGTACATTTTACAAATTCGTTTTAATTTTTATCTTTATATATTATTCGAACAATAGTCAATATGTTCCACCAGTTAGTGCCCGCAAAGACATCTAGCATTGGACGTAGTACCTTGTTTTGATGTGAAACGTCTTTAAAATCACGCTGATACATGCGGGTACTAAGTCAGAAAAGTAGACCGTAACGAGAGGGTCTAGGTCATATTACCTTAACAATTACAAAACTATTAGTCTTAGGGAACATGAATCTTGTATTATTATTTAGCTCATATAGACAGCTAGCTTGTATGACCTATAGATTACGTCGTAGCGTAGCTGGGTGGAAAGGAATGATAATTACGTAGAATGACCGTCACCGTCGTTCTCACTCCTTTCTATTCAGTGCATCTCACGACTCACGTGATAGCGCGGTGATTATTTCGTGTATGTGGAGTTTATTTAGACCTATCGACTCAAATAAAACTGAATTTAATTAAGATAACATTTATAGTTAAAATAACAAGGAAGTGAAAAATATCTACAATTATGAAGTTTGTCGGCCTCAGCTCATGCAAGATCCAGCATGAAATATAAATCACGGCCAAACAAAAATGGGTGTCTCAATTTTTTGGTGCCGAGCGAACGATGCGATTTTGGGAGCGTCTCAAAGCTGCGAAAGCACGCAAAATAAACGACGCTGACTCCGCCAGGACCATTACCGCTGCTGTACCTATACCAATGACCGTAACAAGTGAAGATACCATTCATACATCTGTTAAGGCTACCACGGCATGTTTAGTAAACATCACTGTACCTTGAGGATTAGTGACCGAAAGTAAGATTTCCGTCGGGATCGCTCAGCTGGTTAAGTCTAGTCCAGGTCAATCGTCACAAGACACAATTTTGTGTAATAACTGCTAAAAAGAACCGCTTTGTCGTTTCCTCTCAGTGTTAGGGCACTTTACCCTTGTTGCCTAAGCCAGTATCGGCATCCATGGCGACGACATATTGAATGACGTGCAGTATCTTGGTCACTTGGAAGCATAGGCTAAATTGGTTTCTGTAAAGATTGGCATGCTCAGCAGGGCGGAACAGTATTTCATGCCAACTTTTCAATTCTTCACTTATACACTAAAAGCGACTGGTGGACACAAAACCGACTGCCGCGTTGGTTTTAACGTTATCTTCTAAATGTGTATTTTTCCTTTAGAATTCCTTCCATTTTATTTAAATATGATCATAAGCGTAGGTAGTTCCAACTAAATATTGAGTGTCATCATTTAAAAAAATATTGTTTAGAAAACACAATAAAACACGTGTTTGAAGCAGAAAAGAAAACGCATAATAAATGTATTTATCTACAAGATTCAGTCGATTCACTCCGCTTTTCAAAGTCAAGGCTTTTTTTTTTTGGAATTTAAACTGAAAATGAACATACAAACGTATTTTTCGTAAGATGTGTATAATTTTTTATTTTAGTAACTTTTGGATATTGTCAAAAACTAATCTAAAATCTGCTTACGATTTTAAAAATAAAAACTTCTCAGGGATATTAAAGGCAGTTCACTTCACTAAGTGAAAGGACTATTTTCTGCTTAAAATACCGTTTCACCGTTCTGTATTGGTTTGAAGGCTGAAAAAATTACAGGCTATGAGGCATTTCATTCTACCTTTAATTCCAATATTCCAATAGGTGTCTGACACAGCGCATCTGTGCTATAGGGTTAAAGTCTTGACAAAAATAATATTTTTTAAAAAACATTTTGTTATCACTGACGTTCAACTAAATAACAAAATTTGTTTTAAGAAATAATGTAAGAGCAACTGTGAATAATTAATTAAAAATATCATTTTATTTCACTTTCATTAAAATAAATTCTCCATATTTTTGAAGTTTAGAATATGTTATAAAACTTTCAAAAGCTCTTTATTGATATATTACCTAAACAATTAAACATATTAGCTAATATTATATATATATATATATATATATATATATATATATATATATATATATATATATATATATATATATATATATATATATATATATATATATATATTTGGAGTGAATGATTTCCGCTGTCATGTGAACATTGTGCTCTCGTAATTTAATTGCTTAAAAATAGATATTCAACTGTATCATGCTAGATTTACCAAAAAAGTGGAGAAAACTGTTCAATACGTGTGTGAGAGTGTTATCAATACATATAATGCGCAAATTAGACTGCATTATTGTGAATATTACGGTGTGCAACCCACAGCAATAAAACCGATATGTGCTATTTTATCCCAAAATAATACCAAATACATCTTATATATCCATTGATAAACTGTGACACAAATAAAAATAGAAATATAAAACAATAAATACTTTAGAAACTTAAAAACTTTATATTTGTGATTTAAAGTGGCGGTTAAAGAAAAATTTTCAAACACATGCAAAACGCTCGTAACGAACGAATCTGTCGTTTCGTATTTGTTTGTAATAGAACTATTATTTTGGCAGACATAGTAAGTAGTAATGATGGCGTGTTGGCTACGCACTCGAGGTGGTCATTTGAGGCCGCAGGATTGTATCTATCATGCACAATTTGACTTTTTGTGAGTGTTTTAAGTCAAGTTAAGTTTAAGTCGCAAGGAAAATATCTGTGAAGTGTTTAAAGATAATCAGATTGATGTGATTATTGGTGATCGTTGAATAAGAATAACAATATCATCAGTGATTTGAGGTTACAAAACACTACAGACATTATTCATCGACATATGTCATAGCAACGTCAACAAGACGGACGTTTGCGACACTGAAAGTACCACCAGTGTTGCCAACCATAAAAATAAATCCTACCATTTTTAATATTACGTTCCAACATACGCTAACACAACTTCGAAAAATTGAAAATTGAGATGCAAAGCCAAACTGCGGAATTGAAGGATTCTATCATAAAAAGTATTATGGACAAAATGGATGACAAGTAAATCCCTTTAGTGGAAGAAAACAAAAACCTAAAAATCAAAGTACAAAAATTAGAAAAAGAAATTGAGTTTCTGAAAAAAAGTGGAGAAGAAAAATAATATCATAATATTTGGCCTGGAAGAAAAAGAGACATCAACTTTCCAACTACTACAAGAATTTAAGGAACATCTGAAACAAGATCTAAATATTACTATAGAACATTACGAAATCAACAAAATTTACCGCTTAGGTACTAAAAATAGAGAAATTAACAAACGAAGGCTGGCACTATGTTCGTTTATAAGCTATTGGAAAAAGAATAAAATTATTAAAAATAAAAAGTACCTGAATAAAATTCATATCAGTGAAGATTACTTAAAGGAAGCTTTTGAAAAGCGGAATACGTTACAAGCCAAGCTATCTGAAGAAAGGAAAAAAGGCAATTTTGCGTATTTGAAATATGATAAACTAATTGTTAAAGAGAATCTAAAGAGCCAAGATAAACGAAAAAGAGAATCATCTACCTCATCCACTGCTGATTATCCCTTATCACCCATTAACCAATCTAAAAAACAACAGATTGTAGCTTCAATCAAAGCAAACAGGACAAATGTTTTCGATATGATGCGGGCTCGTTCCAACTCTCTTTCAAATATATCTACTACAGGAAAATAATAACAATTAAAAATCGGCAAACGGAAACCAAAACCAACCGAAAAAACTGGCAACAATGAAACAAGAACACACCAACCTCTCCCAAGCCGACTGGTCCTCGCGAGGGAAAGAGACCACAACCCTCCAACAATAAGTGACAACAAAAATAACAAATCCATAATCTCTATCGCAGCACTCAACGTACTTACCCTGAAAAGTGAAGAAAACCTTACAGAACTCATGTATGCTTTAAAACACATCAAATGGGACATTGTTGGCCTTAGTAAAGTGAGAAGAATGGGTGAAAATATCATATCGTATCCAGATTACACATTCTACCATATAGGAGTAACCCCGGGACTCCATGGGGTTGGATTTATTGTTAAAAAACATATAACAAAACATGTGGAAGGACTTATAGGTATATCGGAGCGGATTGCTACACTGAATTTAAAACTACCTGGATATAAAGATCTTTGGTCAATAGTACAAATATATTCATCTACTGAACAATCAAGCCTAGATACAATAAATACATTCTACCTTAATCTAAATAATGCGATCCACGAGCACGGTCATAAAAACCTTATAATAATGGGAGACTGTAATGGTCAACTTGGAGAAGGGCGCCTGGAAGAGAAAAAAGTACTAGGACCTTTCACATACAGTAATAAACCCAGAAGTAGAAATGGAGAACCTATTACAAACTTCGCACTAGAAAATAACCTCACCATCTTAAACACTATGTTCAGGAAAAATAAGAAAAACATGGGGACCTAGATCTCGCCAGACGGCAAAACAAAAAACCAAATTGATTTCATAATGACCAACAGAAACAATTACTTCACTAACTTTTCCGTAATCAAGAAATTGAACTTTAACACTAATCATAAACTAATTAGAGCAGACTAGACTAGCATCAAATCAACCAAAGAAACCTAGACCAAGACACGACTTATTTAACACAAAGCTCGGAAAACATCAGTTAGAACAAATAAAAATCGCTCTAATAGACAAATTTACAGACTATGAATCTAACGCAAAAGAATTTGGAACTCGAAGAAAATACAATTGGATAGAAAATACCATAAAAACCCAAATACAACTAATTGAAAATACCAAAACTGAACCGAAAAAATGGCTAACAACAAATACCACAAAACTACTAGAAGCGAGAAGCCATTTAATTAGCAATAAAGATACACAGGACAGAAGGAAAAATTTAACGCAAATTAGTAAACAAATTAAAGATAGCATAAGGAAGGACAGAAAACAAAACAGAATGGAAACTATAAAAACATTTATAAGCAAAACGGGTAAAATCAAAAAAGCATACGGAGAGTTGAGAAATTCGAAGGATTGGATTGTTAAAATGAAAAATGACAGTGGAAAATGGAATCATCGTAGAACAGGAATATTGGATATAGCAACATCTTATTACAAGAGACTGTACGAAAGTAACACAACAGAAGACGAAATTGATTTGGCGGATACCTCAAACTTTCCTAACATTCTTCAAGCTGAAGTAGAGAAAGCCATAGATAGTCAAAAGGTAGATAAAACACCAGGTCCTGACAGCATAAGCAACGAAATCTTAAGACAAGGAAAGGAAGTGTTAGCACCTGTCCTTAAAGATATATTTAACAATATTATAAACACTGAAACAAAAAAAAAGTGACGAAGCAAATTTATATGGCAGATGTGAACGGCCGAGTCGGGAAGGGACGCCCTAGGAAAAAGTTTATCGACCAAATTGGCGATATTTTGAAAATGGGCCACGTTAGAAGTACCCTTAACCGACGAGCATGTATGCGTAGATATATGGATGTGAAGGAGGCGAAAGAGGTGTGTCAGGATCGTGCCAAATGGAAGTCCGTAGTCTCTGCCTACCCCTCTGGGTGACAGGCGTGAGTGTTTATGTTTTATGTTTTTATGAAATAATTCCCCAGCAATGGACAGAATCTAACATTATCCTGTTGTATAAGAAGGGAGATAAACATGAAATCGGAAACTATCGCCCTACTATTATGTTATACTAATATGTCAAACATCTACAAAATCTTCGCTAAGATCATTTTAAAACTTATTGAAAGAACGCTAGACGAACAGCAACCCATTGAGCAGGCGGGATTTCGTAAGGACTACTCGGTGATCGACCACATCCATGTAGTTCGTCAAGTTATTGAGAAATATAACGAATACCAGCTTACATATTACATTGCTTTTATCGACTACAGCAAAATATTTGACTCTCTTCTACATAAAAACATATGGGAAGCATTAGCGGAACAAGGGATTGAACTCAAATACATTCGATTAATATAAAACGTGTACAGTCATAGTACAGCCAGAATCCAGTTAGATAGGAAAAGCCAGCCATTTAAAGTAGGAAAAGGCGTTAGACAGGGCGACTCCTGTCCACAAAATTATTCTCGGCTGTACTGGAATCAATTTTCAGAAAACTTAATAGGGAAAATCTTGGGATCAATATAAACGGCACATCACTGACGCATTTAAGATTCGCTGATGATATAGTGCTATTCGCCAAAACACCTAAAGCCATCAATAAAATGATTGAAGACCTATCGATAGAAAGTAAGAGAGTAGGATTAAAACTCAATCCAGAGAAGACTAGAGTGATGACAAATGGGGAGAAAACCACAATACGGATAAGAAATACCAAAATCAACTACACTGACGAATAAATCTATCTGGGACATCTCATAACCCAAAAAGAACCTATGCGCGAGGAAGTGAAGAGAAGAATTACGAACAGCTGGAGATGATACTGGAGCTTGAGAGAGGCTATGAAAGACAAACAACTTCATATAAACATCAAAAGCAAACTATTTAACACCTGCGTACTACCCGTCCTTATGTATGGCAGCCAATCATGGAATTTAACTCGTGAAATGACAAACAGGCTAGCAACTTGCCAATATGCTATGGAGAGGAGCATGCTGAATGTCAAAAGATCAGACAGACTGAAAAACTGTGTCATCAGAAATAAAACAAGAACCATAGATGTAATACGGAAAATTAAAAGACTCAAATGGAGGTGGGCTGGACACACAATAAGAGGTCATGACAAATGGAGTAAGAAGGTGACAAGATGGTATCCCAGGGAAGGAAAAAGGAAAAGAGGCAGACCGCAGAAAAGATGGGACGACGATATAAGAGAAGTGGCAGGAGTGATGTGGAATAGAGTGGCTCAAGAAAGATCAGAATGGAAAATGTTGGAGGAGGCCTTTGCCGATTGGCAAACAGATCTACAAAAGATAAAAAAGCAGCAAATATTAGCTAAAGTTTTATGTTTGCTTTAGTATATTGTTATTAGGGTAAGTTGATCTGAATAAAGGCTATTATTATTATTATTATTATTATTATTATTAGCTAAAATATTTTTTGTCTGGTGAACTGGTGAAAGAAACTTTTGAAGTACCTTCTAAAATTATTAAAATTATAAAACTTTACATTTTTCTTATTTATATGTATGTTCTTACAATAAGGTTCATCATCCGTTCAGAACCCGGGTTGGTCACATACTGTGAAATTTACAGCGAGCTCTAACCATCTGAACTGCCACGGCTTAGATAGTTAGCACTTACTGTAAAGCATAATTTCCTGGATAAGTAAGAAACCTTTCTTACTTATCCACTATCACTATCAATGCAGCACATCACAAGAATACAGCTGTATAAAAGCCTTACAGATTGGCAAAAATTATTGATAGTCATAGTCATATTCATAGTCATACATACTTTCATGTAATGGAGCGAAACTGGAACACAGTAGTAGGTACACACACAGCATTTAAACTTGACAGCAGAAATGAAACTTATTATTTTCTTTGACGCAACAGAAGAAAGTTCCATTCGTCAAATGTCATTTTTGAAGTTTATTGGAGTTAACTCCTTATGAATCGTTTCATATATAGCACACGGTATAAAAAATAGATGGGTACTAAAATCAAGCGTTCATAGCTCGAAATGAATGACATAGTATACAATAGTACAATTCAAATCAATATAAATAAATATATGGTATACTTCATTGGTCTATTGTATACATTTTAAGACAATAGATTCTCAGAAGTAAACTCAAGCCACGCATCGGAGCAGACACGCAATTGTTTTATATGTCTCTGGTTATAAAAGAAACGACGAAAGAAACTCCTCAATTATCATTTTATTGATATTGTTTTACCTTTAAATATTACAATAGCGTAATGCATACGTAATGGAAAACGAAAACAGACCCATCGGTTACCGAAGGATGTTCTCTGATATGTTCTAAAAATAATATGAGTCATCAGTGCATGTCGAACCCGAGCAGACTAGCGTCAAAAAGCAGTACTTGTTCACAAGTATGAAGCATGTGGCAGACATCGTTCAGTATTCTCGAAAATTGGTAAAAATCTTCTCATACTACTTCGTTGAAAATTAGCCCCACTTATGTGTACATTTTGCGGTGTGAATTTGTGTTTAGTGAATAAGTTTGTGTATATTTACTGTAATTTCTCTACTATAAGATAGGTAAGATCCAATTTTTAGAATGTTTTTAATTTGAAAATAGCTGTCCTGATTTTGTTATCTACTAATTCTATTCATTTTTAATTATGGTATTTAGACAACATACGAAACTTTATAACAAATGTTTAATTACAACATTTAATTTCAATCTGAAACATCAAAAGTTTCACAGTTTGATAAGTGAAAATTTTATTTTATGACAGCTGAGTAACGGCACCGGTAGGTTATTTGATACAACTTATCAGCTGCTATATTTTTAATTGTAATATCGAAACATGAGCCACTCTGAGGTCACATTCTATACTGAGGAAAGGAAGAAAAAATAAAGTTCGAAATATCCGTTATGCAACGCGTGTGCTAAGATATTGTACTTACCTAAGCCGTTGTCGCAAATGTATAGAGGTATAAGGTCCAGTCCAGTACGTACGTCCAGTACACATAGTGATGAATTATTGTTTGTGCATAATTACCAAAATCAGTCAAAATAAAATTTTAAAAGTTGTGATAATCGACTTCCAAAGTGAAAACAGCTGAGCGATGTGAGGAGGTCACGACCTTGATGCACGCCCCGTCTTTGAAGTACGCCACCGCCGGATGATATTTTTTTGACTGCCTCGTTGGTCTAGTGGTTGTAGCAGTGTGACTGCTAATCATGAGTTCTTGGGTTTGAATCCCGGGTCGGGCTAAAAAATCAGTTATTGAGTTTTTCGGTCAAGAAATTCTCTGTAGCTGTCCGGAGTCAGAAAGTTGGCGGTGTCTCACCTCCGTTCTCGAAAAGCACGTAAAGCCGTCGGTCCTGCGCCATATCTCTTGGGTCGTGTCTGCTTACCGTCCCATCGGATTATGAGGGAGGAGTGAGTGCATCTGTGCTTGCGCATACACGTAGGCACTATAGTCCTGCGCTGATGGCTAGTCTCGGTTGAGACTGGCCGCCGTGATTAAAATCCGGTCTGGAGGACATTATTATAGTTGTTTTAAGCCAAAAAAGTGTTCCCGAGACATTGTTCATTTTATTGCGTAAATGTGAAATTTTTATAGAAAAAAAATTATGTTGCCTGATGTAAGATATTTTTGCAGCAAAACTGTTTTTTGATCGCTTTTTTATATTTTTGAATCTGTCACTACAGACCCTAAGCACTGTCACTACCACTCCTGGGATGTTGTGTCATTTTTCCCTTTTTTTCTGATTTGCTCCTGTAATTTAATGATTAAAATTACGGGCAAATTTTTTGTATTTATACGTAGATAAATTCATAATTTACCATAAAAAAATATATTTCATCCAGTTAAATGGCACACTAACAAAATTATGGGCGATCACTTGAAAATTATTGACTTTTTAAATTTACGCGAACACTACACACTGAATAAAACTATTATTTACGGATTTTATAATATACAAAAACTGTTTAACATCCCAATGTCATAGTTAGACGTCAAACATCTCAGTCATCCCCGTGACCATGGGTGCTGTAAAGAACCCGAAACGTTGGGATAGTAAAAATTAATTAAAGTTGTAATTAATCGCGATGAACTCCGTAAATAATAGTTTTATTCACTTGAAAATTGTCAAAGCCGTAACCAAAAAGGTAAACTACTAAGATGGAATACCTCACAGCCTGTAATTATACTCTGTACCCTTCAAAACGCAACAGAGTATGCACTGCTGTTTGGTGGCAAAATTAGGTAAGATGGTGGTAACTACTCAGACGAACTCCGAGGCAACACGTGGTAGAGCCACACTGCAGCTGTTATGGTTGTAGCACGAATGGGTCGGCTCGACCGGGGAAGGACCACGCTCTCACAGAATACCAGCGTGATGAATAGCAGCTTAATGCTGCTGTGTTTCGTACGGTGAGTGTAGAGAACCAATTCGTTTTACTGGAATCGAGGCATTCCATCTTAATCTTCAAAGGTGACAACGCATCTGCATTTTTATTCTTAAGCGACGTTAAATATAGATGTCCGTGGGCCACAGCATCCACTTACCATCAGGTGGACTATGTGCTCGTTTGTCAACCTTATCAGAAAAAAACAGACAGCAATTGAGGAGCTATTAGACACCTATAAGAAACACAAAATTTTAATGATAATTACTAACGAGAATTATCGCGTTAATTTCACTTATTTTATATTTCTATAATTCAGTTTTTTTGTATAATAAAGGTAGTAAGAAATATAAGCACATAATCTACCTGATGGTAAGTGATTAACCCCTCAATCCCAACATGCGCCAAAACGCCCATGCAGTCACATGCGCCTGGCATAGCAATAGAAAAGTAGTCTCTAAATATAAATTTTAATGGATTAAAGTGCTGTGGGTATGCGCGGTCGTATCCAACCGCTTGTATTTTGCCGGAATAGCATGTTTGGGGAATGAGAGGTTAAAAATTAATATTCAGATACGTTGTCACCCCGAATGGAAAACGTATTCAGTAAAAAGGGTCTCACGATCCCTACACTCAGCAAACGAAACGTAGAAGCATTAACCCTTCAAGCGCTATAAAAATCCCATGCAGTCGCACGCACCTGGCAAATCCCGAGCGTTCGCATGCGACCCCACGTACCCATAGCATTTAAAGCCGTTAAAACTTATATGTAGAGACTACTATTTTATGAAGAAGCTTAGTTTTATAAAATCTATACAAAATCTCCTATCTTGTAGTCTAAACAAAAGTCAGGTTTTACTTCATTACAATAAGATTTTATTGTATTTTGACAACAAAAAAAAACATACCAAGCAAATTTCAGCAGCGTGAAAATCAAAATTATTTTAATATATATTACTCAAAGTTATTTACGTTAAAAAAACTTCACAAAAAAACTTTCAATACAATTTTATAATAAAACACTATACTAAAACACTAATAAAACACTAGAAAAATCCAAAAACCAACACAATAACATTCACGCGAAATTGAACGTAGATTATAAATAAATATTAAAAGAATAACAGTTGTTTTATTACACTAGAGGACAAAGTATTTCATATTGATTATACTTAACCTGAATTTTGTTTAGACCACAAGATAGAACATTTTGAATAGATTTTATAATGTCAAACTTCTTCATAGAAAAGTAGTCTCTATATATAAGTTTTTATTGGTTATAGTGCTATGGGTAGGTGCGACCTCATGAGACCGCTAGGGATTTGACGGAATATGGCCGCGGTCTCATGAGACCGCTAGGGGATGGAGGTTAAGCTGCTATTTTACGCTGTCATTCTATAAGAGCGTGACACGTCCAGGTCGATTCGTTGGCTCTACCACGTAAAAATGTATGACTGTTTTCATCACCTTATATGTCGGTGGCTGCTGCTGAGATTGAACTGAAATATTCAATTTCCTGATGTCACAGTTGATTCCGAAGAACCTCAGAAGCCCATAGAAACATTCTCTAATATAGCTTATTGTTAGCGGTGGACTTGTAAAGAGTTGTGTAAAAATGATGATGATGATGTTGAAATCAATTTAGTAAATAATTTTGTTAAATTACTTTAAGGCGGCCAATTTTATACTTTAAACCTTGTGTGTAGTCAAAGGTTCAGAGATGTACATAGTAATTTAATGAAAAGTGCGGGAGATGTTTATTGTATTTTCCTGTCATAACCGTACCATAAGTTCTCGCCTACTATTTTTAAAAACTTTTCTGTTTAATTATGTTTAAGCTCAGTCCGGCACGACTTCGCTATAAATGTCACCGGGAAAGGCAGACGAGCCTGCCCGGAGCACAGTTAATCAGCTGTCAATTTTGATCTGGTAAAAGCCACGAGCGACAAGCAGATGGTGAGGAAATTACCAACATATTGTAAATTACTGCGTTTTGTCTATTATATATTTGTCGTTAATTATACTTGTATTTCCGTGACTGCGTCGTAAACATAAAAAAGAGTGATTTTCAAGAGGATTGCAGCCCCTGAGTGGTGACGGAATAATCGTTTCGTATATGCCAGACATAATTTATAAAATAGGATTACAGTTTTTTTAATACAACTTATTAGGCAAATTTAGTTAATGTAACTTAATGCTGCTGTGTTTCGTATGGTGAGTGTAGAGAACCAGAGACCCGTATTATTGGAATCGAGGCATTCCGTCTTAGTCCGCAAGGGTGACAACGCATCTGCATTTTGATTCTTAATCAAGTTTAAATGTAGATGCCTATGGTCCACAGCATCCACTTACCACCAGGTAGAATGTGTGCTCGTTTGTCGCCATTATCTTATAAAACAAATTAGGATTAGTAAGGCTCCTTCAGACCAAATTTTGAACTAGGCGGCCAGCCTGAACAGGGACTAGCCATCGGCGTAGAACAGAATTATAATGCCTAAGTGTGTGAACACAGATGAACTCTCTATTCCCTCACTCTCATAACCTGGTGGTACTGTAATCCGACGCAACAGGTGAGGTCGGGCGTAGGACTAACGGTTTTACGTGCTATCCGAGACACGGTGTGGTACACCAACAACTTTTTGACTCCGGGCTGCTACTTAGAATCTCTTGACAGCAAAAACCATAAGTGTTTTACGTCCGACTGGCCGTACATGTAATACTGTTCCCATCTCCGGGCTGGGGCTCTCCAGTACCAGCTCCTTCCACTTGACCGCATCCAGCGCAGAGCGCTGGATGCGGTTCAATTTTAAATACATTAAAAATACCGTGTTGATCAAGTAGTTTGAAGTATGAATGCTCGTGAGTCGGTCCCGGACTCAAATCCCGTAAGAGGTCAAAATAAGTTATTTGACTTTTCTCTCAAAAAAAATCGCAATAGCAAAAAAGAATGTAAAGCGATGGTCCTGTGCCAGATTTCTCCCGGTCGAGTCGGATTTCCGTTTCATCGGATTATGAAAGTTTGAGAATAGAGAGTGAACCAGTGCTTGCACACTCTCTTGTGCACTATTGTTCTGTCCTGGGCAGATTGGTCGATTGAGACTGGCTGCCCTAACCGAAATCAGCCTGGCGGTCATTATTACTATTACTACGTGAACATTAAAAATATAATTACCCTTTTTTAATTATCTAAAAAGGAGAGTAACAAAAATAATTTAATCATTCAAAAAGCACTGTGCTGGTAATAAAGATAACTATGCGTGTACATACGTTTACATACAAACGCTATTACTAATAAATTAAAAGCATTTTAATCATGTTGATAGCTATATGAGCTAAGATTTTTTGCCTTTCCAGCACGGGAAAATATTACATAAAGGGAATGCAAATAAATATTCAATTCTAGCCATTTCTAAAGCATTACTCGCGTCCGAGACCGAATGGTGAAGAAAATATATAGAGCGAAAGTAAATATTAAAAGGTGTCGAGGTAGACCGAGACTAACTTTCGAAGACCATGTGAGCAAATTGCTCGAAGAGGGGAGGGTCAAGAGTACTCGGATACCTAGACGTGCATGTATGAAGAAGTTAATGAACCTGAAAGAAGCGAAAGAGGTATGTAAGGATCGTGACACTTGGCGATCTGTTCTCTCTGGCTACCCCGTTAGGGATTGTGCGTGACGATAAGTAAGTAAGTAAGTATGTAAATTACTCGCGTCGATATAAATAGAGGTCAAAGAGGAGGAGTGGAGGAAAATTGACTTCTCCGACTTGCAACAGCTTACTTGCGTAGACCTGGTTCTTAGTTTGCAGATAATCATGTAGATCCGTTACTCAATAGCCGTAACTGGTCGAAGGCTACCACAGAACATAAACTCTAAAACGAACGAGGTGAATCAACTCTCTACTCTTTCTCTACTCTTCCAACTCGATCCGATATTTGATTCTTAATTGAAGATTGATGTAGATGTCTATGAGCCGCAGCACCCACTTACCATTGGGTAAACTCGCTTACAATAATCAACGATAAGTAAATCAACTCTTTATTAGGATCCCTTATGACATTGATTCATTGGGTTTGTTTTAAGTTACAAGTCACGAATATTTTTTTTTAATTTGGCTGGTCAGAAATTTTCAAGAATTACCTATGATAATTAATCGTGGTCACATCTTGTTAACCACACTTAGTTCTTATAACAAATTTTCGCTCCAAAACATTTTCAACTATATTTCTCTCTTGCTTATATGACCACACCTAACTTTCACTACCATAAATTAAAGTGTATGATGTTAAGCGTCATTTTTATATTGTCATATATGCTTTTTGTTACGAGCAAACCTGATAAAGCATAACCTATGTAAAACTACAATCACACGTCTTTTCCGGACCTCCTACTCCCTAGGCGTAGTCCCAAAATCATGGAAGACGGCTTTCGTCCACCCGATCCCTAAAAAAGGCGACCGCTCAGACCCGTCCAACTACCGGCCAATCGCCATCACCTCCTTGTTCTCCAAAACAATGGAGTCCATTGTAAACTGCCAGCTCATGAGGTACCTTGAGGATCACCAGCTGATTAGTGACCGCCAAAACGGTTTTCGCCGTGCTCGGTCAGCTGGTGATCTTCTGGTCTACCTCACTCACAGATGGGCGGAGGCAGTAGAGTTCAAGGGGGAGGCATTGGCCGGGTTTGGCACAAAGCGCTTCCTTCGAAGCTCCCTTCCTATGGGCTTCCCGAGAAATTGTGCGATTGGATCACCAGCTTTCTTGCAGATCGGAGCGTCAAGGTCGTTGTAGACGGTGCAAGCTACGATTGCAAGCCTATTAATGCTGGTGTTCCACAGGGCTGCGTGCTATCGCCAACGCTGTTTCTTCTGCATATCAATGATATGTTGCATACCCGTAACATTCATTGCTATGCGGATGACAGCACTGGTGATGCTCTTTACACCGGCCGAGCCAATATTTCTCGGGAAAACGTCTCCGAGTGCCGGGACAAACTTGTGTCTGAAGTCGAGTCTTTGCTGAACAGAGTCTCGGATTGGGGACGACTAAATCTATATATATATATATATATATATATATATATATATATATATATATATATATATATATATATATATATATATATAAACACTCACGCCTGTCACCCAGAGGGGTAGGCAGAGACTACGGACTTCCATTTGGCACGATCCTGACATACCTCTTTCGCCTCCTTTACATCCATATATCTACGCATACATGCTCGTCGGTTAAGGGTACTTCTAACGTGGCCCATTTTCAAAATATCGCCAATTTGGTCGATAAACTTTTTTCTAGGGCGTCCCTTTCCGACTCGGCCATTCACATCTGCCATATAAATTTGCTTTGTCACTCTTTCCTCATTCATTCTTTCTACGTGACCAAACCACCGAAGCATTCCTTTCTTAATCCTGGTCACAACATCATCTTGCATACCACATTTATCTCTTATCACGCAATTTCTCACCCTGTCATTCAGATTAAACCCTAACATATTCCTTAAAGACCGCATTTCTACAGCATTTATTCTACTTTCGTGCTTCTTCTGCCACACCCAGCTTTCACTACCATACATTAAAGTAGGGACTAACACAGCATTATGAATTACCATACGTGCCTGTTTTGACACATTCTGGTTCTTCATAATAGAGTGTAGTGCCCCATTCACTATATTCCCTGCGTTTACTCGTCGTTCTATTTCCCTATCATATCTACCATCCCTGCTAAATACACATCCCAAATACACAAACTCATCCACTTGCTCAATTAACTCTCCTTCTATTATTATTTCACATACCGTTTTGCTTTCTTCTCTTTCAAAAACCATCACTTTCGTCTTACTTGCGTTCACTTTCATTCCCCTTTCTTTCAATTCCCAGTTCATTAATGTAACCATCATCTGCAACTCTGCCGCCGATGACGCAAGTATGACTTGATCATCGGCATACAAAAGGCATTTGACGGTTAACTTGCCCATTCTTAACCCACATTCTTCATCTTTCAAAGTTTGCAAACACCGGTCCATAAATAGGTTGAACAGCCAAGGGGAAACTACACAGCCCTGTCTGACACCTTTTTGGATGCCAAACCAGTCCGAGTAGACCCCATTGATCCTGACACAAGCACTAGAGTCCCTATAAAGAGACCTTAATGCCTGTATCAAACCAGCGCTCAACCCATATGAGTTCAGTGTTTGCCATAACACATTCCTGTCCACTCTGTCATAAGCCTTTTCCAAGTCCATGAACGCACAAAAAACTTTCTGGTTTTTGGCCAAAAACTTCTCCGCAATCATGCGCATGGAAAAGACTTGATCTGTACACCCCATTCCCTTTCTAAAACCCGCTTGCAAAGACTAAATCTAGTCCAGTTTAACCCCCAGAAGACACAAGTTTGCGCGTTAACCGCTAAAAAGAACCCCTTTTTCGTATTCCCTCAGTTTCAAGGCACTCCCCTTGTTGCCTCAGCCAGGATCGGAATCCTCGGCGTCGACATATCGAGTGACGTGCAGTTTCGTGGTCACTTGGAAGGGAAGGCCAAATTGGCCTCTAAAAAGCTTGGCGTGCTCAGCAGAGCGGGACAGTATTTCATGCCGGCACACCGCCTGCAACTTTACAAGGCGCAGGTTCGGTCGCACATGGAATACTGTTCCCATCTCTGGGCTGGGGCTCCCCAGTACCAGCTCCTTCCACTTGACCGCATCCAGCGCAGAGCGGCTCGAATCGTCGACAACCGAGTGCTTTCCGATCGGCTCGATTCACTGGCGCTGCGAAGAGATGTTGCATCTCTTTGCGTATTTTATCGCATCTATCACGGGGAGTGCTCTGAGGAATTGTTCGGATTAATCCCAGCCGCCAAATTTCGTGAACGCACTACACGGCACACGTCCCGATACCATCAACACCATCTGGATGCTTGGCGGTCCACCACTGTACGTTTCACAAGGAGTTTTCTTCCACGTACAACCTCTCTGTGGAATAGTTTACCACCGGCGATTTTTCCGGACCGATACGACCTGGGGACCTTCAAGTAAAGAGCTTACTCCTTTCTAAAGGGCCGGCAACGCACCCGCAATTCTCCTGGTGTTGCGGTTGATCATGGGCGGCGGTAGTCACTTAACATCAGGTGAGCCGCTTGCTCGTTTGCCCCCTCTTCTACAAAGAAAAAAAAAACACGAATAAATTCAACAATTTCACAAAAAAAAATCGCGTCAAATATATTAAAGACTTAATACTTAGACTTATAAACTTTGTTTAAAAATTGCATATAATTTATAAATAAAGACATATCAAGCTTAAAGCAAGTAATAAAAAAAGAAGAAAGCAAAATTTTTTGTTGAATCAATAATATCTAATTGACATAGGAAAAAGTTGAGTGAAAAACGTGCTGTAGAGTAATATGAAAACATTTTCTAGATAAACTTATCTCGGTGAAATATTATGCGGTCCTATTTAAAATTTAATAAAGTAATTCCAACATTATTCTTGAGAACTACCATACCCTCTCATTCTAAGCGAGACTGCAACGGCAAACGTATCTCGTAAGCTGAATAATAAAAAGGAATCCCTTCTAAAGCTTAAATAAAATATTCAACATAGTTTTAGGATTTCCTGCTTTCTTAGTTCTTTAACGTTAATTTATATAATAATTTTTGAATGATGAAGAGATGCTAATTACTTTGTTTACATAAGATTCCAATTAGAACTTAAAGGAATTTAGTAACAATTATTCGTGCACTTCCCTTACACCGCCACTGCACAACACACAAAAATCTCTATTTATAAAAATCAATTGCTATCTGTAACTCTCGCTAAAACTCAAAAACGGCTCGACCGCTTTTAATGATTTTTATGTGTGTTTGAATGGGTTCCATATGGTTCAAATTCACATTTGGACCCGGTAGGGAGCACTTTTGTCGAGATCCAGAAATCACCCGTACGAAGCCTTGGAAGATCGCTGGTTATTTAGATAACATCTTAATTGATTGCCTTGATTTCACAAACTACGAAAAAATTGGGCGATTTTTTCGCACTTTTCTTACACTCTATCACTATTGAAACACAATCAGATACAACGTACAGGAAGTTGGTGGCTTAGGACCGTGCCTTATCACATAAATAAATCAAACTAATAATACTTTTCTCTAAAACAGTACCGTCACAGCCCATCAAAAATTCTTTTTTGAACATTGACCTCTCATATAGTTTACTTCAAAGTTGCCACGCTTGCCAGGCAGGATTTTAGTTTTTTTGTATTGTTTAAGTACTAAAAAAATGATAATGATAATCGATATCTTAGACTCACAAGGAAATACTGAATGATATGCATTACCAAGTTTCAAGAGCACCTCCCTTTTAAACCGACTTTAAGAAATAGGAGCAGATTCTCAATTAGACTTTGTTCTTTACGTGTTACCTCATAATTTTTTTCCAGGTGAAGCGATTTTAATGATTCTTTTTATTTGAAAGCTATTGTTTCACATGTGGTCTCATATAAATTTAATCAAGATCTGACCAGTAGTTTTTGAATTATCCTTAAAAATGCGTATTTAAATGACTTCGAATAGATTGATGATATTCTCATTTTATTTATATTGAAGTCGGTTGACAAAATTTTTAATTTTACGACTTGCTTCACAATCGCGTTCACTACTTTGACTTTGGAATTTTTTTATACCGCATTATTTTGTTCATCCGTATCATGAGGGCATTGTTTTGTACATATATTATTTTTAATTAAATTAAAATGCTGGTAATGGTATGAACATTACTAATATTCCTTTCACAACTGGTTAGCTTTAAATGTTATTAGGAATGGTTCATGAAAAAATACAATGATGTGTCTTTAATAATAATACAATGATGTGTAATTAAATATTAATACCTTTATTTAATAATGTAGACAAAGTGAATGTCCCTTTCAAAGTCATCCATAATATTTTTCCTTGTTTTCTCCATCACTTTTGCCCAATCATCTTTTGTGACAAGGGTACATTCTTCTTTCAGTAAACTTTCTACCATTTTTACTGTAAAAGGTGCTGCATAACCCATAAAAGCATTAGATGTTTTCATCTCGTGTGTGTTTAAGTAGAGATATTTGCCTTATGTCTTATGCCCGTGCTCTTTTGATAATTTATCAATAACGTACAAAAGTTCACGTGCTTTATTTCGCTTTACTAATTGCTACGCTTTCAATAATTTCATGTCCACTTCCACTCCTTTGTATTGCAGCCATGTTACTAAATCCGCTTACTTATTCGCTTGGGTTGTCATTTTGTCAATTAAGACATAATAGTACGGGGCGTTGTCCATTATTATGGCGCCATTCGCAAAGATATTTTGTAAAGGGATTATAAACCAATATGTTTGTTACTCCCTAGGCATTGTTCCAAACTCGTACAAGGCAGCTTTGGTGCAAACGATTCCTAAAAAAGGCAACCGCTCAGACCCGCTCAACTACAGACCTATTGCTATTAAATCCTTGTTCTCCGACATAATGGAAACAATTATTAACTACCAGCTCATGAGGTACGTTAAGCATCACTAGTTGATTAGTGATCGGCAGTGCGGTTTCCGTCAGAATCGCTTAGCTGTTGATCTTTTAAATTACCTAACTTTTAGATAGGCGGAGGAAGTAGAGTCCAAGCAGGAGGTCTTGGCCGTTAGTTTGGCTTGTCACAAAGCGCCTCTTTCGAAACATCCCGATAAATTGTGTACACATGCTATGGATATGTCTGAAAAGGTATATCTGAAAGTATAAAAACATGTATGATTTTGTATTAATATCATATTTATTTATTTACACTTTATTGAACCTTAAGGATTACAAAGGGCGGACTTAATACCTTTAGGCATTCTCTCCCAGTCAACCCAGTCAATGACATAATATATGTATTGTAAGTGTACTACTTTTTAAATAAATAAAATAAAATATAAGGCAGCCATTCACTAGATGGAGTGACGACCTGGTAAGACATGGAGGAAGTCTATGGATGCTGATAGCTCAGAACCATGCTTATGGCATTACTTGGGGAAGGCCATAGCGATATTGACGATTGATAATGATGATGAGCCGGTAAATGTCAAGTTGTTCCTTACTTTCATATCTGAGGGAGTTCTAGGGCAAGAAAATCTTCACAGTGATGCCACTGTGTGTATTGGTGGACTTCACATGTCTTCGAATTTTTAAATACCCAGAAATGCATGTTTCCTTACAATGTTTTCCTTCACCTTTAGCCTATCAAACGTTCAATTCTGAGCAAAGCTTTGCGCTTTAGATTGACTATAAGAAAATATTTTCCAAGTACGTTAAGCTGTTTGTTTTGGGCCTGATCTCTCTCGTTGGATTCCTGTCTCACCGGACTATGATGGTGAGATAGAAAGCGCATCTCTGTTTGTGCACAGATACGCACACTATAATCTTATGTTGCACAGATAGCTGGTCTCTGTTCAGACTGGCTACTGTGACAGAAATTCAGTCTAGAGGACATTATAATTAGCATTATTATTATTATTATTATCACAAAACTGTAATATTATAAATATAAATACAATCTATATAAATAATATTACTTTTTCGGCTATTATCCAGCGCGGCGAGGAATTCTAAGCCATCGGTGAAGTTAGGCATCCAAAGCTAGGAACCTTCTTACTATTCGAGCCGTATTTAATAAGGCCGATTTTTGAATTAATGCCTTCAGCCATTTGCCCAAACCTAACTTGGACAGATAGTCGTCCATATTTTTACCAATAAGCCCTATGACTGATACAACTATTGGTACAATAATAGTAGAATCAATGTCCCACATAGCGACAATCTAATGAGCCAACTCGATATATTTTATTTTTTTATCATTCTCTGCTTTTACGAGATTCTCTTCATGAGGAACACTGATATCCACTATTATTGCCTTGCGTGTAGTTCGGTCTATCACCACAATGTCAGGTTTATTTGCCACTATAAACCTGTCTGTGATAATTGACCGATCCCAGTATAGCGTGATACTTCTATTTTCAAGGACTAGCTAAAGCCAAATTTAATTGCAAGCTGTTGGTGTATTATTCTAGCTACTTGGTTATTTCTGTGCAAATACTCACCATTTGATAGCTGTGAACAACCGGAAATAACATGTCTGAGGGACTCTCCAGGGTGGTGACATGCGCGACATACGTCAACTGTGCCGTCCCTCAGAATGTATCTCCAGTAGTTGTTCGTTTTAATTACTTCATCTTGTATTAGCACAGATAAAACCTTCAGTTTCTGCAAAAAGGTCACCAAATTGTAACCAATGTACTGATGCAAACATGTCTACACAAGGATTAGTCAATGCTTTAAAAAATCGACCATGCAGTTGTTTGTCGTTCTAAACCTTTTTGCGTTCATCTATAGTCATAGTACGAGACCTCTGCCAGTCCTTTGCCGACATACTAAGCGGGGTTAATGATTTGTCATTAATCACTACGTCATTATGAATGTGTGATGTGTCTTTTTTTAAATAAAATAGTCTCTGAGGTTGTATACTTCACGGTTGTGTAGGTTTTTAATGTTTAATAAGCCCCGTCCACCATGTTTTCTTGGTAGATACAACCTCATGACAGATGATCGTGAGTGGTGCACTCTGTGCGTAGTCATTAATGTACGGACTTCGTCTATCTAAGTCATCCAATTCTGTTTGAGACCATCTTGTAACACCAAAAGTATATAGAAGGCTAGGTATTACCCAGGAGTTATATGCCCTAATTTTGTTTCCGCCGGATAAATGACTTTTGATAACTTTTTTAATCTTGACATAAATTTTACTTTTGAATTTTATTTAATATTTTTGTCATGAATTCCTAGCGCTTCTGCCATGCCCAAGTATTTATAGGTTTCTGTTTCAGAAAGAGAACTGAAATGTAAGTCATTTGTAATTGCAAAATTATTACAGTCTTTAATTTTTCCCCTATTTACGTTGATGACATCACATTTATCTATTCCGAATTCCATTCTAATATCATTGTTGAAACTATGTGTTAATTTCAACAATAATAGTAGATTACTCTCTTTTGATGTGAATAGTTTGAGATTATCCATATAAAGTAGATGTGAGATCGGTGAGTTTTCTTTTCAAAACCGAAACCCTAATTATTATTATTATTATTTGAAGTATTAGTATAGTTTTCTCATCTAGTTGGATTGTAAATTATATAAATGAAAATCATAAACTTGCATAGTAAAATGTATGAATAAAAAATACGTAAATAAATATAAACCCAACAAAAAGGAGGCTCTCAGCAGGAAGACAAAATAACCGAGGGTTACGTAAAAAGGGAAAAAATCGGCAAACGATGCGCATGGTATCGAGGAAGCCTTCTGTGAATACCTCGTTTTCAATAAACAGAATCTACTGTTTTTACACTCGCCATACGAATCAGAGCAGCATTTAATTGTTATGTAACGCAGATATTATGTAGTAGCGTGGTCCTTCCTTAATGAAACCGGCGCATTCTTGCTAAACCTATTATATTATTATATAAAGATAGTTATGAAAAAGGTACATATAAAACATTTTTAATTTGGTAGCAAAAAAAATCCTGGGAATAGCTTAGTGTCTAATGTTACGTGACATTTAATTTGACATACTAACTCAATAGCAATGCATACGATTTCAATTTCAACCTCCGACTCATACCTGTGAGTCGTTTGCGTAGTGTTGAACTAAAATAAATGTTGCTCTCGTGGCGTTGGCATTTCGCCAATTCTACGCTTTCTGTGTGGCAATTATGCAAAATGATCCCTAAGAAACATACCAGTTTTAACCCATAGTAATTTCATTCTTTTATTTATTACAACTTTTCAGAAGTCTAGCCCCCGGCGGCCCCGCTATTCCTGGCTACGGTGGCGACCATGGTAACGACGGGGCAGGGGGTGCTAAGAATCTCCGGTGGAGGTTCGGTTGCCACCTGCAAGGGCTCGACCTGGCAACATATAACAACGCACGCACCCTGAGGACTGACGAGAAGATAGACAAGTTGCGCTGGAATATTATAGGATTATCTGAGGTCCGAAAAGAGGGGGAGGATACGGTGATGCTCGAATTAGGTAACTCGAAACATCTCGATGAGGAGGTGGAGGAAATCTATGAGGACATTTAAAGAGCCATGTATTCCTCCAAAACTCACTATACGGTGTTAATGGGAGACTTCAATGCAAAACTGGGCACTAGAAAGAACGGTGAGCTGAAGGTAGGGAAATTTGGGATAGGACAACGGAACCCGTGGGGCTAGCAGCTGTCCGACTTTATGCAGAAAGAGGGACTCTTTATGATGAACTCTTTCTTCCAGAAGCGGCCCCACAGGAAGTAGACCTGGTCGAGCCCCGACGGTTCAACAAAAAATGAGATTGACTTCATTATGACTACCAGACGCCAACTGTTCAATGATGTCTCAGTGATCGCAAGGGTGAAAACCGGCAGCGATCACTGAATGGTTAGAGGCACACTGAACCTAAACGTTAAATTGGAGAGGTCTCGTCTAATGAAATCAACGCTCCGTCCCCCTCGTGCTCTAATCCAGAATCCCGAAACCTTTCAGCTCGAGTTACAAAACCGCTTTCAGTGCCTAGAAGATTGCAATGCAGTGGACGATATGAATGACAAGCTTAGTTAAGTTCTGCAAGACCCGCCGCAATAACTCTCCGGTAACACTCTTAATCTAATGGCTGTTAGACGGAAGACGAGGCTGCAATCGTCAACAGATTTGACAGCATACAGGCAACTGAACAGACAGATCTCCAAATGCATGCGGCGAGACTTACGCAACTTTAATACTGTTCGTTTTAATACGAAGCGATCGAGTGAAACCAGGGCTCCAAAATCTTTGCCAGAGATCTGTTTGCCAGAAAGAGCCAACTGTCAAGGATGAAGACTGAGTGTGGCAGCATCGTTTCCGGGACACCTGAGATATTGATTGAGATTGAGAGGTTCTATGGGCAGCTGCATCTTCGTTGCAGCATCATCGTTGGAGCCACACGTAAGTGTGAGTAACGATCCAAGAGCAAGTCTTATCCGACACTATTCCGATGATATCCCGAACGTCAGTCTAAGCGAGATTAGAATGGCTCTCCAGCACCTTAAAAATGGCAGGGCCCCAGGTGAGGATGGAATTACAGCGGAGCTTCTGAAGGCGGGTGGAACACTGGTACTTGAAGTCCTTCAGAAGCTCTTCAATTCCGTCCTCCATGGTGGCACTACTCCGGAGGCGTGGAGCAGAAGTGCGGTGGTTTTGTTCTTTAAGAAAGGCGACAACGCTCTCTTGAAGAACTACAGACCGATTTCCCTTCTGAGCAGCGTCTACGTGCTGTTTTCGAGAGTCACTACCAACCGTCTCTCACGCAGACTCGACGACTTCCAGCCTCCCGAACAAGCCGGTTTCTGAAAAGGCTTTAGTACCATAGACCACATACATACCCTGCGGCATATTGTACAGAAGAGCGAAGAGTACAATCTGCCACTTTTCCTGGCATGTGTGGATTATGAGAAAGCCTTTGATTCCGTCGAAATTTGGGCAGTGCTACAGTTCCTTCAGCGGTGCCAAGTTGACTGTCGGTATATCGAATTGCTGAAGTGTTTGGACATTAGGGCTACGATGGCTATCCCAGTACAGAAACTGCAGAGAGGTGTAAGACAGGGTGACGTTATATCCCTGAAACTCTTCACCACTGCATTGGAAGACGTTTTCAAGCTACTGGACTGTAACGGATACGTTATTAACATCAATAACGAGGACATCACTCATCTTCAATTTGCCGACGATATAGTCCTTATGGCAGAATCGCTGGAGGACCTAAGCTCAATGACCTCAATAGTGCCTCCCAACGGATAGATCTTAAGATGAACATGGACAAAACAAAGATCATGTTTAATGTCCATGTCACACCTATGCCGGTAGTTGTTGGGAGCACTATGCGCGAAGTTGTTGACGAGTACGTTTACCTGGGACAAATAGTCAGACAAGGTAAATCCAACTTCGACCGAGAGGTCAATCGACGAATTCAACTCGGCTGGGTAGCGTTCGGGAAATTACGACACATCTTATCGTCAGGTATACCTCAATCTCTGAAAACTAGATTGTACAACCAGTGCGTGTTGCCAGTGATGACTTACGGATCTGAGATGTGGTCCTTCACTGCTGGCCATATAAAAACAATCAAGGTCGCTCAGCGAGCTATGGACAGGGCTATGCTCGGAGTTTTACTGCGTGATAGACTCAGAAATGAGGATGTCCGCAGAAAAACCAGAGTGACCGACATAGCCCAACGGATTAGTAAGCTGAAGTGGCAATGGGCCGGCCATATAGCTCGAAGAACCGATAACCGATGGGGAAGCAAGGTTCTCTAGTGGTAGCCTCGTACTGGAAGGCAAAGTGTAGGGCGACCCCCACTAGATGGAGTGACGACCTGGTAAGATATGCAGGAAGTCGATGGATGCAGGTGGCTCAGGACCGTGCTTTGTGGCATTACTTGGAGGAGGCCTATGTTCAGCAGTGGACTTTTGAGGGGCTGATGATGATTTCAGAAGTCCATTGCTTAACCTCTATAGGAACCGCTAAGCTCTGCCTTTAAATTGGACATTGCATCTTCTTCAAAGAAGAAGATAATTATCAATTTAAATGTATGTTTTTTTTGTCTACACATGTGGATTCATTAATTGTGAACTAATATCACGTATGTTTTTTTATAGAATAAAGGTGACAAACGAGCCTACAATCTACCAGATGGTAAGTGGATGCTGTGGCTCCTATAAATCTACATTTATCCTCGATTAAGGAACAAAACGTAGATGCTTTGTTACCCCTGAGGACTACGATCGAATGCCTCGTTTTTAGTAAAAAAGAGTCTCCAGATCTATATACTCACCATAAGAAACACAGCAGTATTAAGGTGTTAATTTAAGCTGGTGTTATGTGAGAGCGTAGTCCTTCTCCGGTCGAGCCAAACCATTTGTGCTACAACTATAATAGAGCTGCAGCGTGGCTTAACCACGTTTAAAATTTAAGTAAGATGTCCGCCCTTAAATTTATAAAATAGGAAATTAATTCACTAATGTAACTACTAAAACGATGCTAAATAAACTCAAGCTCCTTTAACAAAAAGCAAAAGCCGATGTCGACTCAAAATAGTTGTTGAACATATCGCAAATGCATGTGATCGAATTACCACATCCTTCATTGAAGAAGATGCAAAATCTCATAGACAATGCAGATGCGTTGCCATATCTGAGGAAGCCGATATTTGACGTGGGCTTAAACTTCTTAATAAAGATTATTTTTTTCTAGGGAGTGTACCAAATGGTCATCATTCAACCAAAGTAACTAAAGTCAGATTTGATTGTAGACGGCTTTACCAAGTAAAATATTATCGAAAAACACAACCATGCCGATTAAATGTGTATTGACGGGTTTCACTTTTTATAGAAAAAAAAATGGTGACCACCAAGCACATAGTTTACCTAATAGTGAGTGGCGTGCCCATGGACGTCTACATCTATCTTTGATTACTTACTTACTTACTTACTTATCTTCACGCACAATCCCTAACGGGGTGGCCAGAGAGAACAGATCGCCAAGTGTCACGATCCTTACATACCTCTTTCGCTTCTTTCAGGTTCATTAACTTCTTCATACATGCACGTCTAGGTATCCGAGTACTCTTGACCCTCCCCTCTTTGAGTAATTTGCTCACATGGTCTTCGAAAGTTAGTCTCGGTCTACCTCGACACCTTTTAATATTTGCTTTCGCTCTATATATTTTCTTCACCATTCGGTCTTCACTCATTCGCTCAACGTGCCCAAACCATTGGCGTACGCCCCTATCAATTTTTGTGATAAGGTTATCTTTCAATCCTGCCATATTGCGAATCTCTTCGTTTCGCTTTCGGTCGGCTATGGTAACGCCACACATCTTAAGAAGAGATCGCATATCCACTGCATTCAACTTGCTTTTATACTCCTTCTGGCATACCCAGGTTTCGCTGCCATATAACAAAGTCGGTACTAACACTGCGTTATGTATTGCGAGGCGTGCACTCTTCACCATGCCTTGCCTTTTGACTAATGCATTCAGGGCACCATTGACTTTGTTTCCGGCAGCGACACGCCTATCCACATCTAAATCACATCTTCCATCCCGGCTGAAAGCACTCCCCAAGTGTACAATTTCATTTACCTGTTCTAGACATTCCTGATTTATCCATATTTCACATTTTGTTCTCTCTTCGTCCTTTTCAAATACCAGAACCTTAGTTTTATTAGCATTCAAACGGAGACCCTGAATTTCACATTCCTCTTTCATACACGTGACTAATGCCTGCAGTTCTGCTTCTGATGGTGCAATAAGCACTGCATCATCAGCATACAGCAGACAATTAACTTAAATGTCACCCAATTTCACACCCAAACAGCTATTTTTCAGCTTCTGTAAACAGCTGTTGATATACAGTATGAACAGCCAGGAAGACATGACACAACCCTGTTTTACGCCCGCTTGGACGCTAAACATGGGTGACAGGTCATGCCCTACCCGCACACAGGCTTTACAGTCATAGTAAAGTGACTGCACAGCCCTTAACAATTGACCATCCACACCATATCCCGGCAACAATTCCCACATTTTCTTCCTTTTAACCTTATCAAATGCTTTCTACAGATCCACAAAACACAGAAAATCCTCTGGTTAACACTCAGAAGCTTCTCCGTGATCATGCGGAGAGAAAATTGATCCGTGCATCCTCTTCCAGGTCTAACTCCGCATTGTACCTCCCATAAGAATCTTTCCGATTTCTCTTGCATCCTACGTGTCAAAACCTTCTAGTAAACTTTACTTGCTAAACTGGTCAAGCTGATCGCCCGATAGCACCTGCAGTCAAAATGTGAACCTTTACCTTTATATAAAGGCACAATGACCGCGGACCGCCAATCATCCGGGACATCTCCCGTCCGCCAGCACAAATTGCACAGCAGATGAAAGCTGTCCCAGACGCGAGGCCCACCGTACTTGACCATTTCAGCAGTAACTCTGTCTAGTCCCGCAGCCTTACCACATTTCAACTTTCGAATCGTCGTTCAATCTCTTTCATGCTGATGACCTCAGTGTCATCGAGGTCCGTGTCTGGCCTGCGAGTCACGGCGTCACCCCCGAATCCTTCACTAAGATCATGACACGCATACATTTCTTTATAAAATTCACTCCATCGCTGCATGACGTCCGATTTTTCTGAGAGGTCGTCATTGGTTCTCGAAAGCACTACGTTCATTCTTAAGGCTGTCGCACCACTCCGGGACCTTCCAACCTCTTTCCAGAAGAGTTTAGAGTTTTCCTTAAAGTTGTGCGACAACCTCTCGTCCGATTCTATTCTACACCTTTCACGTACTTCCTCAATCAATGTTTTCGCATGAACTTTCTGCAGCTTATATCTTTCTTTCATCACAACTGAAACAATATCAAATAATATTGAATGTTGATGATATGATAATTTGTAATTTATGTTTAAAAATTAGATAATACGAAAATAGTTAGCCCTCTAGTGTTGCTATGCCCTTGCGGGGCGTCACATGTATACGTATCAAAATTGTACCATCTTAAATTTGTAATGTGACATGCAATAAACAATTTGAATTTGAATTTGAATTTGAATTTGAATCTTCTCTCTCATATGCTTATCGTTACTAGAGGGCAAGTAGTCTAACCATGCTTTTTTCTTCTTTTTTACAGCTTCTCTCACTTCATCATTCCACCATGCCTCTCTTCTTTTACTACTACTTCTTTTTGTCGTTCCACATACTTCTTCCGCTGCACTTACCATTCCATCCTTTAGGTTCTGCCATGTTCTCTCCATACATTATTTCCTGCCATCGATGGTGTCAAGCTTTTCGGCTACCCTCGTGTGATATTTGTCCCTAGTATCCGCTTCCTGAAGCTTCCAGCTTCGGATGCGACAGACCGACTGTGGTTCTGTTACTGCCGTCCGGTAGCGCCAACCTGCGAACAAACCCCTAAATCTAGTAATTACTAAATAATGATCCGTTCCCAGGTCAGCACCCCTGAACACTCGTGTATCCATCACATGTTTTCGCAGTCGGTCATCCACCAGGAACAAATCAATCATACTTCTCTCATTCTTTCTTTCTCTAGTGTACATATGGATTTTCCTGTGATTAAACATAGTGTTTGTCACAAGAAGACCCTTTTCCTTGCATACAGCCAGTATAAGCTTGCCAGCATCATTAAACATGGGGAGATGGAATGGGGCACTACACTCTATTGTGAAGAACCAGAATGTGTCAAAAAGGCACGTATGGTAATTCATAATGCTGTGTTAATCCCTACTTTAATGTATGGTAGTGAAAGCTGGGTGTGGCAGAAGAAGCACAAAAGTAGAATAAATGCTGTAGAAATGCGGTCTTTAAGGAATATGCTAGGGTTGAATCTGAATGACAGGGTGAGAAACTGCGTGATAAGAGATAAATGTGGTATGCAAGATGATGTTGTGACCAGGATTAAGAAAGGAATGCTTCGGTGGTTTGGTCATGTGGAAAGAATGAATGAGGAAAGAGTGACAAAGCAAATTTATATGGCAGATGTGAACGGCCGAGTCGGGAAGGGACGCCCTAGGAAAAAGTTTATCGACCAAATTGGCGATATTTTGAAAATGGGCCACGTTAGAATTACCCTTAACCGACGAGCATATATGCGTAGATATATGGATGTAAAAGAGGCGAAAGAGGTATGTCAGGATCGTGCCAAATGGAAGTCCGTAGTCTCTTCCTACCCCTCTGGGTGACAGGCGTGAGTGTTTATGTTTTTATGTTATGCATCATTAACCCTTTTACCGCCAAACTTTCCAAGCACCGATTAATATCCTGGTCGAGCGATACCTACCCATCCATTCAAATCACCACAGTTCTTTCGTTTCTTTTAACCAAATCTAGAACTTCTCTTACATGCTCCCAAAACTCCTCCAGCTCAGCCCTGGACGACGAAGCTACCGGCGCATAAACAGCCAAAAGGAATAACTTCGTCAGTCCCAGTTTAAAGCAAACCCAGATAAGTCTTGAGTTCACAACCTTGTATTCAGTCATAAGATCGACCAACCGGGACGACAACAGCACCCCCACTCCCTGGCAGGCGTTCTCGCTTTTCGGGACTCCGGACCATATAGCTAACGTCCCGCTCTTCAGCACCAATGCCTTTCCGTTTGGTCTCCGATATACACACGACATCTAATTCTCTTTCTTTCATTATTTCGATCAACTCATTCGTCTTATCTCTCATGCCCCCTCTAATATTCCACGTGCCAACTCTGCACTCCGTCCTCCACCTTCCGCCGTGTTGGGCTGTGCGTGACGGGTGGCGGTCCGCATCGCCGCTTTGCGCGCTGCATTCCACACCAACGGGGACTTTGATTAAGAGTCTAAATGCGGGTGCGTTGTAACTACTGAGGACTAAGATGGAATGTCTTGTTTCCGGTAAAAGGGCTCTATGTATAGACAGGAATCCTCATGTTTTTTCTTTCACTGCCTACAATTTTTGTGGCGCCGACAGGGTTCAAACCCTGCTTGCTCTTGTACTATAAAATTTTCGTCGAACTTTTTTATTTAATAAGGATGACAAACGTGCAAATAGTTGATCTGATGACAAGTGAATACTGTGGCCCATAGACATTTACATTTATCCTCAATAAAAAATGGAAATGCAGATACATTGTCATCCATTAAAGTCCGGTGAAAAGACCCTCCAATTCTCTAGTTTCTGCACTTGGTGAGTGAAACATTATAGATCAGCATTATTAGCTGCTATGTTACGCTGGTACTTGTATTCTGTGAGTGCGTGGTACTTCCCCGGTCGAGCCGACTCATTCGTATTACAACCATAATACAGCTGCAGCATGGCTCTACCACATATAGAAAATAACTCTCCTACCTTTCTTCTTACAAAAAGCATTGACGTATATTATAGAGGTGAAATAATCATGAATAACTTTTTTATTTATTCATGATTATTTCACCTCAATTATTTTACCTTATTAATATGACTTGGGTTTATACTAGCCGTATAAACCAAAGTCATATTAAAAAGATACGGCAACGATTGTAGCGAGAAAGAGCTGTAGATTGCTTGTAACGACAACACTTGGGTCGAGCGAGCGAAGCCGATTAAATTTATTTTTCCATTATTCATTGCAGGGAAAACCAAACGTTTGTTTGTTTAATGATTTTACTTTTGTATTGTACGGGAGACGTGAATATTGTTATTTTTTCCGTACCAGGCGTTACTGTTTGGGAATCCGTTAAATTTACAATGCCAAACATTAAGCTAGCTGTTTTGTAACTTCTATATTTTTTATTGTTTGTTTTGTTCGTGTAGTGACGATGTAACAACAATAACAACACTAACAATATTCACTACCTAATATTGTCCTACGGGTGTCCTAAGAGACGAAAGAGGGAAAACAACCTAGGAGATGGACAGCAGCGTCTTTAATAATAATAATAATAGTAATATAATAATATAATAAATAGCGTAGGGAATTGACGACCCCATCGCCCGCTGACGTAACAGTTAAGTGACAAAACTGCTACGTCAATGCAGTCAGTCAGCGCCTTGCGAGAGGTGTGAGCGCCGTGCCTCGGCAGAATTTAGGGTGCAAAGGCCCATTTGTGCTTATGGTCATACACGACATGGTGCCGAGCCTGGGCGTCTCTCATTAATGGACGCCCAAATAATGGATGATGGATAAAAAGATAGTGCGGAAAGGGCCACTGCCTGGGGGTCGACGGGGCGCGTCTGGAGCTGGCACTAGACGCGGCAGCATTCGGACCGCCAGCCGAGCGCGAGGAGCTGCACGGTCACCTAGCAGCCCTCCGCATCCATCATCCCCACCAGAAGGCTTGGTGTCGGCTGGGTCTTCTCGGACTCAGCAAACGGCACCCGCCGCTGGTGGAGCACGTCGCATGCGTTGGTCACAAGCAATGAACGCAAACGCACTGCGGGCGTACTTTAGGTCAAAAGGTGAAGAAACTGGATGTTTGGCGTATCGGGCTAGGATGCGTCGTCTTTTTGCTGACCTGGAACTATCTTTAACCGTCACAGAGCAAAACCTGGCAGACCGAGTACGGTATATCTTGCGCTCAAATATATTTGATGTTTGCGAACTCGAACGGCTACGACGTAAGGCTGTTCCCTCATCAGATGAAAATGCTACGGCTGAGGATGCGGTGCCACAATTTTTTTTTTAATTTATTCAGGACAACAAACAATTACATAATAATGCTTAAACCAAATAACATTTTATAAATAATATTAGTCATTATGTAACCAACACCGTTATCCACAAAGTAATATTAAATTGGTAACAGTAAATAATAAATGCACAATAAATAGTGTATAAGTGAAAAAGGGAAAATAAAATAAAGTTGACAGTACACAGTAACATAAAAATTAAATGAGCAAAAAGGGGAAAAAAATAATTAAAAAAAAATTGCTAGCAGTACAAATTTATCTTGTAAAATATTTAAAGATACTATTGAATATCTACCAACTTTCTTAGAACGTTCTTGCGAAATTGTAACTGTAATTGTAGACCAACCCGCAAACGTGGATGCCGCCGTGAATACCCCAGTTGTGGTTGATTCAAACGATGATGGAACAGTCGCCCAGGAACTGGAATTAGAGCATATGAGGAGTACATTGGAAGAGGCGATTGTAGAAACGCGCAGTACGCCTCTCGAAAATCGACCGCAACTTCCTCGCATAGCCCTAAGCAAGCGGAATCGGGCTGTTGTGAGGGCTCCGAACCAAATGCCTGACCTATTTGGAAGCCAGCCGGGATCTTTGCGAGACGGACTCAATTCTTTTGGGCGCCACGCTGGCAGTCTGCCGTATCAAAGGCGCCAAGGTTTCCACGCCAAGGGCTTCGTGGTGTGTCACACTGTGCTTGCCCAACAGTTTCAAGAGGCTCTCAATTAGAAGTCACTCCCGAGCTTCTTCACTACTGGGATCACCCATTTGGTTCCTAAAGACCGGGGTACCGCAGACCCGAGAAAATACCACCCCATCAGGTGTCTAACGACCATATACAAGACATTAACATCCATTTTGAGCGCGAGATTCACTCGTCACCTGGATTCAAATCAGGTGATGTCGCGCGCTCAAAATGGATGTCGGGGTTGTGGTCGTAGAACCAAGGAACCACTCCTTATTGACGCGGTCATTGGCAAAGTGGTAAAATGCAACCGTCGGAACTTTTCCGCCGCCTGGATAGACTACAGAAAGGCATTCGACTCGGTGCCCAATACATGGCTAAAGAGAGTCCTCGAGCTGTACAAGATAGACTGTACAGTTAAAGACTTCCACGAGCAGTGTATGGGGCGATGGAGTACGATCATTTGTTATCTGGGCGAGCGGATGATGGCTGCGGAGAACCATATAAGGATAAGAAGGGGTATCTTCCAGGGCGATTGTCTGAGTCCAATCTGGTTCTGCCTCTCTCTGAACCCTCTCAGTACCTTACTGGAGGGCTCCGGGAGGGGATTTCAGCTACGGAAAGGAGGGACAAATGTGACCTACCTTTTCTATATGGATGACCTCAAGTTATTCCTCCCTCCAGTCGCTCCCATCTTATGGAATTGCTAAACATTACTTGTGAATTTAGCAATGCCATTGAAATGGAGCTGGGAACGGATAAGTGTGCGGTCCTCCATGTTGAAAGGGGAAGGGTTGCTAACTCTGAGGGCATAGACATATCTATGCCCGTCAACTTAAGAACCCTTTCCGAGGCCGAAACATACCGATACCTGGGTGTGTCACAGAACATCGGTATCAATGAGGCTAGTATGAAACAGTCAGTTTGCGACGTGTTTTATGCACGCTTGACGAAAGTGCTTAACAGCCTTTTGTCCGGTGTGAATAAGGCGCACGCATATAACGGCTGGGTTATGCCTGTCCCCATGTATACCTTTGACATACTCAGGTGGACTCAGACTGAACTTAACGCCCTGGATAGAAAAGTCCGCACTACCATGACGTCCCATAGGATGCATCATCCGAGATCGTCAGTAATGAGGCTGTACTTGCCACGAAAGCATGGTGGGCGTGGCTTCTTGAGCGCGCTCACCATGCATAATCGCGAAGTGTGCAGCCTCCGTGATTACTTTCTGGCGAGATCGGATGATCCATTCTATAAGGACGTCATTTCTTGTGATAAAGGACTTACCCCTCTATCCTTTACCAACGAGCAATGGCAATACCCGGCAGTGCAGAGCATTTCCGACCGGGAGATCCTATGGAAGGAGAAGTAGCCCCGCGGGAGGTTCTACAAGGCTCTTCATCAGCCTTTCGTAGACACAGTAGCCTCCCTCCACTGGCTACGCTTTGGTGATCTCTTCGGGGAAACCGAGGGTTTTGTCTGTGCAATACAGGATCAACAACTATCGGAGATACATCCTAAAGGATGGCACCGTCGACATCTGACGAGCTTGTCACTATCCCGGTGAGTCACTTAGGCATGTCATCTCCGGTTGTTCGGCGCTTTCTAACTCTGAGTACTTGCACAGGCACAACCTAGTAGCCAGAATTCTTCATCAGGAGCTCGCTCTGAAATATGGTCTCGTGGATCGGAAATTGCCGTATTACAAGTACTTGCCGGAAGCCGTGCTCAAAATTGATCGCGCCAGGCTCTATTGGGACCGGGCCATCATCACAGACAGGAATATTCTTGCGAATAAGCCTGATATTGTGCTGATGGACCGGGCACAGTCAAGGATATTTTTGGCCGACATTACCATTCCGTATGACGAGAACCTCGTGAAAGCCGAAACAGATAAGCAAACAAAATATCTGGACCTGACTCGCGAGGTGACCGACATGTGGGGTGGTCTTCCGACTGAAATTATTCCTGTAGTCGTGTCTGCAAACGGGCTAATCCCAGTCAGCGTCGCGGGTCATCTTAGGCGGCTGGGACTACGTGGCGGACCGCTCCAGGCTCAAATGCAGAAGGCGGTGCTCCTCGATACCGCCCGCACCGTCCGCCGGTTTCTTTCCCTTTCCCCCTAACCCTCAGCCGTTTAGTCTCCCCTGCCGAGGGCCTCCATCTGGTTGGGCTTTTATTTATATATGTATTTTTATATTTATTTTATGTTATTGATATTTATGTATATTTATCTTTTCATTTTCATTTATAATTATATATTATAGAACCCAACCAGATGAGAAAACTATATTGATACCCCCCAATAATATAATAATAACATTATTAGTTTATTTCTCTTGGTATTTACAATTTGCATAGGGTAGGGAGCATCTTATTAGTACTTTAAGGCACTTGTGTCAGAGACTCCCGCTCTTCCATAGCCAAACAAAACGTTCAAGTTATACAAAAAAAATATAATATTCAAAAATAAATGTGTGTGTGTGTGTGTGTGTGTGTGTGTGTGTGTGTGTGTGTGTGTGTGTGTGTGTGTGTGTGTGTGCGCGTGTATGTGTTTTTTTCTTTCTCACCGAAGTGTTTTGTTTTCTTTCGAAGACACAGAAAAACTTATGTTAAGACACATAGGTGTCGTAACATAAGTTTTTCTGTGTCTTCGAAAGATAGGGTCTTTAGCCAATTTGTAATCAAAATCTTTCAGTCCTTGGCATTTCTACAGTAAATATTAAGCTTTTTGTTGACAAAATTATATAGATAGATAGATTGGTTAACAAACTGACGTCTAGCGAATGCAGTTTTAACACAAAATTAATTAAGTACAATGTCTTTTCTTCTTTTGTTCAAAATATTTGGGTTGAAAATCAAACCTTTATGCTTTTTTAATATTGTGTGAAGAATATATAATTTTCTTATACTTATTATACCAGTTTTTAAATACAGGCTTTCAGTTGAGAATTTATAAAGCAAAAAGTACATTGTCTTTACTAAGGCACGTTGAGCTCTTTCTAATTGCAGCAATTTTGTTTTTGTTGCTCCACCCCATATCGGAAGTCAGTAAGTTATTAACGATTGAGCTAATGCTACATAAATTTTGTTGATGAGCGTATCTGAAGTTATACGTCTAAGTGTTTTAAAAATCCAGGCTAATTTTCTAAATCTACATGTTATTACATCGATATGTTCATGCCAAGTTAAACGTTCATCTATAATGATCCCCAAGTACTTGGTTGAAGAAACTTTCGTAATAACAGAACAGTTACAATTTTGAACTTCGTCAATGTTGCAAGTGTGAATCTTTATGTTAAAGTTATTTCCTAGTTGAGCTCGGTTTTTAGGGTTCCGTAGTCAACTAGGAAACCTTATAGTTTCGCCATGTCTGTCTGTCCGTCTGTCCGTCTTCGTTTAATCTCTGTGACCGTTAGCACTAGAAAGCTGAAATTTGGTACCAATATGTGTATCAATCACGCCGACAAAGTGGAAGTGACAGATTATAGGAGTAATTTTAGTTACTGCAAGTTTTAGAAAGTGTGCTGGAATGTTATCCCATCCAGGAGCACTGTTTGATTTTAGGCTCATGATAACATTATGTACCTCGTAAGGATCTGTATCTAGCAAGACAAAGGATGAAAGCTGGGGTTGTCCAACCAGTGTTATACATTCATTATTATCGTTATTTCTAGTTATTATTTTTGGCAAGATTTTTGCCTACATTGGCAAAGTAGTTATTAACATAATTTACAGAATCTAATGGTGTTGCTTTTGCTTGTAATAAATCTGTATTACTAATTTTTGTTTGATTTAAATTCGCTATTCTTTTCATATTTCTCCAAAGACTTTTACTGTTATTGAGAGACATCGAATAATATCTCACTTATGAAGCAATCTACAAGGGAGGCCAATGTTCAGTAGTGGACTTTTAATAGGCTCTACCGGTAGCGATTTGTTCGTTATAAGCTTCTTCTAGAAACTAAACAAGTATACAATAATTATTAATACATTACATTTTATGTACCATCCATAACTACTTACAAGAACTATTATCATAGATAAATTGGCTGTGATAGTAATTCTCCGTTGTTTCGTGCTCTGAAAGCCCATAACTCTTTACATGCTTCGTATACATAATCTCTGAAAATGCACTAGAGAGTCAAATGATATCATTAAAAATCGATGTCTCAGAAAAATTCTAGACACGTATAAAATCAGAGTTCATATGCCGTTACTTTGCCTCGATATTCGATTATCTTTGAAATATTATTCCCTGACTAACAGAAGTCGTCGTTTATAATTTATATTATTATTTATTTAGTTAATATTCTTAAAGCTTAAATTTATTCTATATTTTATATTTATTTTTATTGCGATTGTATTAAAAAGCTACGTAAAATTAAAAGCCGAGTTATAACAATATAATGTCCTCCAGACCGAATTTCAATCACGGTGGCCAGTCTCAACGGAGTCTGTCCATCTACGTAGGACTGCGTACTCAAGTGTATGCCCAAGCACAGGTGCACCTTCTATTCCCTCACTATTTAATACTTCAATGGAATGGTAATCCAAATCGACCGGAGAGAGATAAGGCATAGAACCTGTTAGGAGGCTTTAAGTGCTTTTCAAGGTACGAATGTAATACATTGCCTAATTCTTGACTAAGGGCTGCTACTGAGAATTTTTTGTCAGAAAAACCATGTACTGATTTTGGCACAACCCGTAATTCAAACCAAAGAATAACAACGTCGCTTACTACCACTAGACCAACGAGCCTGTCACGTGCGGGTAATGATAACCTTACGGTATAACTCCGTTTGGAGAGGTCTGTCCTACACTTCGCTTACTGGCACGAGGCGGCCACTGGACAACCTTTATTTTCCATGGGTTGTCGGTTCTTCGGGCTACATGGTCTACCCATTGCCACTTCAGGATAAAATACATTGGGTTATATCGGTTACTCTAATTCTACTGTAGATATCCTCGTTTCTAAGTTTATCACGCAGAGAAACCCAGAGCATAGCCCTATCTATAGCTCGTTGAGGAACCTTGAGCGCCCTCATACGGCCAGCAGTGAAGCACCACGTCTCAAATCCATAATTCATCACTAGCAATACGCACTGGTTGTTCAATCTAGTTTTCATGTTTTGAGGTATACCTGACGAGAAGATATGTCGTAATTTCCCAAACGCTGCCCAGTTGAATCCGTCGATTGACCTCTTGGTCGAAGTTGGACTTACCTAGTCAGACTATTTGTTACAGGTAAACGTATTCGTCAACGAGTTCGAACATAGTGCTCTTAACAAATATCGGCATAGGCGTGACATGGACATAAGCTCTTCGCTCTGACAGCACGCGACATGTTATACTCCCGTTCCCTCGGGACCTTAATGGCGGGAAAATTTGTAAGTTAGAAAATTTTTTGCTATATTGCAAATTTTGCTATATGGTTGCGCGGAAAAACCATTCGTATTATTTATGTTAGGACGGTAGGTGCCAAGTCGTTTATTCCTTTACAAAACGATATCGTTCATACCCTCCTATCGACACATCGGGGTGGTGGGGTGGGAGGGGAAAGAAGATGATTCTAGAATGTCACGTAATCATCGGAACCGAGGATATATAAGGCATGCGCGACCGACGCGAGCCTCTTCCCGTCGCAGTCGTCGTTGAAACCACACAGCCCTCTTCCCGTCGCAGTCGTCGTTGAAACCACACAGCCTCTTCCCGCCGCGCTCGTCGTTGAAACTACAACGCTTCTCTCCCGACGTACCCTTGGGGCCCCAGAGTGTCTGTCCAGAAGAAGTTCCGGAAGACGCAGCTATAGTGCTCAACAAATAGAAGAAACCCCGGTGAGTCAATATTCCTTTAATTACTGCCTGCCTGATATAATTGTTTTAACTCGCTCCAATTTTGTTTTTCTCCTAATCAGGCAGGATTTCCTTTCATCGATTTGGCACAATAATAGTTTTAGTTTTAGGGAAGAGCGAGTGCATTGTACCGCATGCTATAGTAGTCGCTTTTACGTAAGCGTAGAAGCAATCGCATATACAGTCCACTTTAGTTAATATCTCGCGCAATAGGTTTAAGGTTCGACCGGGGAATTAGATTTTCGGCAGCCTTAGACACGTGGCTCCACCATTTTATGGTCCTTCGAGCAGGATTTGGACTGGGTTTAGTGGTCGTCCAACTATTTCTGGTTGAATTATTAAATTAATTATTTAGATAATGCACTCTAATTTATGGAATAGACTTAAATAGTGTTCGTTTAAATTAAAATTTTGATTAGGTACTCGCAAACAGAATTATTCGTTTTATAGCGCTCGTATTTGTTTAAATTTAAAGCTTATTAAATAATTGAAACAGTGTAATAGGAACCGTTTGATACGCTTACCCCACAATTTTGATAAAAATATTGAGTTTAGCGAACAACGCGTCACCTCGACTCGCTATGCAGGTGTTCGATTTAATTACGTAATACGGCATAGAGTGTCCATCCTTCATTGTTTGTGCGTTGTGAGATTAATTGTGATTAATATAACTTCATTATAATAATTTAAAATGGCAGTTAGTTGAAGTGAAATCAAAATTAAAACGCTTTATGCCAAGAGGGACATACTCTTTTCGCGTATGCAGAATATAAGTGATCATATAAAGAAAATTAATATAGAAGCAGTGCGGGAAACCTTTTTAAATGAAATCGAAACGGTGGATTCTTTGCGGACGGATTACGAAAGAATATTAGACCAAATTAATCATTTGGAATTACAAATCGACCCGAAATACATAGTGAACTACCAACCGCTGCTGGCATTCGAAGATATGTTGTGTCGCGTGAAAAGAACTGCGAAATCCCTACAATCTCAAAACGAAGCAAAGCCGGAAACACAGGTACGTCCACGTGACTCAATTAGGTTGCCGCCAATAGATATTCCGGTATTCAATGGTGATATTAAGACGTGGCCCTTCTTCTTCAGTAGTTTTCAAAACAATATACGCAATAACCCATCGTTATCGGACGCTGAAAATTATATTACTTAATTAGTAAACTTAGTGGCAGGGCACAGTCGATCTGCTCTGGTTTTACACCTACAGCAAACAATTACTTATTAATATTCGAAACGCTTAAATTTAAATATGAAGATAGGAGAATGTTAGCTTCCGAATATTTGAACCAGATAGTCGATCTTAAACCTATATCATCCGCGAAAATCAACGGCTTAGAGCAGTTTCTAGATAAATTTGTGGCATCGGTGGCTGCACTTAAGAATTTGAAATTTAATGACCCTATTGTCGTGGTGTTTCTCTATATTGCACTAAAGAAATTAGACCCCGACACCGTGCGTGCGTTTGAAATGGAGCATCGTAGCTCGGAGATGCCTTCCTTTCATTCATTAGCATCGTTCGTGCGAGATCAAATAAAGGTGATGCAACGCTCTCCGAACGTTAAACAGGGGATAAAAAGGTGCGTCGACCGTAGACAGACTCAACCATCTAAAATAGCAGGGTCGTTAACTTACGTAACCGCTACGTCAACATCACTTCAGCATACTTGTATCGTATGTAAAGATAAACACGGTAATTTATATAATTGTGCGACTTTTCGTAAATATTCACCAAGCAAACGTTATAAATTAGTAAAGACAAACAACCTATGTTTGAACTGCTTAAGCGATAAGCATTTAGTTGCAAAATGCAATTCGAGATCCGTATGTAGCAAGTGCGCCAGGAAATATCACACGCTATTACATTTTGAAAATAGCAACATAGCGGCGTCAAGTAAAACGGACAAGGAATTCACCCCTAATAAGGTCAACGATTCTAGCAGTCGACCTGGTGATGTCGCTCTGTGCTCATTGGCAAATATGGGAGCACAACCTCCTTCAACCGTGTTACTGGGTAGGGCACGTATTTTGGTTAGGGATTCACGTGGAAACGAACAAAGCGTCCGTGCACTGCTGGACAGCGGAGCCCAAAATAGCATTAAACGCGACAATGTTGTCAGCGCTTAGGCTTAGTAATAAATAGGTCACTTTCATGTCCTGTAGTTAAAGGCATCGCAGGTACTAGGAAAGCTACCCAGGGATATATAAATTTAAAATTTTATTCTCGGATAGATCGTAATGTTAACTCTGATATAAATGCACTAATAGTAGATAGGGTCACTGAACGGTTGCCAACCGTTTCGGTTGACACCTCGGCATTGATTGAATTTAAAAATTTGACTCTAGCGGACGACACTTACGCCGTTCCTGGAAACATAGACATGCTCATTGGAGCATCGCTTTTCCCTCATCTTTTGTTAAGCAATAAGGTCAGGGGCAACTCCTCGCATACCGCGCCTTACGCACTGGAAACCGCATTGGGCTATGTTATCCTTGGCTCCGCCCCATCATAGATAGCATTTCGGCAACATCCTGTTGTTGCACCGTCGCTGTCGAACCTCCCGAATTATTGACTCGCAACTTTCGGGAAATAGGGGAGGGGAACATCCCGCTTTTACTTAGCTCGGGTAATAAATTATGCGAAGGGTCGAGAAGCAAGACGTTAGAGTCTGTTGTTAGTAAACCTGTTGTAGTTTCGTCGCAGCCGAAGGGAACGCCGATGTAACGCTTCCCCCCCACTATGTAGTAATAAATAATATTATATTAAATATAATTAGTTCCCCTTTATAATAAAACTTATATATATATATATATATATATATATATATATATATATATATATATATATATATATATATATGTGACCAGGAATAATAAATTATGTTTTGATCTTTCTAAAGGTTTAATAATAGGCCGTTTGTAATAATTTGGCGTGATCGTCTTAGTTAGGACCCTTATTTACGTTGTGTTTGTTTAGTAACTTAGTTCTTTTAGGTATCATTTGGAAGAATGAATATTCACTAGAGCAATTGAAAGCTGTTGGTAGTGCCTTATAAGCTAAGTGAACGTTCACGAAGACAGGGCTCGAGAAAGGTTAAGAACATAAAACGTCTTTATTCCACTTGTATCAGGTTGACATTATTAATTTATTATTATTTCTCCCTTCCCGCTTGGAAAAGGCTCACAATATATTTATACAAAAATACCGGATACAAGGGCTTCGCTCTCCTACATTTATTTAAAAAATGAAGGGGAGGTACATGGCCCCACACACGCCGTGCACGGTGAGTGCCAACCATTTTGATGCACTCCCCCCGAAGGGAACGCTAATTTGGGAACTGGACCGTAGTCCACAGCAAAATAACTGGCGAAGCAGTAAAAGAGGCTTGGCCCCTTGTTAGTGCGTAAGCACAAACATCGACCGAAGTCGCGCATGTCAATGCGTGTAAACGCCATACAGAATACGAACGAATCCAGCCACAGTGAATGTACGTCACACGGTTTAGGCAAATAGGCACACTGGCCGTAAACCCTCCGTGAGCGCCACCACCTGCCAGACCGCCGCTCATGCAGACGTGATGTAAGTGTATGGCATCACCACAATTGCATGATCAGCATGGCTACTAGCCGCAGAGCGTGTCATGAGTCTACCGCTCACCTCAAGGGAATGGGGTCCCACGTTGTGCGGCTTTCGGCCGCAGCTTTGAGAGTCTCCTCAGATCCTCCCGCCAGCTACCACCCGCATAAGGTCGACACATATGCTCCACCAACCAATACAACGGCAGATATAGCCAAAAGGCAGTTATATAGTAATAATTTGCCATCAGAAAGGGTTTGTGTCACTGACGTTGAGTAAATGCATTTTCGATCATGTTTGTCTCACCCACCAACAAGTTGCCTTCAATCATTCAAAGGTGGGAAAGTTACAGAGATATAATATTATGTTGTTATATAAAACATCGTGGAGGGCAGACAGTCTGCAGCCCCGCAATGAAGGGACCCGACTTGGGCAAAGCTACTTAGGTGTGAGTCAAACCAAGACGCAGAGAGCGCCATTGAGAATAGCGTCCCACTAAACAACCATCGCAGAGACGCATTGCTGCAGAACGCAACAAGCATCAATACGACTATCGTCGGGCTTACACCATTCCAAGGTCCCCCATACATCCTAGCAGACATCACCACCCGTATACCTCCATCGACCAGAACCACAAGAGAGCGTCGAATCAGGCGCAGCACACCCGCTAATCCATCACAAGACGCAATATCGCAAGTAGCAGTAAGCATCAATGCAACTATCATACGGGCGGCGCACCCTCACATCACACCCACATGACTCCTATCGACTTTGGCAACAAAGTTAGTATTGTTGTTATATAAAAAATATCACCAACGTATCATAGTAGCACGCTACTAAGACGTCAATGAACAAAACTGCACGTATCATAGCGCTAATGCACTAAGACATGAAGTTGAGTATGCCTGATACACTTAAAAGTGCTACCAAACACACTCATCATCCCAATCCGAAAGATAGACGACACATCGCTATGCGCAACGACGTCGCTCACAAACGGTATGGGTGTGCGATGTCCACGGGAAAGCCATATTTCTACAACAAACCCGCTTACCACCGGCACTAAGATGTTAATTGTATACCTCCATCGACCAGAACCACAAGAATGCGTCGAATCGGGCGCAGCACACCCGCAGATCCATCACAAGACGCAATACCGCAAGTCGCAGTAAACATCAATGCAACTATCATACGGGCGGCGCACCCTCACAACACACCCACATGACTCCTATCGATTTTGGTAACAAAGTTAGTATTGTTGTTATATAAAAAATATCACCAACGTATCATAGTAGCACGCTACTAAGACGTCAATGAACAAAACTCCACGTATCATAGCGCTAATGCACTAAGACATGAAGTTGAGTATGCCTGTTACACTTAAAATTGCTACCAAACACACTCATCATCCCCATCCGAAAGATAGACGACACATCGCTATGCGCAACGACGTCGCCCACAAACGGTATGGGTGTGCGATGTCCACAGGAAAGCCGTATTGCTACAACAAACCCGCTTACCACCGGCACTAAGATTGTTGTTATATAAAACTGCACCAACGTATCATAGTAGCACGCTACTAAGACGCCAGTGGACAAAACTTCACGTATCATAGCGCTAATGTACTAAGACATGAAGTTGAGTATGCCTGTTACACTTAAAAGTGCTACCAAACACACTCATCATCCCAATTCGAAATATAGACGACACATCGCTATGCGCAACGACGTCGCCCACAAACGGTATGGGTGTGCGATGTCCACGGGAAAGCCGTAATGCTACAACAAACCCGCTTACCACCGGCACTAAGATGATATGTCTAGGACACATCGGTTAGCGAGTCCAAGTTTACCTCGGACCAATTGCTCGTGAAGCAGCACACACGCCACCATAATATTCCTTTTCAAGTCCCTAATAAGGACTAGTCATTTTGCTACAGTACCAGGAGCAGTCTGTCACCCGACCACCCCATACAATGCTTATGCATCAAGGAGACCTTCTATAAAATTTCTTTTGTATCATAGACCTTACTTTCATAAGTCATGTATATATAGGATTCGAACCCATGACCCTACTATTGTAATGCATATTAATCATAGAGACCTTCTATAGTATTGCTTTTGAATCACAGACCTTACTTTCATAAATCATTCATATATAGGATTCGAACCCACGACCCTACTATTGTAATGCATATTAATCACAGAGACCTTCTATAGTATTGCTTTTGAATCATAGACCTTACTTTCATAAGCCATTCTATATAGGGTTCGAACCCACGACCCTACTATTGTAATGCATATTAATCACAGAGACCTTCTATAGTATTGCTTTTGAATCATAGACTTTACTTTCATAAGTCATTCATATATAGGGTTCGAACCCACGACCCTACTATTGTAATGCATATTAATCACAGAGACCTTCTATAGTATTGCTTTTGAATCATAGACCTTACTTTCATAAGTCATTCATATATAGGGTTCGAACCCACGACCCTACTATTGTATTGCAAATTCATCATGGATACCTTCTATAGTATTGCTTTTGTATCATTGAGTTTAATATCATAAGTCCCTAATATAGGACTAGTCATTGTGCTACAGTACTTCAGGCAGTCAGGCTCCCGACCACCCCATATATATGTAGAACTGCAGGAATGTATCTCCGGCAGCTCATCCATACAAGACATCTATACATGAACACCTTCAATAACTTAGGAAAATTTTCTTTTATACGTGAACTCCTTCAACAACTTAGGAAATTTCTTTTATACGTGAACTCCTTCAATAACTTAGGAAAATTTTCTTTTATACATGAACACCTCCCATGACTTAAACAATTTTTAACAAATTCTCTAATTATCTTATACACGTTATTTAACTTAATTTTATAATATTTTTTGACTTGTATTTCTATTGTTTATCTTATTTTAAATATTTTTTCAAGTTTTTAAATAAATTTATTTATTACGAGAAACAATAATTTTGCCTTTAATTTACTATGTTATTGTGGTAATGTCTGAAATATATTAACTTTATGTTTATTAATTTCACTTAATTGCTTAATATATATCTTTTAAGACTATTTTTGACGCCCCTTTATATTGAATTCAATTATTAATAATAATATTGGGCCGTCACACCGAGTAGAGATAGCCCTGGAGCTAGGTTTACCGACACCGCGAACAAGGCCCATATTAGCAAGATTAGATCGCCCCGCAACCCGTCAGGTGACATATTCAGTGCACACGTTTCGCAGCGCGGGACTCGAATCGATCTAGTTAGCGGAAGCGCGCGCGGCGCGGATCGAGGTCACGGTCGCGGCGCATGGAGACACCGAGCCGCTGCGACAGAAAGCGTCACTGGAGGCTACGGAATAGACCTGCTGAGGCCAATCTTGCTTGCCGGGAGGAAGTGAGACTTCGCGAGCAACAAGCCATATGCAGTGTTGTTCCGAAGCGTTCATCGCATAGTTTTACCGCTTATTAATAATTATAGCATAGTCGCTTAGAAATTGCATACATGTGATTGGATAGTTTTATTATTTAAATATTAGTTTGGCGTCGATAGAATTATATATTGGTATTTCCTTAGTGTTTGTTTAGCTTGTTGGTGTTCCGTAAAATTAAAAATAAAATAGTATAGTTTAGGCGCGCCACAGCAATACGCTGTGTTATATTTAAATCATTTTTGTCGTTACAGTGTAGCCTTTGTAGTTTAAAAGTCGATAAGTAGTGTTTGTTCGTATATTGTTACGTCCGATTACAACTATGCCGAGTCGCTAGTATTACGTGAACTTCAACGTGCGCACTTCTCTGAAGAAATTACAAGATTACAATCGAATAGAGCTTGTAGTCGCGCCTTTCAACGCCTTAAGCCATTTTTACAGGATGGGATTGTAAGGGTAGGTGGACGCTTGTCCAACTCGCAATTGAGTTTCGACCAACAGCACCCTATTGTTTTACCGCGTAAAGACCATATCATGAACTTATTAGTCGATTACCATCATAAACTGAACTCGCACGCTGGCCCCGACTTGTTGATGTCGATTTTGCGTCAGAATTATTGGATTCTTTCTGCACGTAGTTTAATACGCAATCGGGTGCACAGATGTATAGCTTGCTTTCGGGCACGCCCCAAGCCGTCATTTCCGGAAATGGTGGAACTTGGATCTTGTAGAGTAATACAATCAGTAAAGCCCTTCACGCACACCGGGTCTGATTTCGCTGGTCCGTTTAAGGTCACGCTCACCCGCGGGCGTGGTATAAGATCCACAAAGGCTTACGTCTGCCTTTTCGTATGTCTAACTACTCGAGCGGTGCATATAGAACTCGTTGGTGATCTAAGCACAGCAGGCTTTATGGGTGTATTTAAAAGATTTCTATACCGCAGAGGCCCTGTAAGTAAATTATATTCGGATAACGGTACGAACTACGTCGGTGCAAAACGTATTCTATCAGAACTACATGAGCTCTTAGCTAGCAAGTATTATAATTCGGAGTTCGCTCACATTCTAGCCGAGAACCGCATTGAGTGGTCTCTGAACGTCCCAGCCGCAAGTCATTTTGGAAGCAATTGGGAGACTAATATTAAGAGTCTAAAGAGTCACTTATACCGAGTAATAGGAGATCAAATTTTGTCCTTCGAAGAGCTAAGTACGGTGCTCGCTCAAATTGAATGCGTAATGAATAGTCGCCCACTTTGTCGAACGTTGTCTAGTGACCCCTCGGAACCGCTGGCTCTAACTCCAGCACATTTTTTTGAATTTTACGCCTTTAAAGTACTTTCCCGCCGCAGATATGGATGAGAACAGACTTAGCATTTCCGCACGCCACAAATTATTAGATCGGTTAGTGCAATCGTTTTGGAAACGATGGAGGGTGGAATACTTGCATACTTTGCAGTCTCGGCAAAAATGGAACACAGCAACTGAGCCTTTAGCGGTAGGAACTGTAGTTGTGCTCACCAAAGAGAATACGCCGCCTCTCCACTGGCCGTTAGGAATTGTCGAAGAGGTCTTTCCCGGTTCCGACGGAGTAATTAGGATAGCTCGCGTTAAGACCACGGTTGGGTCTTACCTGCGTCCGGTTGTCCGTTTGTGCCCCCTGCCTCTTCCATAATTTGAATTTGCTTTCTAGATTAAAATTGTAGTTGAATTTAGGTAATCTTAGCGTTATTTAGTTATTTTGTTAGTTGATCTTAGCTCTAGTTGTTTTAGTTAATTTTGAAGGAAACCCTTCAAGGGCGGGGGAGATGGTTGCGCGGAAAAACCATTCGTATTATTTATATTAGGACGGTAGGTGCCAAGTCGTTTATTCCTTTACAAAACGATATCGTTCATACCCTCCTATCGACACATCGGGGTGGTGGAGTGGGAGGGGAAAGAAGATGATTCTAGAATGTCACGTAATCATCGGAACCGAGGATATATAAGGCACGCGCGACCGACGCGAGCCTTTTCCCGTCGCAGTCGTCGTTGAAACCACACAGCCTCTTCCCGCCGCGCCAGTCATTGGAACCACACCTCTCTTCCCGTCGCAGTCGTCGTTGAAACCACACAGCTCTCTTCCCGTCGCAGTCGTCGTTGAAACCACACAGCCTCTTCCCGCCGCGCTCGTCGTTGAAACTACAACGCTTCTCTCCCGGCGTACCCCTGGGGCCCCAGAGTGTCTGTCCAGAAGAAGTTCCGGAAGACACAGCTATAGTGCTCAACAAATAGAAGAAACCCCGGTGAGTCAATATTCCTTTAATTACTGCCTGCCTGATATAATTGTTTTAACCCGCTCCAATTTTGTTTTTCTCCTAATCAGGCAGGATTCCCTTTCATCGATTTGGCACAATAATAGTTTTAGTTTTAGGGAAGAGCGAGTGCATTGTACCGCATGCTATAGTAGTCGCTTTTACGTAAGCGTAGAAGCAATCACATATACAGTCCACTTTAGTTAATATCTCGCGCAATAGGTTTAAGGTTCGACCGGGGAATTAGATTTTCGGCAGCCTTAGACACGTGGCTCCACCACTATATTTTCACTTTGAGACAATATTTAGGGATAAAACTTACAGGAATTCTTGTTGAATGTATAAACTATCGAATTAAATTATTTTTGGTTGCTAGAAATTGTAATAAAATACATAAATTACCCTGTATAGCATAGTAGTATTATATACTTCAATTTTAGTGACAAAATTACTACTAATTTGAATTCTACACTTTTGTTTTTGGAGAAATTTATATGAAAATGTTTGGAAATGTGTATATTTTTATGTTTTATGTGTTTCTATTCGTTACTCATACCGAAATATTAAAATATTAAAAAATTAAAAAAAATAATATTAATATTTTATCTGTATGACATTTCGAACAATATTTCAAAAATATTTTTGTGTGAATTTGAAATAAATACAACGTCAAGTTATTTGAAATATGTAAGAAAACTATTTTTACTTACACTTTACACTAAAAATAAATGAGAATTTGAAAAATAACACATTTATGACCCAACCGCCAAAATGGGCCTTCCGGATTTTGAAGTACTTTTGGCAATTTACTTTTCACTTTTTATACCACAAATTATATATCTACGTGTTTACTTTATTACAAGGAATATAAAAAAGTATAATACTTTCGTTTTTAGTCCAGACAAAATACAAAATTCTATAAAAAAGACGGAGTACCTTCATCAAAGCGACACGTGGAACGCCGAAAGTTCAGAGTGATTTCTTTTTTTTTTCTAAGAAACGTTGCCAGGTTATGGTTTAAAATATAAGAGCATATCTTTGTCTTTGATACTATTATCTATTGCATAGTGTCTTTGGTTTTGTTTAAAACGAAAAAATAGTTTAAAAAAATGGTTCATAGGGCTGTACTTCTGATCTAATTAGTGCTCTTTTGGAGCGGACGTAAGGTAGGTATTGTATGATCTAAAGTGCGCATCTCTTGAAGCAACAGTGATGTTAATACCGTATCGTTTCCAGTCCAGTAGCTTGAAAACATCTTCCAATGTTTCGAGGATAAGACGTCCCCCTGTCTTACACCTCTCTGCTGTTGGTTGGTTGGTTTAGTACTCTGGTTGTGAACTTGGGTAATCATCGTAGCCCTACGGTTCAAACACTTCAGCATGTCTATATGCCGACAGTCAACTTTGTATCGCTAAAAATATTGTAGCACCACCCTAATTTCGGCGGAATCAAAGGATTTCTCATAATCCACATACGCAAGACAAAGTGGCAGATCAAAATCTTCGGTCTTCTGTAAAATTTGCAGCAGGATATGTATGTGGCCTTTTCGGAAACCGGCTTGTTCGAGAGGCTGGAAGTCATCGAGTCTACGTGCGCCGCAATTCGTAATGACTCTCGAAAACAGCTGAGAAGGGAAGTCGGCCTGTAGTTCCTCAAGAGAGCATTGTTGCCTTTCTTGAAGAACAAGACCACCGCACTTCTGCACCACGCCTACGGAGTAGTGCCACCATGGAGGACTGAATTGAAGAGTTTCTGAAGGACTTCAAGTACCGGGGTTCCACCCGCTTTTAGAAGCTCCGCCGTAATTCTATCCCACCTGGGACCTTGCCATTTTAAGGTGCTGGAGAGCTATTCTAATCCCGCTCAGACTGACTTCCGGAATATCACCAGAATAGGGTCGGATAAGACTTGATCTTGGATCGTTACTCGCATTTGTGTGTGGCTCCAACGATGATGTGTATAGCTGCTCATAGAACTTCTAAATCTCACGTGTCCCGGAAACGATGCTGCCACACTAATTCTTTTGGTTTGACGGTTGGCTCTTTCTGGTAGACAGATCTCTGGCAAAGATTTTAGAGCCCTGGTTCCACTCGATCGCTTCTTTAATACGAGTATTATTAAAGATGAGCAAGTCCCGCCGCACGTTATTAGATATCTGCAAAAGATTGCAACTTATTTCAAGTCAAACAGGTATGAGGGTAAGAGTGTGAGTCAGAGAGTTTTTGTGTTCTTTTGTAGCGGATCTTGCAGAACTTAGTTCCAACCGCATGGACAGTTTTCACGAGCTTGTCATTCATATTTTCCACTGCATTGCAATCTACAAGGCATTGAAAATGGTTTTTTAACTCTAGCTGAAAGGTTTCGGATCTCTGGATTAGAGCAAGAGGGGGTATTGTTTACACTACCTATTTCTTCCGTGCCAAGCATCGCGATTCGCCACGAATGGCCTTGCAAGTTGCAAGTGCTAGCAACATATGGTCATAATGTATAGCGAAATTATGGTCAGTCTGTCATAGTCACTTACCTAACCTTAGTAACTAACCATTTCGAAATCTAATTTTTGGTCTTTATTCACAGCTCTTAGTAACAAACGGAAAGTCCGCTATGATGTAGGAGTGGATTAGATGCAAATAATATGAACGCAGTGATATAGTTTTATTTCGATGTATCTATTTAATAATAATTATGAAGGCTATAAAACGTTGGCAAGCAGTCAACATCAAATGAGTGCAACTTCTGAACGTAATACTATTATTTATTCTGTGCTCCCGCGTGTGGTGGCAGTGTAGGAGATTCCACTACCCCATTATGTACCGTGACTTTTGTAAGAGGTGACTAGGAGAAATTCCAGAATATTCGATAGATGGCAGTGTAATCATCTCGTTTAAGGGTATTACATTGCCCAATTACCTTGAGCATTTCGAGAGACTTATGTATTGCGTCTGAAGTATCCGTCACAGGTCTTTGCCTGGGTGCTCGTCGCAGGGTGCTAGTGTAATTTTGGGTATTACTTTACTATTCAAAATGGTAAATGAAATTAAAAAAATAAACAATATAAATTGTTAAATGCGTCATTGCGGTCTTGTTGATATATAATACATGCCTAACTATTAAGTCGTTATAGAGCAAATTTACAATTTATCTTAAAAAATGGCCTATTTATCTCAATTGTTTTCCAAAATTTGGACATTTTTATTAAAATTTTAAACAAAACAATTTATTTATGATTATGTTAAGTTAAATACTTTTTATGAGGCACAGGCACAAAGAGATTCACATACAAACTTCTTTAAACATAGGATGTTTTTGGGATTTGAGCGATGTAATCCCCTTAAGTTAGACGTAATTACCCACCGGCAGTGAAAATCAGAGTTAAGTAAGCATGTCATTTAGTACTGTGATCATCAATCCACTTGCCAAAATGATAATTAAGGCAAATCGCGGGAAAAGCCATGTCCAGCATTGGATTTTTACGAACTAACGATGACAAAGAAGGAGATTCATTTTCCACTTACGTAAATCATCTTATTAACCTAACTAATTTATCTCTAAAATGTGTAATAACGGAAATGGATTTTCTACGTTTAATTTTCGTATAGCATAGCGAAAATATTTACTATTGCAGGACACTATAAAAAATTAATTTCAAAATAATTTAACAAAATACTTCAACAACGTGACTACAAAATGTAGTTAGTACTTTTAGGATCTTCCTTTTCCTAATTAGTGTTTGGCCGTGAAAGGAGAAGAGGAGATATCCCGCCGGGCAAGGAGATCAGCTCAGAGTGAAGGAAACGCTCCGTGTGACAGTACCTACAGAAGCAGTTCTACATATACCGCAGTTATTCAAAACTTTGTTAATATGGTTTGGGCTTCGCTTGTCTTTCACTTGTAGCGCGATGACAGTGCCGCCACAAGCGCATAAAAGTTGAGTGCTGGACATGGGCCTCTACGTCGTAGGGAGGCTAGAGGATTAATCGCCTTATTTGTCACACCTGGCAGATGAATTGACAATCAGAGTGTCAGCTTTCTCGCATCTTTGACGCTGTTGCTCATCGAGGATCTAGCTGGATACTGGATACATTTAGATAGTATACCACCATTTTGCTTTTTTTAGTTGGGATGATTGAGTCTCTAACGCCGCCTCCATATGTAGTTTTTAGAGTATACCTACATAATATTACATACGCGATAAGTACATTATCAATATAATATAATAATGATGATTTAACACCATCGAATGGTGTGACGGTCTAATAACTTTGGGCCCTTAATATAGGGCTATTTAAAAAAACATTATCCCTTTTTGCTCGCAATTTTCACATCCGTCGTGGGATTCAAAATTTTGTTTTTGCTTTTTATTCTAGACTTTCTTTTTATTTTAGAATTCCTACGTTACTGTCTAAATATATGTCTATTGGTCTGTTCTTCTGTTTTATGTCTCACAAAATATTATACTCCTTCATCTTACTGGCAAACAATTTTTATTTTTTTATATTAAGTTGGGCCGTAATAGTGCATAAAACGCGAGGCACTTCACACAAAGTAATTGGCAAAGGGCAAGCTTATGTGGCTCTTAGTAGAATACGATAATTAAATGGCGTAGTAACAATTGACCTAAATCAAATAAAACTTCATCAATCCACATAGGTATTAAGTCCACCTTTGTATTCTTGTATATTAATAAGAAATGCAGTAAACAATAAATAAAAAAAATAAAAAATAGCACAACGTTAGAAAAGTAAGAGCAATTGAGAATTCGAATTCAAATTTCAATTTCCTTTATTTGCCATAAATCCTATTTTTTTACGTTTTTACTACAAAATAAGTTGCTTAAAGACCTATTTAGCCATGAGATACAGCATACTAACTTTCTAAAATTACAAAATATCGATGGTAGTAGATTCTATTATGTCAATTTATTCAATGTAATTTATGTAATTCATTATGCCATAATTTAGAATCTCAATATTATAGTTTAAATTTAAATCACGTTGATAAATTTATTATCTAATAAACCCCCATATTGCCCCTACTATTTTAAAATATTGTCTCCTTGTACCTAAATATAAATACTTATTACGCTAAAGTCCAGTCCGGAAATGTTCGGATATTTTAAAAGATATTAATAGTAATCTTAAAATTGCATAAGATCAAATACAATAGCCTGGAATCAAGCCACTTTACTTATCAAATTTGGTGGTATTGGTGTAAGAAACATTTCTAGCGTCGCATTGCCTGCTTTTGCTTGCTTCCGTACATAGTATCAATGACTTATTCACACAACTGTAAATAATAAAGTAGACCTGTGTTTTCCTGCGAAGGCAAGGCAAACATGGCTAACGCTCTGTCCTGACGAAAATATCCCGCTGGAAATTAACCAACAAAAACGATGGGAATGGGAAATGTACCGTTGTGATGGAGTGTCCAGAAAGATTTATTTCAAAATGTCCACAGTCAACAAGATCAGGTTCATCTTCTAGTTGTTTCGACTAAGGAATCTAGTCACTGGTTACACGCTCTACCATCAAGTCATCTCGGCACATTGCTTGATGGGGAAAGCTTGCAAATCACCGTAAAAATCCGGCTAGGAGCGGCAATTTATCAACCTCACCAGTGCCCCTGTGGAGCTTCGATGGGTTTGGGCTCCACGGATTTTCATGCAAGAAAAGTGCAGGTAGGTTTTCCCGTTACGGTTCTTTAAACGAAATCATCCGAAGGGCTCTTGACTCCATAAATATCCCCTCGATTTTAGAGTCTTGCGGGATATTTAGAGACGATAGCAAGAGACCTGACGGTATGACTTTGGTCCCTTGTGAGAGAGGTAAAGCCTTAGTGTGGGATGCTAATTGCGTTGACACTTTGGCGGCCTCTAATCTCAAGGGTACCTCTTTTAGAGCCGGGGTGGCATCAGAGGCAGCTGAATTTAGTAAATGGCTCACATATGAGTCTTTGATAAATGACCACATGTTGTGCCATTTGCTGTGGAGACTATCGGTCCGTGGAGTCGACGTGCATTGAAGTTCCTAAAGGAACTGTATCCACGGCTGGTCGTCGCTGCTGGTGATAAGAGAGCTGGTTATTTTCTCACTCAACGGCTAAATATAGTTATTCAGCGAGGAAACGTAGCCAGCGTTCTTGGCACTATACTACGGGGAGCAGGACTTTTTGACTATATAAATTTTTAGTTTTAGTTTGCCTATATTATAGTTTCTATTTTTTTATTGTGTATAATTAGTATTAATTGTAAATATTATAATTTTAATTGTTATTTTTAGTTAAGTTTCTATATAGATGGTAAATTTAAGTATTCAATTATTTATCAAAATTGACATATAAGTAGTGATACGCAGTGATATAGTATACAGAAATTACATCCTTCATACGTCAACATGAATGAATGAATATACTTTATTGTACACCACAAACAAATTTACAAAGAACATAACAGAGAGCAGATTACATGTACAATTTGGCGGCCTTATCGCTACATAGCGATCTTTTCCAGGCAACCAAAGGTGTAAAGGAATAAAACAGTGAATACTAGGTAGGTGGTGCAATATAAATATACCTAATATAATATCAATACATGCAATAAAATGACATATAAATAACTAATATATTAAATAATTATGATGCACATATACATACGTATATACATAAACATACACACACACATATATACACAAACATATATATATATATATATATATATATATATATACATATCTATACATATACACATATACATATATATACACATATATACATACACATACATATACATACATATATCCTCAAACATATACCACTAACAATAACATAAATAAATAAATACAAAACTACATAATCACATAATTTATCCTAATGATTTTCGAACGATTGAGACAAATAATGCTCTTTAAGAAGTCGCTTAAAGACTACAATAGAAGAGCGTAAAGGTTCCCCTGGAAGCCCAACAAAACTAAACTTCTCCTTAAGATAAGGAGGAGTAGAAGGGTGAAATAAGACACAGTACAGAATAGAAAGAATATGCATGTTCCGGCGAAATTGGAGTAACCACTTGAGACGTGAGGGAAATTAGGAAATGTGGTCAAATTTGCGCAATCTAAATATGAACCGAATACTAGTATTTTGAAGTCTCTCAAGCTTAGTTAGCTGGTCTTTAGTTATATCTACATAGCTTGTGGCAGCATAGTCGAGAATCGGAAGGAGAGGAGCAAATTTTTTGTAGGAGTGGGAAGAAACGATCGAAGGCGACGCAGTGAACTAAGAGCGACAAAGGTTTTCTTACTTACCTCATACAGTTGACGTTTCCAATTTAAGGAACTATCAAGGTAAACACCAAGATTTCTGACATTGTCAAAGTAAAAGATCACAACCCCATCGAATACGACAGGTGGTATGGAGAACCAGTCAATTCTTGAGATAAAGCTCTGACTACCAAAAATGATAGCCTGTGATTTTTAGGATTGACATTTAGGCCATATGATTGACTCCACTCATGAATCATATTTAAGTCATTGTTTAATGTAGCGATTGCATTCGGAAAATTCTCAAGAGTTGACTGGGTGTAAATCTGGACATCATCCGCATACATGTGGTAGAGAGAAGAAATTTTATGAGTAATTGAATTAATGAAAATGGAAAAGCCTGCAGTAATATCACACCAAGATGAGTGATTTTCATCAACATGAATACACTGCCGACGGCCACAGAGATAACTTTGAAATCAGTCAATTACTGATGGAGATATGTTAAGGGAATACAACTAACTCAACAGTATATCGAAATCAACAGTATTGAACGCATTACTGAAATCTAGCAAGGTCATGACTGTGAGTTGTTTATTATCCATACCCCACCGTTTGTCGTCAGTAACTTTAATTAAGGCAGTAGCCGTACTATGACCGGGACGGAAACCGGATTGTAAAGAATTCAACAAATTGTGCTTATTAAGGAAAAGTGTCAGCTGTTGGCAAATAAGTTTTTCAAGGACTTTAGAAAGGAAAGGTAAAATCGAGATGGGACGGAAATCAGTGAGGTTGACGGGATTAGATTTCTTCGGAAGGGGTATAACATAAGCACTCTTCCAGGCTTGAGGGAATTAAGAGGAAGATGCACATGCGTTAAGCAAATGAGTGATAATGGGAGTGATAACATCAAGGAGAGGAACGACTATATTACGGCTAATTCTGTCACTACCGACAGCATTTGAGGAGATGGATAATATGATTTTCTTAATATCACATACAGTAAATTGACTAAAAACGAACGGAGAATAATTAGGAGTCGGACTTACAGGAAGAGAACGAGTGTTTGCAGTTTATGTTCACTATCAAAAGAGTTAGAAGGATTAGAAAAATGTTGATTTAATAGTTCAACATCAACACTGGGAGGTGAAGTATTAAGAGAGGTTCTACCAACTCCAACTGTTTTACGAAACTTCCACACCCTAGATGAGTCCCCGTTCTCGACTGATGAATGAATATGACGTCGCTGTGCATCTCTACACAATGTGTTGCAGCGTTTCCGGATTTTATTGTATTTTCTAAGGTTTTCCTCTAATTTGTTCCTCTTAAGCTTTGACAATGCCGCATTCTTCTTCAAAATTAGCCTTTTCAGATCATCAGAGAGCCATGGAGCAGGTAAGTGCTTGAGTTTAACATGATGCATTGGCGCGTGTACGTCATATACGAGTAGCTGAGTGAGAAGGGAATTGAAAAGTTCCACTTTATCGTCAATGCATGGTGCTCTCTCAATCACTGACCAGTCAATATTATGAGCATCTTCGCAAAGTTGGTCGATATCCATTCCTCCAAAATTACGTCGCAGAACTAATTTAGCTTTGATTTTAGGAGGGCGTAGTTTATACGAAAGGAAAAGTAAATCGTGATAAGAGAATGCATCAGCAGGACACTTTCCATGCTTGAAAACTAGGTTTGAAGATGACACGATAATTAAGTCCAGAAGGGAAGGAGTACAGTTAAGAAATTTGTGAGTAGCAGCAAGGGGTAGGATTTGTATATTACACGTTTCAATTATAGACTCAAGTTTTATAGCCCGATTGTCGTCTTTAAGTAAACAGGTGTTAAAGTCACCCATCAAAATAGTATGACTATATGTAGGGACTAGTGATTCTAAAAGAGATTCAAAAGATGTAAAATAGTTCATAGAAAGAGAGGGACTGTAGAAAACTCCATGTAGGATTTTATTCTGAGACAGGGAGACCTGAACTAGTAAATGTTCAGCAGAATCACCAGGAGGCGGTTGACATGACGAACTAACAATTTTAAATGTAAAGTAGGATCTTAGGTAGATCGCCACGCCCCCACCACCTCTATTACTGCGGTCATTTCTAATTAGATGAAACCCAGGCAAAGAGTAAGAAGTAGAAGGCAAACAGAATTTTAGCCAAGATTCTGAAACTAAAATGGCGTGAATATTTCGGGATTCAAATGACGCAAGCATGTTGGGATAATGAGCCGGAATGCTTTGGGCATTAATATGAATAGCATTAAAATTATTCACACAGTCTGAGAAACAAGAATTTAAGGTGATGTTGAGTGAAGGAGAAGCAGTTGTACTGTGATAACTAATATCACTAAGTGTCTCATCATCCGAAGACAACGACAGAAACAAATCACTATAGTTACAAATGTTGGAGTATAACATAAAAACTAATTAATTATACAAATAAATACAAATATACAATAAAAAATAAAATATAGAAAATATAAATGCAAGATCGAACGGTACCCACACAATAACAATTACCAGCAGCATGAAAGAGAAAGCATATAACACAACAACAACTTAAGATGCTTCCCCCAGCGAGAGACCTTGAGCGTTCGGTCCCATACAATCCACGCGCTTTCGCTACAATATATCGCGGAAAAATACGCCCAAATATTTGGAATTATTTCAATTAAAAGAGATAAGCGAACTTAAGAAATTAAATAAAACGTGTAGAATATAGATTTTTAAATTATCTATCCACTAGTGTAATTCTCAAACGATTATAGCATTTCCTTTAGCAACAGATGCATGTAATCAATCATTTTAGTCATTTTTTAAAAGCAGATTTTAAATGTATTCATAACACATAAAAACAAATTAGAACGTGAAATGTGATGATGGGATATCGAACATTAATAATGTGCTTTTAGATGTAGCTTATTTCTCATAACTAATGAGATAATAGTCTCTGAAAAACACACTTTTGCCAGGTTTTGGTCAGGGTACCGCCTTAAATAAAACAATCAGTTTAATATTAAAATTCCCAAAACAAAACAAAAAAAACTTGTAGTCTAACACCAATAAATTGTAAAAAATTATAAACGTCGGACTAGGCAGTATGGTTATAAATGCCTTTGCCAAGCTAGTAAAATATAAAAAGTAAAAATAAATCTAAGAATTCTCTGTCTACGTCTAAGAATGCTGAATGCTAACATGAATATTATTATAATTTTGATATTACATAAAACCATTATAACATTATTTTATTAGCCATTCACGTTACTTTTAGTCATGATAATTATAAATACTTGCGTGTAATGCTTAGGGATTTTACTAAAAAAAAATTACACACATGCAGTAACAACCTTTTAGATAGACAGAAATTTTTGTGTTATGGTCTAATCTAAGACAAGCCTATTACTACCTAGTGTTTCGTGGATTTATATCACAGGTTAACTTAAATAACTCTGTATGTGTTTTAAAAATTTATATTATTTCTAATATATGCATGCTAAGGACTGTTAATATATCCAACTTAATAAATAGGGGCTTGCATGTATTAAATGAACTTTTACCGCATATAACACATTTATACATACATTTTTTGTAAGACGAGAACTATGTTTACTTCGGTGCTGTTGTCCCACAGAACCAGACCATAATTAATGTTAGACATGACATGATAATAAGCATACATGGTTATGCTGAGAGTAGTTATCTTAGTTAAACGCCTTAAGACAAAAGCAAACCTATTAAATTTGTTACATATTTTGTCAATGAACATATAATAAATTGTCAAATTAAGAATATCCACTACCTCATATCCTCCCGTGGGTGTCGCAAAAGGCGACAAAAGGAAACGGGCAGGAGATGGGCAGAAGCATTTTTCTAATAGCAGCAACTATACAACAAAAACCATGAGAACGACGCAAATAGATGGCCCCCAGACCTCGGTGGTCTAGCTATTCCTGGCTACGGTGGCGACCATTGCAATGGCGGTGCAGGGGGTGCTAAGGATCTCCGGTTGAGGTTCGGTTTCCACCTACGACGACTCGAGCTGGCAACATATTACGCATGCAACTTGAAAACTGAAGAGAAGACCCAGGAGCTGGAAGAAGAGATAGACAAGTTGCAATATAATATTATAGAAGGACACGGTGATTTTCGAATCCGACAACTGGTTCTATCACCGGGAGTGCGACCAACTGTCCTAAGGAGGTGTTGGATTTATTATCCACAAGTCTCTCGTTAAAAACGTTTTAAAGATTAGGAGTGTGTTGACGAGAGTTGCGTACCTTATACTCAGAATCACCAAACGGTATTCGCTGAAGGTTATACAGGATTACGCATCAAAATCGGGACATCTGGATGAGGAAGTTGAGAAAATGTATGAGGATATTTTTGGAGCCATGCATTCCCCCAAAACTCATTATACAGTATTAATGGGAGACTTCAACTCAAAACTAGGCACAAGAAAGAACGGTGAGCTAAAGGTAGGGAAATTTGGAAAAGGGCAACGGAACCCAAAGAGCCAGCAGCTGCCCGACGTCATGGAGAAAGTGGGACTCTTTATGATGAAATATTTCTTCTAGAACCGACCCCACAGCAAGTGGACCTGATCAAGCCCCGATGGTTCAACAAATAAATGAGATTAACTTCATTATGAAGACATCGTAAATGAGGGTACTTGCACTTGTCATGTAAACATAGGCTCCGTAAATTATAAGTTTTAAAAATATTAAATGTAAACAATTTTTGTTATTTCTTAGATAAGTGAGTTCATAATCATGTAACTAAAGACTACAAACTTTATCCAGTTGAAGTGTTAAGTGTGAACATTGTTAATTTAAATTTTGTATGGAACTAACGTTGAAGTGTTTAATAACAAAAGAAATATCAAAATGTGTGATAAAGTGAACGAAAACTGTTTTTTATCAAAAAAAACTAAGTGGATAATATAAGAATTTGCAGGAAAGTAACCATTAATTGAGCTTATAATTTCAAAAATATAAAAGACCGTTACATAGTGCATTCAAAAATTATTTAATTATTATTTCTTTAGTAGAAAAAACAAACAATCACTGTAAATAAAGAACGATTATTCTTTTATACTAACTCAAATTTCAAGATACTTGGGTGTTTATTTTAGTATTATGATAATTATTGAAAATAAAAAAAAAATTAAAAAATAGTTCCATCTTATGGCAAATGTTAAAACTACGCTTATGTTTATTCGATTATCACAAACGTTATCAGCCGTTTGGCCAACAGAGGACGCTTATTTATAGAGTGGCATTAAAGTAATATGTACAAATTATATTAATCTTGAAAGATAAAACATGAAATACGCAAAATGAATGTATGTTTTAAATGTAAAATTGTTATATCAGATAAACAATACTTAACCTGTTCTAGCTGTAAGGAGCATTTCCATTTGGATTGTACAAATGTTTCAAATAAAAGATTTTATTTAATGACGGTTGATACTAAAAATAAGTGGAAATGTAAATAATGTTATGAAGAAAGAACAACACGTACACCATCAAATAACATAACAATCAGAAATAAATATCGGATTAATATACCTGTGAAGAATTCTTTCGACTCTCTGTCATCGGACGAGCAAGAGCCCGAGTATTCGTCACTACTAGAAACGTGTGAATTAAATAGAAGTTGCCCAGAACTAGGTTCTGTTAACCCGGAAAAGATAGAAGAATTAGAGTAGAAAATAGGTTATCTTACAGAGAAATTAGAAATAGCAGAAAATGAAATTGAGAATATTTTATCAGAAAATTTTGCCCTAAAAAATAAAATTTCGGAATATGAATTAAAAATTAATAAACTAAACCAATTATGCAAGCCCACTCCTCACCTAAAAAATTTAATTCCAAAGAGCTCCACATGTAAAAAAAAGAAGAATATAAATAAAATTAAATTGGATTTCTCTTTAATTGAAACGAAAAGCCCTACTAAACAAAAAGAACAATGTAAATATCAAACAACGCCATCTAGTAAAGACAATAGCAATCTTTATAGAGAAAATTCACTACCAAGATTTAATGAATTAGTAATGTGTAATAATTCTCGTAGTGATACGTCAGATACAAACAAAAAAGAAGGTAATAAAAATTTACAGCGAAGTCAATCTATACACATAATAGGTGATGAGCAATTGCTGGGCCTATCGGCAGCTTTAATTAAAACAAGACTTGGAAAATGGAATGATAAATACAATCCCTCGGCATATATAATGAGCAATGCAACTAGTAGTGAAATTCTACACTGTTGTACTAATATGGTTAATAATTTATCCGATAATGAATATAATGATATTGTTGTATTAGGTGTAGGGGGTAATGATAAAAATCCTGAATTATTACATTTTAATTTTTGTTCCATTCTCAACATTTTGAAGAAAGTCTTTGTTTATATTATGCCCGTTAATTATAATCCATATCTAAATGTATATAAATTAAATAATAAATTTTATTTATGGTCTTAATATTTAAAAAATTGTACTTTTATATATATGAAACATCGTAATGTAAATATGAAATTCTATTTAAATTATATTTGCAAAAAAATCAACTTTAATATAGATGTAAATGAATATAATCTACAGTTTCTTACATTTAAAAATACAATGCGACACATAAAAATATTACAAAAAAACGCTAATGATGCACAGAAAATATCACAACGTAAATTGCCTAAGAAAAAAGGCACTATCCCTTATTATTTCAAGGCAGTAAACGTAACACATATTGACAAGACAACACATACATTGCAATCGAGCTTAATATGCTCTAATAATATGAAGGCCGCTAAAAAAGGAACTATACCCTATTATTTTCCCAAGAAGAATAAAATGTTACAAACTACATCGACGCCCACGCTAAATAATGCAACTTTTTTTCGTTCCTAAGTCTGCCAACGGCTTTAATATATTGCATCAAAATATTCAAGGTCTGTTGTCTAAAAAGGAAATAATCGAAATTACACTTTCAGAGCTTAAGGATAAAATAAATCCAGATGTCCTTTGTTTTACGGAAACTTTTGTAAAATCTGGAGAAGAAAAGAATATGATAATTAAAAACTATGAAATAGCGTCGTATTTTTCACGGAACAAAAAACGAGGTGGATCTTGTATTATGGTTAAAAGAGGAATGCCTTTTAAAAAGATAACTTGTTTTGATGACTTGGCTGTCTCGTTCCATTTTGAATGTTGTTCTGTGTTAATCCCCATAGCAATATATTAATTATATGTTTATATCGAACACCGACTAAAATAAAACGACATTGTGATTGTTTTTTTCAAAAACTTGAATTGTTATTGTATAAATGTAATTATAAATATTCAAAAAAAAAAAAGATTGTAATAGCCGGCGCTATAAACATTAATACACTAGTAAATGATAATGTTACGACTACATTTACATATATTATTAAAACATTTAATTTTCATCTGCATATTACAAGACCTACTAGAGGACAGTCCTGTATTGATCACGTTATTAGTAATATACCAAATGCCACTGCGAAAATTCTTCCACTTTCGTTATCGGATCACGAAACTGCTCAAATGTTAAGGTTTACCGTAAGCAAAAAGAAGGTCCTACCAAAAATTGTTTTCTCTTTCAAAAGAAGTTATACTCAAGAAAACATTAATAAGTTTCAATCTTATTTAGAAAGTTTATCGTTTTCTGAAGTGTTTCTGGAAACTGACCTAGATCTAGCTTTCAATAAATTTTATGAACTGTTTCAATTGTTTTATAAACTTTGCTTTCCGGTAATAAAAATTAAATCTAACATTGGACCACATATAAAATGGATATCAAAAGGTATTAAAAAAAGTTGTTCTACGAAAAAAATATTACGTTACAAATATTACATTAATAAAACAAATCATAATAAAGTTGCATATAACAATTACACAAGGATTCTAAGAAGATGCATCAATTACGCAAAAAAACATAGTAGTAATAAGTTTATACTCAATAGTAAAAATATTGTAAAATCTACTTGGAAAATTATTAAGAATGAACTAGGGCATATAGCAGCAGATAAACACATTGACTTAATTAAGCACAATAACTTTATAATAACTGAACCTATGAAAATAGCTGAAGCCTTTAATAATTACTATATTAATTTGACAAATAAAATAAATAATAAAATTATATACAGTAATACAAAAAATAAACTTCAAAATTCAATTTATTTAACACCGGTCGATGAATATGATATAAGTAAAATTATAATGACATTAAATAATACAAATTCAGAAGGTTATGATGGCATATGTACAAATGTTATCAAAGCGTGCAAAAATCAAATTAGTAAAGTATTAGCCTATTTAGTTAATTTATCAATGGAATCTGGCACCTTTCCAGAAAAATTAAAAACGTCTATTGTAAAACCATTATATAAAAAAGAAGAAAAAACACTAATGGAAAATTACCGTCCAGTGACATTGGTACCTATATTATCAAAAATTTTTGAAAAGGTCATGCACAAGAAGGTCATGACTTTCCTAAATAAGTTTAATAGAATAAATCCAACTCAGTATGGATTTCAAAAATCAAAATCCACGACACTGGCCGCTTTTAATTTAATAAAAAATATTTTACAAAATACTAATGACGGACTATTTACTACGGCCATCTTCTTTGACATGTCAAAAGCTTTTGACTTCGTATCACACGATCAGCTTTTGTTCAAATTAGATCAAAACGGAATTAGAGGCCAAGCATATCACTGGATTAAGTCATTCATACAAAACAGGCATCAATGTGTTGAGGTGCTAAAACTTGACAATAGACATGTAAGTCAAAGTTATAGATCCAAATTTAGAAAAAATGCGTTTGGGGTACCTCAGGGTAGTGTACTAGGTCCACTTTTATTTTTGATATATTTAAACGACTTACCTGAAATTACTAAATATAGAAGTATTTTATTCGCAGATGACGTCGCAGTAATAGTCACAACAAATAAAAATATGTCACTAACAAAACATAATTTTGACATTAATCAAACAATATCTGACGTAACTAAATGGCTAAGTAATAATAATTTAACAATAAACTTAAGTAAAACTCAATATATAAATTTCAATAATATAAATAATAATTTAATAAATATTAATTATAATGGACAAACTCTTTGTAGTGCAACTAATATGACATTCCTAGGTATAATTATTGACAAAGAATTAAAGTGGAAAGAACAAGTTTGTAAAATATGTAATAAAATAAACAGGTTCACGTATGCGCTTTATAGACTAACAAAAGTGGCAACAAAACAAACTGCAATTATGACTTATTTTGCATATATTGAGTCGATTATCCGCTACGGAATTATAATTTGGGGCAACAGTGCAGAGATTAATAAAGTTTTTATTGCACAAAAAAAATGTGTTCGTGCCATTCAGGGTGTGGGCCCAGATGTTTCATGTCGACCTCTATTTAAGACACTGGGAATCTTACCCGTGCCTTGTTTGTATATATTAGAAGTTGCTAAATTTGTAAAACAACACGGGAAAAGTTTTTATAAACTTAACAAAGAAGTGGTATCCATGAACACGAGATACCCAGATCGGATAGTAATTAGCGAAATACCGAAAAGTAAACGCTTTAGCAAAAATTGTTACTGGATGGGTAAAACAATATATAATAAAATACCAAACATAATCAAAGATCTTCCTATAAAAACATTTCAAAAAAAATTATACCAGTGGCTTCTTCAAAAAACATTTTACTCCGTAAACGAGCTTTTAAATTACTGATGAAAACTTTTATAGGACTATAGCTCATAATTGACATTTTTTTGTTATTAACTGACATGGTATATAATATTGTTTAATTTAATTTACTTTATTTGTTAATTATAATTTTTTTTATTTTTTTTTTATTTTAGTTGTACTTTTGATATCTTTAGAATATAATTGGATGGATTGTTTGTTGTTGCTAATTTAATGATTTAATAATGATTGACTTCGATGTGTTAATTTTGTATAAATATAATTTCTAAGAATAAATAAATTTGCATGTCTCCATTAGAGACTTAGTGTGTATGCATAGTATTTAACAGTATATCATGTAACATACATACTAAGAAGCAAATAAATAAATAAATAAATAAATAAATAAAAGCCGCCAACTGTCATTGATGCCTCAGTGATCACGACGGTGAAAACTGGCAGGGGTTACCGAATGATTAGAGGCACACTGAACCTACACGTTATGTTGGAGAGGTCTCTTCTAATGAAGTCAACGCTCCGTCCCCCTCCTGCTCTAATACAAAATCCCAAAACCTTTCAGCTCGAGTTACAAAACCGTTTTCAGTACCTAGAAGATTGCAATGCAATGGACAACATGAATGACAAGCTCGTGAAAACTGTCCATGCTGTCGGAGCTAAGTTCTGCAAGACCCGCTGCAAGAACATAAAAATTCACCGATCACACTCTTAATCTCAAGGCTAATAGACGAAAGATGAACCTACAGTCGTCAGCAGATTTGACAGCATACAGGAAAGTGAACACACAGATCTCCAAACGCATGTGGCGGGACTAACGCAACTTTAATTAAAGTAGTGAAGAAGCGATAGAGCGGAACCAGGGCTCCAAAGTCTTTGCAAGAGATCTGACTGCAAGAAAGAGCCAACTGTCAAAGCTGAAGACCGAGTGTGGTAGCATTGTTTTTGAGTTTATAAGATTTTAAGTTTTTCTGGATTGTCACAATTCAATAGCTTTTGACAGAACGATGTCTGTTGGGTCAGTAGTATTTTGGTAATAATAAAATTTTGTATATGTAAGACAGGACGTCCTGAGTGACTGATTTATCATCAACGCACAGCCCAAACCGCTTGACGTATAAATTTGAAATTCGGACAGTGACCGACTTTTATGATGTAGGCATCCAATAAGAGAGGGATTTTGAAAATTTAACCCCTCAAATAGTGAGATAAGATGTTAAAGTTTGATTGGAACTTTTTATTTTACAGGGCTCTCTTATTTTTTTTTGATAATATATTATTGACTTAAAACAGACTGAAAATACTCTTCAAAGAAAATAAATTCATACAAATTTTTCGAATTTATAAAACAAACATTTACCGAGAAGTTTTAGGATGTTAAAATTTGTATGGATAAGAAATAATAAATGGTCTTTTTTAATTACAAATAAGGTCAAATACATTATATATATAGGAAATTATTTATGTGAATTTTAGTGGGTCCTTGGAGGGCTGGATCCGACAGGTGGACTGTTTCATCCAGATCCAGAAATAATCCGTGTGAAGCCGGGGCGGATCGTTAATACAAATAATATACAATCAGAATTTCATCAACTTTTCAAATTGATTTAATTAACTATAAGTGCGTCAATAAACCACAAAATTTGCCTTACTATTCGGTAAGAAGCTTATTTCTTGCCTTAATTATGCACAACTTAAAAGTTTAAATTTTGCGAAACTTTTATCACGGTAAAATTTTTGATTTTAATAAAATTTCTCAGCGGCTAAGCACTCTGAAAATTGCAACTATAAGTGCTATTTTAACATGTGTTATATAGAGGAGAAAATCAGTAGCCCAATTAAATTTGCAACCAGCTTTACATATAGTCGGCTACAGTTGCGTTGTCACCTCTGAGCACGGTGAGGGAAGTCCTCACATTCTGATATAATACTGGCTCTCTACAGTAAGGTAAGCGGCTTGTAACTAACCAGGCGAACTTCCAGGCAGAATAAGGTTAGTCCTACCACCGTGTATAAAAACAATTTTATTCCTTTTCTGTTACGAAACTGAAAATAAATTAGTGAACCTGATAAAATCGCAGAGAACATTGTTACGAAATAATTAGTTTAAAATGTCAGAACTTTTTTATGGCCTCCGATAGCTGTAGTTAAATCTATTCAATTTGTTACGCCGCGCTCAAATCAGCGCACTAGCGCCATCTAGTGTCAGGAACTAGAGCGAGGGGAGCTTTGCAGTAAATGACATCACAAATCTTTCGACCGACAGCGCCACCCGAAGAACTAAGTTTCTGGAAAATCTACACTCGAATACTCGTTGCCTGGCGCGCATTTACCTGAATGTTCGGGACGCTTCTTTGCTAATTATATAAATAGGCGCTGCAAGATGCGATCGAGACAGAGTTGAACTCGGCGACACAAGCGAAGCTTCGGAGCGGAATTAAGTGATTTAGTGTGTTTAATTATTAGTGTTTTTAACTTTAATTTGTGTAAAGAAAATTAAAGTGTTAATTTAGGTAATTCTATCGGCAATTTTTATTGTCACGAACCTCAAGCTCGTAACAATTGGTGTCAGAAGTGGGATCAAATAATGCCGATTTTACCTAAGGAGGAAACGGAGGGTGTCCGTACCCGAAGTCAACGCCAGCAGGAGACGGACCAGAGGAGATTTGGTGGTGCAACGCCGCAGATGTCTGAGGGCCAGCCGCCGGCCACGGAAGCCGGTCCGTCAGCAGCTTCTACGTCTGTGTCACCTGACTTAGGTGCTCTGATGGTGATGCTGCAGGAGCAGGCTCGCCGACAGGAGGAACAGGTCCGTCAGTTGAAAGAGCAGCTGCAGAGCGGACAGGAGGAACAGGCCCGCCGATTGGAAGAGCAGCTGCGGGGCGGACAAGAGGAGCAGGCCCGCCGACAGGAGGAACAGGCCCGTCGGTCGGAAGAGCAGATGCTCCTCATTAAGGACCTTCATGCTACCTTTGGGAAAGAGATAAAGGAGGTGAAGGATAGGGTTGCTCAACATGACAACCGCCTGTCGGAAGCTGAAACCCAAATCAAGGAAGCTAAAACCCAAATCGACCAAGTGAACAATCGGGTTGATTACGTGGTGGCTGATGTGAAGAAAACGCTGGACGACCTCAAACTGGGTGATGGAACAACAGCTCCCGTAGTAGTTACAACACCTTCGCTACGTGGATTCAAAGTGCCGCCGTTCGACGGTACTTCTTCCTGGTCAGCCTACAAAATCCAGTTCGAAGCTGTTATGAAGGCGAACGGCTGGAATAAAAATCAGGCCATGACTGCTCTCACACTAGGCCTGCGCGACCAGGCCTTAACAGTTCTGGAAGCTCTCGGTGAGGAAGTGACTTATGAGCAACTCCTTGAGGCATTGGAGGCGAGATATGGCGACGCTCACCTGTAACACGTCTTTCGTGCGCAGCTTAAAGATCGCGTGCAGCGCATCAACGAAAACCTGCAGCAGTGGGCTCTAGAGGTGGAGAAGCTGGTGCGAAAAGCATACCGGTCTGTACCTGCGCTCATTGAAGGGAACCTGGTGCAGACATTCATCGACGGTATCCGCGACCTGGAAGTCAGAGCTGCTGTGAGGCTCGGGCACCACGAGACGCTTAAGGACGCCTTGGCCCATGCACTGGAAGTGGAAGCCGTGCGGCGGGATCATCGTTCCCATCGCGTCAGGGAGGTTGCAGCAGCTACAGTTCGCGACCGCAACAAAGGATACAGCCCTAGGTGCTATGGCTGTGGGGAAAAGGGCCATCTTCGATCCAGCTGCCCTAAGTGAACCGTGGGAAGGAGAGTTGATCGACCTCGAGAGGGTAGTGCAGCTAACGGCACCGCCTGGCGGCGACAGGATCATCGTTCACCTCACGCTAGGGAGGTTACAACAGTTACGGTTCACGACCACAATAAAAGATACAGCCCTAGGTGCTATGGCTGTGGCGAAAGGGGCCATCTTCGGTCCAGCTGCCCTAAGCACACCCTAGGGAGGGAAGGTGAACGGTCTCAGAAAGGAAGTGCGGCTAACAGCACCTCCCAGCAGCAGCAGGAATACGACTTTACTATTAGACACTGCAGCAGGAAATCTCACGGCAACGCAGATGCATTGTCAAAAAGACTTTGTCCTGAAGATTGCAACCATTGTACTAGGCAAGAGAGTAAGGAAGTGGTATCCGTGAGGATGCTCAGGACAGACCACCTCAGCAACGGGTGGAAGGACAGCCTACGACATGCACAGCAGGAAGATCCGGACATCAAGCCGATTCTGGGATGGATGAAGGCCCGTGCTACCAAGCCTAAGTGGAGGGACGTCTCAGCGATGAGTTCAACCACGAAAAGCTATTGGGCCCAATGGGACAGCTTGCTGCTTCAGGATGGAGTCCTGTGCCGTAAATGGGACAATGGTCGAGGAGACAGCTGTCGTTTACAAATGGTTGTCCCTAAAGCTAAAGTGCCGAATGTTCTACAGCTGTGCCATAATGGTCGTTCAAGAGTCCATCTGGGAGTTAAACGAACTCTACTGAAGGTCCGAGAACAGTTTTACTGGGTCCAATATCGTGACGATGTCGAGGATTGGTGTCGTACATGTACAAGTTGTGCGGCTATGAGGGGACCTCAGACACGTAGTAGAGGAGCATCGAAATTGTACAATGTTGGTGCACCACGGGATAGGACATCCCTTGACATTGCGGAGCCGTTACAGAAAGGCGCAAGAGCGACTCCTAAGATCGTCCATGTGGATCGCCTAGCGCGTTATTATGGGGCCGATAATGCTCGGGACGAGCATGTATTAGGAGGGGGCAGTGTTACGCTCAAATCAGCGCACTAGCGCCATCTAGTGTCAGGAACTAGAGCGAGGGGAGCTTTGCAGTAAATGACATCACAAATCTTTCGACCGACAGCGCCACCCGAAGAACTAAGTTTCTGGAAAATCTACACTCAAATACTCGTTGCCTGGCGCGCATTTACCTGAATGTTCGGGACGCTTCTTTGCTAATTATATAAATAGGCGCTGCAAGATGCGATCGAGACAGAGTTGAACTCGGCGACACAAGCAAAGCTTCGGAGCGGAATTAAGTGAATTAGTGTGTTTAATTATTAGTGTTTTTAACTTTAATTTGTGTAAAGTAAATTAAAGTGTTAATTTAGGTAATTCTATCGGCAATTTTTATTGTCACGAACCTCAAGCTCGTAACAAATTCAACGTCATCGTTAAAGTCCGCAGTTTTTTATTGTTGGTCGTTATTAAGAAAATGCTACTGCCCATCTCCTGATTTGTTTCGCTATGTCACCTCTGACGACGTTATGGGTATTTTTACACCGCCACTGCATAGTATTCAATTTACTCCAGACATTAAAAATATAGCCGGAGAAAAGATTAAGAGCCACAGCAGCGAGACGTGACTCTGACGATCACCAATCCTGGTACATTAAGGAAAGTTATACGAAAAATACGACAAAAAATACGAAAAATTATTATGTTAATAAAGGCGGACTACGTGTAGCGGTAGATTTTATTTCTGTCAAGAAAAAAGAATGAGAGTTTTTTGTTTCTCTACTTCATTAAACCGTACCAAATTCCACCTCATAGCTTTGTTGAACATGTGCAAGGGGTAAAACCATCGGAATTAGTTGTTAATTGACTTCTACGAATTGTGAATGATAGAAAATTATCAATAAAAATTGTTTGTATGTAATCAAACTTTTAATAAAGTTTTACTTTTTCTTTAGCAAAGGGAGCAAACGAGTATGCAGCTCACCTGATGGTAAATGACTACAGCTGTCCATGAACAACCGCAATACCAGAGGAATTGCAGGTACGTTGCCGGCCTTTTAGAAATCAGCCTAGAGAGCGAACAGTATTCCATGTGTGGCCCAACTTGCGATTTGTAAAGTTGCAAACGATGAGCCGACAAGTAATACGGTCTCGCTCTGCTGAGCACGCCAAGCTTTATAGAGACCAATTTGGCCTTCCCTTTCAAATGATCAGGAGACTGCACATTATTCAATATATGGAGTAAAGAGAGTGCCATGAAACAGAGGAGATACTGCAAAGTGGTTCTTTTTAGCGATAAACGTGCAAACTTCGATGCGATGCGGTGCGATGTTTTCTAGGGATTGGACTGAACTAGATTTAATTGCCCCCAATCGTCGACTTTGTTCTGCAAAGACTTCACTTCAGACTCTGCATAGAAATAAATGTTACCAGTTTGCAACGCGTCGTTTATGTGCAGAGGGAACAGCTGTGTTAGTAGCACGCAGCTTTGTGGAACACCAGCGTTGATAGATTGAATAAAACTATTATTTACGGGTTTTATCGCGTTTAATTACTTTAATTTATTTTTATTATTATCCCGACGTTTCGGGTGCTTTACAGCGCCCATGGTCACGGGGGGGACTGAGATGTTTGACGTCCCAATGTTATTGTTAGCCCGGCTACCTTCAGTTTTTGAATATTAATTTTTGGTCCGATTTACGCAAAACGAACTTACAGTATCTTGATGTCTTGCAGTGGTATGCTTGGGTTTGGGTTTTATTTTGTTAATTATAGGATCCCAAGCAGATGGCAGCAACCAACCATCTTCTCTATTAAATTAGGATGTTTTTTAATTTCAATAGCCTCACGTATCATCCTTGGTAGGAATCGGTGTACTTTTGCGAGGACTTGTGGTTTATCAAATCTGATGTAATGGTGGGGACGATCCTGAACATGTTCACAGACTGCAGACTTCCCGGAGCGTCGGTGCTTCACGTCAGCTATATGTTCTTTCACGCGGGTTTTTATGGATCTTATTGTAGTTGAATGGGTTTGAGTGGTCGCCTTTTTAAGTGATCGGGTGGAGCCATGTATTCCTCAAAATCTGAAATTTCGTCTGAATAATGGGATTAAAATCTTCATCCCACATTTTTATACCCTAAGGAGACTTTTTTCATTAAATTTATAAAATAATAATAAATTTAATAATTAATTTGGATCGATTCAGCCGTTTCAGAGAAATCAGTGATCTTACATAAAAGATCACACGCGCTAAACAACCCTTCTCGTTTTTTGAAAGCAGTTAAATATTAATCAGTGTAGTACACTGTTATAGTATGTGCGATCTGTAATATAAAAGCATTTCAAATACTAAAAATTTAATTCAATGTTAATCTTCCAGCGCAGCTGAGCGTAAAACTCAGTTTACAAACGCTGTTCTGTTAACAAATAGTTTTAGTTGCAACTATTTGAATGTAAAGGCAATTTTTTGCTTAACGCGGGGCGCTTGGAATGGCAGACTGGAGTAATTAATTTAGTCTATATTTATTTTATCTCAAACATTACTAGAATTTATTTATTTATTAATTTGCTTTTTCAGGAAAACATACAGTACAATAAAAAAATACATTATAAAACATATAAAAGTAATCCTAAAACCAATGAAGTTTCCACAGATATCTAAAACATATTAAAAGCTTGCAACCACAATATGTTTAAAGATTGAAAAAAAATAACTAAATGGATATACATATAATTAAACATTAAGTTCTAAGCATAAAATAAAAGTAATTCAATACACACGACCTATAGTGAAGCTACCAATTATAAATTAAGTTTTACAATATTTTTTTCATAACTATTATATTTAAGGTGAAAAATATCTAGTTCACAATATTTTAAGTTAAAATTTTTACATGTACGAGATACAAAATGATTAGAAGCGTACTTCGTTTTTACTTTACGTAATGCAAAAAGAGGCTTTTTTCGTGCACCTAACCGGTGAAAAGTAGGGGTGAGTCGATGATATTATGTAGCAATTTGTACAACAACATTTGATCTCTTATATCACGGCGCTTTTCGAGTGTATAACTGTGTAAGCTATCAATAAAGGAGTCTACGGAAGAACCATATCGCTTTAAATGACGCAGAAACTTATTATTGATTGTTTCAATCAATTTAACATAATCTTTGTATTGAGTATTAAATAGTATAATTATTGTTGTAGAGTTTTTAAAATCTTTTGAGATACGCATCACAAAACCTAGCATTTTATAAGCTCTTTGAGTTATTATATTAATATGTGATCTCAGTAACAACTTACTATCTAATATATAATTATAATTGGTCGAGCTATTTAGGAGAGTGTGTCATAAATAATTTTCTCAAATAGTTTTGGAATCGAGCTTAATTTTGAAATTGGAAGGTAATTTGAAATATCGTCCTTATTACCACTTTTAAATATGGAAATATCTTCACTGGAAAAGTTGAAGTATGAATATATAATATTCATACTCCAACTTTTCCAGTGAAGATTTTAGTATACCTATGTCATTACTCAAGCTATTTCCCGACGTTAGGCTTTTATCATATATTTCAAATTTTTCTTTCATCTCATAATACTTATTATTAATGAAAGTTAAGGACATTTTTATTTCCTGTACCTCTTCCTTAATGCTTTTAAGCTCGGACTTTATAAAGTTCTTAAAACTAAATTCAAGATCTCTTTTTAGCCCTGAAATCTCTTGCCTTATAAAACCCCGTAGGGCGCAAGAAGAGTCTGCAGATTTTTCTAATTTTCTTTTCTTTCTTCGGGACTTATTCTTCGAATGTTTATTTCGCAATGTAACATTAAGACTGTCTGTGTCGCATTGCTGGTACTATCCTTTTTAACTGTTTTAGGTTGCTTTGACAAACACGCTGGGCAGGTCCAATCTGACCCATTGGGAAGTGTTGGGTCTTTTTTGGATGATGCAGACACACATTGCAGATGGTAGTAGCCACTACAGCTAATACATATTATAGGCACATCTGTATTTCCTACAGCAACACGACAGCGAGCATACAAAAACAAAGCCGTTTTGATTAACTATTTAAATTTTAATTTTTTTATAAGCAATAAGCAAAAATTGCAAAAATTGCACTGGATACCCCTTACGTTCTGCCCGAGAGTCCAATATCCGTGACAGTGATCGTTGACCTCGTCAATGACACACAGCGGTCGCACAAATAAACAAGCGCTTAAACACTAACACAAATTTTAGCAATGTTTATGTATTATAACTCACAGTTAATATAACACTATTCAATTTATTATGACAGTAGCAATGTCCACATAAGAAATCTATACAAATAAATAGTAAAAGTACACTTATGTCGGCAAAAACACAGACTAAACTGAGAGGAAATATTTAGGCGTCGCAACTGAACTGAGAATCTGTTATATAAGTAAAAAACTTGATGTTCTTTCTATACAATAATTAATTAATCAAGGTCTTCAAAAAATTTTACTTAATTTAGGCTTGATTCACGCTCTTAGATGTTCCCCTCATGAGGAAATCTATTGCAGAGACCTATCTCTAACAGTGGACTTTGACTGAGGCTGTAATATTACCGGTTAGCGGGCCAAATACTACAGTAGTTTAATACGTGGTAGAGCCATGCTGCAGTTATATTAGTAGTATAGTTGTAGCACGAATGGGTCGGTTCGACCAGGGAAGGACCACGCTCTCACTGAATACCAGCGTAAAATAGTAGCTTAATGCTGCTGTGTTTCATATGATGAGTGTAGAGAACCGGAGACCCTTTTTACTGGAAACGAGACATTACATCTTAGTCCTCATGGATGCCAAAGAATCTGTATTTTTATTCGTAATCGAGGATAGATGTAAATGTCTATGGGCCACAGCAACCACTTACCATCATTTTTTTTAATGACATTTACAGAATAAAAACATTACAGAACAGTGCATATCTTCGCCAAACTGTAAAGACAGTTTGTTGGCGAATAAATGCACTCTTGTATCCTATTACATAATTAAATTAAATAAGTGCCCAACCCACGTAATATTACAAACAACTAGAAATTTAAAACATGAACGCAATAAATTCCACACTCTATCAATTACAAATACAACACACCACCCACATAACATTGCAACAAAATAAAAATTGTAAATATAACCCGGATATATTTTTTAAGTATTACAAACAAATAATATTTTTCTAAATGGTCATACATCTAGCATTTTATCCAAAAAATATTTCCCAAGTTTCTTTTTAATTTTTAATTTGCAATTAGGTCTATCTTGCCCTAGCCAATCTATTTCATTAAGAAGTTTGGCATTAAATATTTTGTACATCTTTTATCATAGTAGTTTTTAACACTAGGCTGAAATAATTTCCCTTCTCTAACTTTCCTGGTTCTATATTTATTATGCAATTTTTCATTATAATTGTTTTTATTAATGTTTTCAGTAAAATTTTACAAATAGAGAATAACTTTACATAATCTTTCTTACAATTTTCTTTAACTTTTTCATTTACAAGATGTTTTAGAAATCTTGTCTGTAGATTTTTAATGTCCTTTAAATAGGAAGAAAAAGTACGACCATACACACCAAGTCCATAGGTTATGAGGCAATCCACCAAAGCATAATATAGAAGATACATAGTTTTTTTGTTCAAGATATATTTTTAATAATAAAATTTACATAATACAGCCGACAACCTTGCACATACATCAGATATTTGAGGTTTCTAATTAAAGTTTTAACAATAATCAATCCTAAATTTTTAAATCTCTCAAAAAATTCAATTTCTTTACATTTACAATTAATTTTATTATTATGCAAGCACTCAAAACCGTGGCCTATAACAGCTATCTCATTCAATTTGGTCTTTCTTGCTGCAACATAATATGGAGAGTGTATATGCATGCATTTTTTTTTATTAAAATTTAAAATTAAACCAATATCATGGGCCCATTTTGTTATATTCTCAAAATCAATTCGTATATTATTTTGCAATTCTTTTGTTTCTTTAGAGGCAAATAGCAAGCACATGTCATCCGCATACATATACCAGGCGGTCCCATAATGAACTGGCCTGATATAGTTCAACGCGACATGTCGCTACATGTTGTGTTGCATTATATAGTACGTTTATCGTGCACTTAATATAAAAAACATGTATCGACATGAAATGCTTAGTCTTAGTTTAACAGGCATTTGAATAACGAGAGTCGCGTATTTTTTCAAAATGTCGAAAACTGAGTATCGAAGTGTCATAAAGTTTCTGTTTAAAGAAGGTTTATCCCCTGCCCAAATAAAAGAACGATTGGATGGCGTGTATAAGGAGTCTGCCCCCTCCTATAGCACAGTGCAAAATTGGGTGAAAGAGTTTCGCCTCGGGAGAGAAACCGTCGAAGACTTTGGCCACGACGGTCGACCTGTGGAGGTGCTCACTCCCGAAACGATTGCTCTTATTGAAGAGGAGATTCTGAGTGACAGCCGTTTGAAGATTAGAGTAATTGCAGCAAGGCTTGGGCTCTCTAAGAGTACCGTTCATCGCGCGATCCATGAACATCTTCACATGAAAAAAGTGAGTGCAAGATGGGTACCGAAACTTCTTTCAGCGGTACAGAGACAGGAAAGAGTGCGCTGCGCTTCGGAGTCGCTTGCAATAACATATTATGGTCCCAAGTATCAAAGGCTTTTTTATAATCAATAAACAAAATCATAACCTGTTTTCCTTCATTTAAGTATTCATTAACTGTATCCGAAAATAGTGCAAGTGCGGAGGCTGTACTGCAATTTTTTCTAAATCCGTGTTGTGCCTCTGATAATATATTATGCTGTTCCAAAAAGTCAGTTATTTGTCCTACAACCACCTTTTCAACAATCTTATTGACCGATGATAAAATGGCCATTGGCCTGTAATTACTGTAATGAGGCCTGTAATTACTGAAATACAAAACAGCCTATAATTATTGCTGTAAGAGACGAGAATGGATGTATTCTGAATGATGAAGTTTCGAATTTAAACAGGAATACTTTGAAAGCGTGTTTATGAGTGAATAGTCGTCTGAATTAAATGAACAAGAAATTCCGAAAGAAGTGGAAAGGGGTGTGAAGATATGTGTAGATGAAATAATGAAAGCAATGAAAAGCATGAAAGCAGGTAAGGCAGCTGGATATGATAGACTATCACTCGAGATGCTAAGGGCTGGAGAGGGAGTGGTGGCAGGCCTGCTGTACACCTCGTTTAATTTGTGTTGGGAATTAAAACAGGTACCGGATGACTGGTGTAAAGCAGTTATAGTAGCAATATATAAAGGAAAAGGGTCACAACAGGACTGCAAAAACTACCGTGGTATCAGCTTGCTTAGTATTGTGGGTAAACTGATGGAAAAATTTGGGATGTGCAAGCGGGTTTTCGAAAGAGAATGGGGTGTACAGATCAAGTCTTTTGCATGCGCATGATTGCGGAGAAGTTTTTGGCTAAAAACCAGAAAGTTTTTTGTGCGTCCATGGACTTGGAAAAGGCTTATGACAGAGTGGACAGGAATGTGTTATGGCAAACACTGAACTCATATGGGTTGAGCGCTGGTTTGATACAGGCATTGAGGTCTCTTTATAGGGATTCTAGTGCTTGTGTCAGGATCAATGGGGTCTACTCAGACTTGTTTGGCATCCGAAAAGGTGTCAGACAGGGCTGTGTGGCCGCCCCTTGGCTGTTCAACCTATTTATGGACAGGTGTTTGCAAACTTTCAAAGATGAAGAATGTAAGTTAAGAATGGGCGAGTTAACCGTCAAATGCCTTTTGTATGCCGATGATCAAGTCATATTTGCGTCATCGGCTACTGAGTTGCAAATGATGGTTATATTAATGAACTGGGCATTAAAAGAAAGGGGAATGAAAGTGAACGCAATTAAGACGAAAGTGATGGTTTTTGCAAGAGAGGAAAGCAAAACGGTATGTTAAATAAGAATAGAAGGAGAGTTAATTGAGCAAGTGGATGAGTTTGTGTATTTGGGATGTGTATTTAGCAGGGATGGTAGATATGATAAGGATATAGAACGACGAGTAAATGCAGGGAATAGAGTGTATGAGACACTACAGTCAATTGTGAAGCACCAGAATGTATCAAAAAAAGCACGTATGGTAATTCATAATGCTGTGTTAGTCCCTACTTTAATGTATGGTTGTGAACGCTGGGTGTGGCAGAATATATGGAATAGAGCGCTAACGTAAAATTTTAATTGCAATTTTAAGGACGGGTTTAGTTCGTAATTCTCAATCTTTCAAGCTTATAGTAAATAGTCAGCATTTGTTTAATGGAAGAAATTATATTTTTTTCACTAATTTACTATAAATAGCACTTTAAGCAGTGGTCATTTATTAAATTAAGCACAAATCTCTTAATTTTCTATTTTTAGTGCATGTAAGATCAAAAAACTGTCCAAAATGTACTTAAAATTTCAATAATTAATTTATACAAAGGCTCAACAGCAGTAAAAACATTACATATGAAAGTTGCACTAGGCTATGCTTTACGTGTTAGCTCTAAAAATAAATTAGCAAGGTTATATGATTTGCTGTTTTCGAGAGTTGTTAAGAATTGTCTCGAAATCAGGCTCAATGACTTCTATCCTCACGAATAAGCCGGTTTCCGAAAATGCTTTAGTACCATAGAACATTTACATACGTAGATGTTTACGGACCGAAGAAGAAGAAAGAATACTACATATGTTATTGTAATTACAATATATTGTGTAAATAAAAAGATACCAAACAACTTGTAATTTTATTTGTAACATTGCTGAAACTCTACTAAGGACGTCATTTATATTGGCATGAAAAACCTGCGCTGATATCATCCGGTACGTTCGTTTGAGATGGTTACGGGCTGTTTGTTTTCAATTACACATACGCCTTTGTACTAAGGCACGTCTATGTTCGTTGATGGATTTGGCTTTAGGCTACACTTTTTATTTATCCTTTGAAGTGCGTAATTGAATGACGTTATATAATATCGTTAAGTATACTTACGTTCTATATAAGCAGATAAGTATAGTCATCGACAGGGTTTAAATCGTGAGGTATAACGTATATAAAACTTTTCTTAAACATAAAATCATCTCATAAGCTTATATAATTCTGTATGAAATAACACTTTCACACACAACTTTTGATTATTGTCGGAAAGCTTCCTCTTCCAAGCTTCTGTGGTAGTATATTTAAGGCTATGTAGTAGCGGTGTGTAAATATCTACTATGCAATATCGTCCCGAGGGCGTGACAAGAGGTGACAGAGGGAAATAAACACACAGGTATGGGCAGCAAAGTATTCCTAATAACAACTAAATATTAAAAAACTGCGGTTGCCAACCCGCTTGCCAGGCGTGGCAACTATGGCAAATATCCCTCCTGTGATGCAATCTACGGGGGAGGCCTATGTCCAGCATTGGAATTTAGATAGGGTGCAACGGTAACGGTTGCCTATCAAAATATTAATACCAAGAGATTAAACATAGTCAAGCTTGATTTAGAATACTGTTTGGGAACTCGTTGGTCCCTTTCCAAGTGTGTTGTTTGGAGTTCAGTTAATTTTGACAAAAAACAAAAAACACTTTTTCCTTCGTTTTCTTACATCTATTTTTATACTTATATTTGCCAACAGAAATAACGTCCACCGATCATAAATTATTACAAATTATTAGAATACGCTTAGGTAGTATATATATTATAGGCTTCGTGCAGCCTCGTTGCCGATGGATGTTCAAGTGCTAGGAAATTGTCTTGTAGTCAGCCATGAGTAGAGAAGAAGGCAAGTAATCTGCGAGAGTGTCGTGAAGCAGAGGCAAGTAGTAAGGCTCAGAGCCGTTCCGAACACTATATAGCGCAGAGAGTAGCTTGAAGGAACATGAAGCATTATTATTCCAGTGCTGCGATGAACCTTGTGAAGCTAGGTGGCTTGCAGGATATGACGACTGCAGACGATATCTGCTCGGGAGCGAATGGGTGGGGTATTCTATGACGATGATGAAACTTGAAGTTTCCGAAGGTTGTTGGTTGCGTGTTCATATCACGTCGGATGTTCATCACAGTAGCCGTGGGAGGAAAAGGGAAGATCTCCCACCGCGCAAGGTGTTCTGCCCGGGGAGCGGCTGACACTCCATGTGTTAGTTCGGAGATATTCTATATAAACTGTTTATGATTCGGAATTTTGATAACGTGATTTAGGCTTCGGTGTGTTTCGTTTGCGGCGCGACGACTGGATCGCCACAATCTTAATTCCATAAAATCTAAAATTCAATTTACTATGGACGCTCCGTCCCCCTCGTGCTCTAATCCAGAATCCCGAAACCTTTCAGCTCGAGTAACGTAACCGCTTTCAGTGCCTAGAAGATTGCAATTCAGTGGACGATATGAATGACAAGCTCGTGGAAACTGTCCATGCGGTCGTAGCTATGTTCTGCAATACCCGCCGCAGAAGAATACAAAAACTCTCCGATCACATTCTTAATCTCATGGCTAATAGACGGGAGATGAGGCTGCAATCGTCAACAGATTCGACAGCATACAGGCAACTGAACAGACAGATCTCCAAATTCATGAGGTAAGACTTACGCAACTTTAATACTGCTCGTATTAAAGAAGCGATCGAGCAGAACCAGGGCTTCAAAGTCTTTGCCAGAGATCTGTCTGCCAGAAAGCGCAAACTGTCAAAGCCGAAGACTGAGTGTGGCAGCATCGTTTCCGGGACACCTGAGATTTTGAGTGAGATTGAGAGGTTCTATGGGCAGCTCTACACATCATCGTTGGAGCCACACGCAAGTGTGAGTAACGATCCAAGAGCAAGTCTTACCCGACACTATTCCGATGATATCCCGGACGTCACTCTGAGCGAGATTAGAATGGCTCTCCAGCACCTTAAAAATGGCAGGGCCCCAGGCGAGGATGGAATTACAGCGGAGCTTCTGAAGGCGGGTGGTACACCGGTACTGGAAGTCCTTCAGAAGCTCTTCAATTCCGTCTTCCATGATGGCACTACGCCGGAGGCGTGGAGCAGAAGTGTGGTGGTCTTGTTCTTTAAGAAAGGCGACAATGCTCTCTTGAAGAACTACAGACCAATTTCCCTTCTGAGCTACGTCTACGTGCTGTTTTCGAGAGTCATTACGAATAGTCTCGCACGCAGACTCGACGACTTCCAGCCTCCCGAACAAGCCGGTTTCCGAAAAGGCTTCAGAACCATAGACCACATACATACCCTGCGGCAGACTGTACAGAACACCGAAGAGTTTAATCTGCCACTTTGCTTGGCGTATATGGACTATGAGAAAGCCTTTGATTCCGTCGAAATTTGGGCGGTGCTACAGTCCCTTCAGCGGTGCCAAGTTGACTGTCGGTATATCGAAGTGCTGAACCGTTTGTACAGTAGGGCTACTATGGCTATCCGAGTACAGAACCAGAGTTCGAAACCTATCCAACTGCAGATAGGTGTAAGAAAGGGTGACGTTGTATCCCCGAAACTCTTCACCGCTGCGTTGGAAGACGTTTTCAAGCTACTGGACTGGAAAGGATACGGTATTAACATCAATGGCGAGTACATCAGTCACCTTCAATTTGCCGACGATATAGTCCTTATGGCAGAATCGCTGGAGGACCTTGGCACTATGCTCAATGACCTCAATAGTGTCTCCCAACGGATAGGTCTTAAGATGAACATGGACAAAACAAAGATCATGTTTAATGTCCATGTCACACCTATGCCGGTAGTTGTTGGGAGTACTATGCTCGGTTTTTGACGAGTACGTTTACCTGGGACAAATAGTCCGACTAGGTAAGTCCAACTTCGACCGAGAGGTCAATCGACGGATTCAACTCGGCTGGGCAGCGTTCGGGAAATTACGACACATTCTCTCGTCAGGTATACCTCAATCTCTGAAAACTAAAGTGTACAACCAGTGCGTGTTGCCAGTGATGACTTACGGATCTGAGACGTGGTCCTTCACTGCTAGCCGTATGAGAACGCTCAAGGTCACTCAGCGAGCTATGGAGAGGGCTATGCTCGGAGTTTCTCTGATAGACTCAGAAATGAGGATATCCGCTGTCAAACCAGAGTGACCGACATAGCCCAACGGATTAGTAAGCTGAAGTAGCAATGGGCCGGCCATATAGCTCGAAGAACCGATAACCGATGGGGAAGAAAGGTTCTTGAGTGGTAGCCTCGTACCGGTAGGCGTAGTACAGGGCGACCCCCCCCCCACTAGATAGAGTGACGACCTGGTAAGACATGCAGAAAGTCGATGGATGCAGGTGGCTCAGGACCGTGCTTTGTGGCATTGCTTGGGGGAGGCCTACGTTCAGCAGTGGACTTGTGAAGGGCTGTAATGATGAAATGATGATGATGATGGAGTTAGAGGCAAATAATGTGTTAGTCATCCGAAATCCTAACAATACCATAAGTCATACTATGTATAGAAAAAAGACCCATACAAACCGACACTTAAATGGTGAATCTCTCCATCATTCTTGACAGTTAGCTACCGTTGGCAAATCTTTGTTCTAGCAAACACCTGGCCGCCGATCTTCAGCACGACAAGCAGGTTCTGCATGACAACAAACTTCGGGTCCCACGCCTCCGGCACAGTGAAGAAGTGAAGCCGGTTACTGCCGAGTGTGTGCCTGCTGTACTACTATATGTTGGAGGTGTCACAGACAAGATTGGCTACATCTTGAAGCGAGCTTCTATTAGAACATTCTACAAGCCGCCGAAGAAGATTAGTCAGTTCTCACCATCCGTTAAATGTCATATTCCTCTACAAGATGCAGGAGTGTACAAGCTTGATTGTGATTGTGGTCTCTCATATATAGGGCAAACAAAGAGATCAATTAGAACCCGCGTAAAAGAACGCATAGCTGACGTGAAGCATCAACGTTGCGGGATGTCTGCAGTTTGCGATCATATCCTAAATGGCCCCAACCATTACATCAGATTTGATAGACCACAAATCCTCGCGCAAGAACAATGATTCCTACCAAGGATTTCGAGTACGTTTTCCTTCCATTAAAACGTATTTGAGTAGAGTAGAGTATCGAGCTTCCATTAAAACGTACTACAAGCCGGCGAAGAAGATTGTACAGGAACGGTAGGCAGGTGCTCTTCAATGATTGATTTATTGAACGTTTGTTGGTTATATTTAAGTCGTTTTATGGCTAACAGTGTGTATCAGGTAATAATCAAAATTTAAACAGACAGATCTTATAACTAATTGCACGACGTGATGTGACTGGTTGCCAACAATGACGAGCTCTGATTCGTTGATAAAAGTTTGGAGTTCCGGTGCGTCGCTAGACGGCGTTAGTAGTCGCGCCAACATGCCGGCCGCCTTGGAAGCTCCAGCTTCCAATGATGTATCTACGTTGCCGCTTGATTGGAGATGCCGCAGGCTGCATTCATGTTGTCGTCCTCTGCTGATGATACAGGCAGAGGGCAGATTTTCGAGAACGCTTGTTGTACAGGACCCGTAGCAGTTTGGATAGTGGCGACACACGACACGCCGTCCCTTCCGGGGAAAATATGGGTAACTCTGCCCATACGCCATTTAAGGGCTGGTAAATTGTCCTCCTTAATAACGACAAGCGTGTTTAATGCTATGTCTTGACTGTTTGCCTTCCACTTCATTCTTGTCTGAAGTTCAGCAACATACTCTTGTGACCAGCGTTTCCAGAAGTGCTGTTTTATTTATTCCACTCTTTGAAACCGTTTCAAGCTGCGAGTCCGTGCTTCGGTGAGGTCTCTGCAGGCTGGTGCAGTGAGTGGCCGGCCGATGAGGAAATGAGCTGGGCTTAGTGGACGAAGATCATGTGGATCTGAGGACATAGGACTTATAGGACGGGAGTTTAGGACTGCTTCGATCTGTGCCAACACAGTGCTGAACTCTTCGTACGTCAAGTTAGCTGTACCCACGATACGCTTAAGGTGGAACTTACAGGATTTTACTCCTGCTTCCCACAATCCCCCAAAATGAGGAGCATAAGGGGGAATAAATTTAAATTCAACATTGTCGGTTGATAATTTATCAATTATTTGCTTTGAATTTCGCTCTGACGTTTTGTTAATCTCTTTCATGGCTCCAATGAAAGTTCTACCGTTATCTGAGAAAATTTGAGCTGGTTTACCTCGTCGTGAGATAAATCATTTAAGTGCTAATATAAATTCTTGAGCAGCTAACGTACTGACAAGTTCTAGATGAATGGCCCGAGTAACAAAACAAACGAATATGCAAATATAACCCTTTTCCAATTTAGCTCCCCTTCCTTTGCGATTCAGTACGTTTATGGGACCAGCATAATCCACTCCACATCGAATGAATGGGAAACCAGGTTATATTCGTTCAGACGGAAGGTTGCCCATGATTGGCGTTAGGGTTTTACCTTTCATTCGAGTGCAGCGGACACATTGGTGGACAACCTTTCTAGCTAGGTTTCTACCCCCTAACGGCCACCAATTCTCACGCACGGTGGCCAATAGCAGCTGGGGACCAGCATGAAGAAGCTCTTTGTGTTGATGTTGAAACAACAATTGTGTGAAGTTGTGTTTACTTGATAAAAGTATCGGGTGCTTCTTGTCGTAATTAAAGTCAGGCGAGTTACTAAGACGGCCACCTACTCTAATTATATCCCTTTCATCTAGAAACATATTAAGCCTAGAAATCGAACCTGAAGTTTTTAATGGTAAGTTACGTTTTAACTTATCATATTCCATCGGAAACGATTCGCGTTGAGCAAGACGCGCTAACGACTGTAATGAGTCATTCAATTCATCTACTGATAACGGCCCCTGTGTACGATCTTTCTTTGGTGTGCGTAAGTTATGTATGTATCGCAACAGTTAAGCGCCGGCGCGCAAGGTACGCTGATAAGAACGAAATCTTTCAAAATTAATAATTTTATTCTTTGTTACATCACAAACCATAACCGTTGTCGTTTGTGATTTTAGTTCTGGTAAGTCGGAGTGTGTAGTCGAAGATTGCTGTGACCATGCCGACTCCGAATTTTTTTAAGAACTCAGGTCCACTCCACCACAGATTACTGTCAATGAGTACATCAAGACTAAGACCGCGCGAGACCAGATCCGCTGGGTTATTTTTGGTTCCTACATGTAACCATAACGCATTACTTGTTATTTCATTAATCTCCACTATCCTATTTTGAACGAATGTTTTTAACGAATGTGGTGAGGTACGCAGCCATGCAAGCACAATAGTTGAGTCTGTCCAAAAGTAAATTTTTTGGAAATTAACACGCAATGACTCGATAATTTTCCTATATAATCGTGCGCCTATTATAGCCCCGCACATTTCTAGTCGGGGTATGCTGACTGGTATAATTGGTGCAACTTTACTCTTTGCACACAATAATCTAATAGTCACCGATGAGTCATCAGAGTAGGTGCGAACATATGTGCATGCACCATACGCACTCTGCGACGCGTCCGTGAATACGTGTAATTCTATAAACTGTGTGTGTGCACTCATAACATGACGCGGAATACGTAGGTTATGCAAATATTGAAGTGTGTCAATAAATTTTTCCCAGGATAAAGCAACATCACTGGGAACGGGATCATCCCAATTTATCTTGCACAGCCATACGTTTTGCATTAATAATTTAGCTACTACGACAGCTGGTGTTAAAATTCCTAGAGGATCGTATATTTGTGCGATTATCGACAACATTGTACGTTTATATAGTAAATTCGGTCTAACTACTTGTGTGGTAAAATGAAGTTCATCACTTTTATTATACCAACCCACTCCTAAAGTCTTAGTTTGGCAATGTTCGCCTAATGACAAGTCTTTAGATATGTCGTGGTCACTGATATCAACGTTAAACAACCACTTACGCAACGGTAAACAAGCCGAGTTTACAGTATTTCGTAACTTCTCACAGGTATCGAGTAAGCTATTTAAATCATTGTCACCTAGGATGACGTTATCAACGAAAAAATCCTCTCGGATTACTCTCGCAACCTGCTGATCCTTCAATTCCAGCGCAAGCTGGCGTAAACATCTCATACTAAGGTATGGCGCAGACGCAGTGCCATACGTCACGGTGTTTAGGCGATATACACGTATTGGGTCCGACGGAAGTTTACGCCATAATATTAATTGTAAATCTCGTCGATCTGGTTGTACAAGAAAATTCCGAAACATTTTCTCAACGTCCGCACAACCCACGTATTTATATTGCCTAAAGCGTAATAAAATGCTAAAAATGTCATTCTGAAGTGGTGGACCAATATGTTGAATATCGTTCAACGACTTACCGGAAAACAGTACGCAGTTTAGTCGTACTGCTATTTTCATTAATAACGCCGTGATGAGGCAAAAAATAGTGGGGTGACTCATAAGTTTCAACGCAACTCATATGACCGAGCCTTTCATATTCCCCCATAAAATCTACGTATTTTACCCTAAATTGTGGCAAACGAGCGAATTTTCGTTCTAACGACAACAAACGTTTTTCAGCCGCTGTGTAACTGTCTCCGAGCACATCAGCTGATTCCTTTAAAGGAATGAGTACGAAAAAACCTACCATCTTCCATACGTTTTGTCGTTTTGACAAAAATGTCTTCGCACGCACGTTCGTCAGCACTAAGGATGTTTTTATTAACGTTATTGTTTATCTCTTCGAGTTCCCAAAACAATTTCAACTGTATGTCAATTGTTTGGGAGAAATTACATTGCACACTCTGAACGGGAAGTGGGTTATTATGTAAAGGTCCCGACATTATCCAACCCAATTTTGTATTTTGTAAATACTTACTTACTTACTTACTTATCGTCACGCACAATCCCTAACGGGGTAGCCAGAGAGAACAGATCGCCAAGTGTCACGATCCTTACATACCTCTTTCGCTTCTTTCAGGTTCATTAACTTCTTCATACATGCACGTCTAGGTATCCGAGTACTCTTGACCCTCCCCTCTTCGAGCAATTTGCTCACATGGTCTTCGAAAGTTAGTCTCGGTCTACCTCGACACCTTTTAATATTTACTTTCGCTCTATATATTTTCTTCACCATTCGGTCTTCACTCATTCGTTCAACGTGTCCAAACCATTGGATTACGCCCCTATCAATTTTTGTGATAAGGTCATCTTTCAATCCTGCCATATTGCGAATCTCTTCGTTTCGCTTTCGGTCGGCTATGGTAACGCCACACATTTTACGAAGAGATCGCATCTCCACTGCATTCAACTTGCTTTTATGCTTCTTCTGGCATACCCAGGTTTCGCTGCCATATAACAAAGTCGGTACCAACACTGCGTTATGTATTGCAAGGCGTGCACTCTTCACCACGCCTTGCCTTTTTATTAATGCATTCAGGGCACCATTGACTTTGTTTCCGGCAGCGACACGCCTATCCACATCTAAATCACATCTTCCATCCCGGCTGAAAGCACTCCCCAAGTATACAATTTCATTTACCTGTTCTAGACATTCCTGATTTACCCATATTTCACATTTACATTTCGTTCTCTCTTCGTCCTTTTCAAATACCAGAACCTTAGTTTTATTAGCATTCAAACGGAGACCTTTAATTTCACATTCCTCTTTCATACACGTGACTAATGCCTGCAGTTCTGCTTCTGATGGTGCAATAAGCACTGCATCATCAGCATACAGCAGACAATTAACTTTTATGTCACCCAATTTCACACCCAAACAGCTATCTTTCAGCTTCTGTAAACAGCTGTCGAGATACAGTATGAACAGCCAGGAAGACATGACACAACCCTGTTTTACGCCCGCTTGGACGCTAAACATGGGTGACAGGTCATGCCCTACCCGCACACAGGCTTTACAGTCATAGTAGAGTGACTGCACAGCCCTTAACAATCGACCATCCACACCATATCCCGGCAACAGTTCCCACATTTTCTTCCTTATAACCTTATCAAATGCTTTGTCCAGATCCACAAAAGCACAGAAAATCCTCTGGTTAACACTCAGAAGCTTCTCCGTGATCATGCGGAGAGAAAACATTTGATCCGTGCATCCTCTTCCAGGTCTAAATCCGCATTGTGCCTCCCATAAGAATCTTTCCGATTTCTCTTGCATCCTGCGTGTCAAAAACTTCGAATAAACTTTACTTGCTAAACTGGTCAAGCTGATCGCCCGATAGCTCCCGCAGTCAAAATGTGAACCTTTACCTTTATATAAAGGCACAATGACCGCGGATCGCCAATCATCCGGGACATCTCCCGTCCGCCAGCACAAATTGCACAGCAGATGAAAGCTGTCCCAGACGCGAGGCCCACCGTACTTGACCATTTCAGCAGTAACTCTGTCTAGTCCCGCAGCCTTACCACATTTCAAACTTCGAATCGCACGTTCAATCTCTTTCATGCTGATGACCTCAGTGTCATCGAGGTCCGTGTCTGGCGTGCCAGTCACGGCGTCACCCCCGGATCCTTCACTAAGATCATGACACGCATACAATTCTCTATAAAATTCACTCCATCGCTGCATGACGTCCGATTTTTCTGAGAGGACGTCATTGGTTCTCGAAAGCACTATGTTCATTCTTAAAGCTGTCGCACCACTCCGGGACCTTCCAACCTCTTTCCAGAAGAGTTTGGAGTTTTCCCTAAAGTTGTGCGACAACCTCTCGTCCGCTTCTATTCTACACCTTTCACGTACTTCCTCAATCAATGTTTTCGCATGAACTTTCTGCAGCTTATATCTTTCTTTCATCTTCTCTCTCATATGCTCATCGTTACTAGAGGCTAAGTAGTCTAACCATGCTTTTTTCTTCTTTTTTTACAGCTTCTTTCACTTCGTCATTCCACCATGCATCTCTTCTTTTACTACTACCTCTTTTTGTCGTACCACATACTTCTTCCGCTGCACTTACCATTCCATCCCTAAGGTTCTGCCATATTCTCTCCACACATTCTTTCCTGCCATCAATGGTGTCAAGTTTTTGGCTACCCTCGTGTGATATTTGTCCCTAGTATCCGCTTCCTGAAGCTTCCAGCTTCGGATGCGACAGACCGACTGTGGTTCTGTTACTGTCGTCCGGTGGCGCCAACCCGCGAACAAACCCCTAAATCTAGTAATTACTAGATAATGATCCGTTCCCAGGTCAGCACCCCTGAACACTCGTGTATCCATCACCTGTTTTCGCAGTCGGTCATCCACCAGGAACAAATCAATCATACTTCTCTCATTCTTTCTTTCTCTAGTGTACATATGGATATTATATATCCATATGTACACTAGAGAAAGAAAGATTATATTATATTTTGTAAATAAGGTCCTTTATTCAACTTAATTTTGCCATCACACAATAATTCCCGGAACTTATCCGCGCCTATCAGTGTATCGATGTCTGACGGTGAGTGAAAGTTCGGATTCGCAAGTTGAATATTATCAGGTAAACTCATATTATTTACATCGACTCTAAATGTGCGTAATTGATTTGTAATGCACGGCAACACTAAACAATCAATGTTCATACAAAACGAATTCAACCTTAAACGTAATTTTATTTTACAAATGTGGGTGGACTGCGAAACTGTTTGACCTACCCCAGCAACGTGATAAGTGGACTGTATTAACGGTGCATTTAATATTTCACATAACGATTTTTTTATGAAACAATGTTGACTACCATTATCAAGCAGAATGCGTAAAGTGTGATATTTGTTATTACAATCTGCTATGTCCACTAACGCTGTGGACAGCAAAACGTTGGGTAATAACGAATATTCCTGATTACTGTTTTGCGATTCTGAATGGTTAGCCGTAACGTGTAATGATGACGAGACAGTGGAGACGTTAGCGGTGATAGGCTGTACTGATGCACTCGACCCGCTCACCTGTGATGCGCCGTCTACCTGCCCATCAATGTGAAGCAAACTGTTGTGCCTTTTATCACACAACCTACATGGCCCAAACTTGCATTCGTCAAGTGGGTGGGTTGCGCGTAAACAATTGATGCACAGCTGATGCGTTTTAACTATCCTATTCCTTTCTTGGATAGACGAATTAAGAAACCTTGAACAGGAATAAATCGCGTGATTACCATGACACATCACCCACACGCGGCTTTGTTTTAGTTTCGTATTACCCTTATTGTTATTGTTAGTAACGTTCGTGGCAACATGAGTGTATATTGTTTCTTAGAGCGCGTTTGTTCGCCGCCTTTGTTCTCGTGGGATTTGTCATGGTTCACTTTTATCATTTCTAAAACGTCGGCGCGGTCCTTAAGAAATTTAAGTAAGTCATCCAGTTTCAAAGCTGACCTTGATTCAATTAACGAACTAGCTGTACCTTGAAAATTTTCCCATTCGCGTTCAGTGGCCTGATCTAATTTGGAAACGACCATGTAAATGATTAAAGTGTCCCATGAATCTGTTGGTTCACCTAACGTTTTAAGGGCACGCAAATTTCTCAAAACAATATCTATTAAGTTCCTAATCTGGGAAGCGGACTCTTTATTTAACGATGGAATTTTAAATAATGCCTTCACATGATTATGAACCAATAGTCGCGGATTATTAAATCTATTCTCTAATAGCTCCCATGCGCGAGAGTAGTTGTGAGCCGTAAATTCTAATGCACCTATGACGTGTGCCGCGGTACCGGACAATGACGATTTTAAATAATGAAATTTTTGAACAGGACCTAAATCATCGCGATCATGAATCATACTAACGTAAGAATTTTCAAACTCTAGCCAGCAATCGTATGAACCGACAAAGGAAGGTATTTTAATATCGAGTAACTTAATGCCTATCGGCTTACATGTTGAAATACCAGACTTTTCAGCTACTTCCTTTCTCAATAAAAGTTTTGCAGAAGCTACAGCACAATAAAATTGATTTTCGAAACGATCTCTCTCTTCCAGCTGTTTTACAAGATCGAGATCTTCCGCTACCTCTTCTTCAATTTTAGTCTGTATTTCACTATACATCTCTATCAAACTCGAAGTACCCTCGACACGTTAATTTAATTCTAATGAGTGTTGTTCAGTCAAGGGTAAAGTGCACTTTTTAACATAATTTTACAAGAGAGTTAATCGACCTTTTAAAACTCCTCTTTTCTTAATTAAATCTGACAATTTGGGCTCACTCATTTTGGGAATTAAGGAAATCAAGAGTACTTACAGTTGCCAATTTGTAGATGCGTGCGAACCAAGGTGGGTGCCGTTGCGCAGGTAGATACCGCCACTTGAGCACTGGAAATGGAATATCAGCACGAAATCAACACCTATCGAGGGATGAGATGGGGAAACGGACGGGAAGTTCAAACCTGCCACTCCTGTCTGTCGATGCCTTAACGTTGCAGCTCTTCGCTCGATACGTGAATCTCCTCTTCGTATTTTGATGCGACGAATCTTCGGAGATTTCAAGCTTGAACTCCTTATTCGGCTCGATAGGACCACTTTATGTACAGGAACGGGCAGGTGCTCTTCAATGATTGATTTATTGAAAGATTGTTGGTTATATTTAAGTCGTCTTATTGCTCACAGTGTGTATCAGGTAATAATCAAAATTTAAACAGACAGATCTTATAACTAATTGCACGACGTGCTGTGATTGGTTGCCAACAATGACGAGCTCTGATTCGTAAATAAAAGCTTGGTGTTCCGGTGCGTCGCTAGACGGCGTTAGTAGTCGCGCCAACAAAGATTAGTCAATTTTTACCATGCGTCAAGTGTAATATCCCTCTACAAGATGCAGGAGTGTACAAGTTAGATTGTGAATGTGGCCTCTCTTACATAGGTCAAACAAAAAGATCCATAAAAACCCGCGTGAAAGATCATATAGCTGACGTGAAGCACCGACGCTCCGGGAAGTCTGCAGTCTGTGAACATGTTCAGGATCGTCCCCACCATTACATCAGATTTGATAAACCACAAGTCCTCGCAAAAGAACACCGATTCCTACCAAGGATGATACGTGAGGATACTGAAATTAAAAAACATCCTAATTTCAATAGAAAAGGAGGCTGGGTACTACAACCTGCTTGGGATCCTATCATTAATAAAATTAAAACTAAACCCAAGCATACCACTGCAAGACTTCAAAACACAGTTAGTTCATTCTGCGTAGATCGGACCAGACAATAATTGAAAAGCTGAAGGTACTCCGGGTTAACTTTGACATCGGGACGTCAGTCACCTCAGTCCCCCGTGATCATGGGTAAGGAAAACTGTAAAAAACAGCAATTTTCCTAAGTTGTTTGATTCATCATTGATACATATCTTCAAAAATAAAAATAATGCTTGGGTTAAATGGAAAAAGTACGGAAATTTGTCAGATTATAGAACAATCGCATGTACAGAAAACGTTTTAAAACTGAATCTAAATTACGTTATGCTCATTATGGCAGAACTGTGTAAAGCAAAATATTAAATATTTCTGGAAATATGTAACAAATTGCAAAAGTAGCCTAGAAACTCCGTCAGAAATTTTTTGTAAAGACAAATTTGCTAGTAACCCCAAGGAAGTATGTAATTTATTCTCTGATTTTTTCTTTTCGGTATTTGAACCCACTTCACTTACTGATGATTTGAATTATGATAACATTAATATATCAAATAATAACAATTCTGATTTCGTTATTACTGACATTTCTATTTTTGAAAAAGATGTAACAAAGTCCCTTTTAGAGTTTAACAGTGGTAGAGCCATGCGGCAGCTTTGCTGTTGCACGTATGGTCCGGCTCAAACCGGGGTGGTACCACGACCTCACAGAATACCGGCGTGAAGTGGAAGTTCTGCTTCCGCGTTTCGTCTGGTGAGTGCAGGTGGCCGGAGGCCCAAATCCCCCCCCCATCAACATGGTAGCGGAATTAAATAAAGATAGACTACCACAGGAGGGTACCAGCACCCCTGGAGAATCCCTCGCTGAGCATCCACGACCATGTTTCTCCACTTCTGAGCGTGGGTGCTCAGGCTGCCCCGCGTATTCTGGGGGGGGCGAAATTCCGCTCAAGACTAAAACTGCTCGGGGCAAACGGAGCAACAAGACTAAGGCGACCCCTGCCACGCTGTCCGTGAATTTCTGCAATATCAGGGGACTTCACTCCAACCTAAACGCCGTCCACTACCAACTCGAGACGGCGAGGCCGGCTCTGCTCTTTCTGACCGAGACGCAGGTGTCCTCTCCGGCTGATGTTTCGTATCTCTCCTACCCGGGGTACAAACTGGAACACTCCTTTGTGCCTCGGGCTGGAGTTTGCGTTTACGTCAGAGAGGACATCTGTTCTCGACGCCTCGGCAGACTTGAAGGTTCGGACCTGTCCATCCTTTGGCTACGCGTAGACAGCGACGACCATCCGCGCGTCTACGGGTGCCTCTATAGGTCCCACAGCGGTAATGCCGAAACAGACCGACTCTTCGACCACGTCCAAATGGCTGCAGATTCGTTGCTACAGCAGATCCCCTCCGCAGAGATCGTGATCCTCGGCGACTTTAACGCCCATCACGCCGAATGGCTCGGTTCACGTTTAACCGATCATGCGGGGAGATCTGTTCATGATTTTGCCTTGGCATATGGTCTGACACAACTGGTTACTTCGCCTACGCGGATTCCAGATGTGGAGGATCATGCACCTTCCCTGTTGGACCTTCTGCTGACCTCTCACCCGGACGGATATCAGATTTCCGTCGACGCCCCTTTAGGCTCCTCGGACCATTGTCTGATCCGGAGTGTTGTGCCACTCACGCTGAAATCGCGGTTGCATTCTGCAGGCTGCCGCCGTGTTTGGCACTATAGGTCAGCCGATTGGGATGGGATGCGGTCTTTCTTTGCATCCTACCCTTGGGGGCGGGTTTGCTTCTCGCCGGATGATCCCAACGTTGTTGCGGATTCTGTTACTGATGTGGTACTTCAGGGTATGGAACTTTTTATTCCTTCCTCTGTGGTGCCCATTGGAGGCAAATCTCAGCCATGGTTTGGTCGCTCCTGTAAAATAGCATCATGCTATAAGCAGGAGTGCTACCAAGCCTGGGTTGATGCATCAGCGTCCCGGGATGTAAACACCAGCGCTCTAAAAAAGAAGTATAATTCCGCCTCTAGGTCCTTCAAAAGAGTCATTGCCAAGGCAAAGTCAGAGCACATAGGCAGAATTGGCGAGAAACTAGTTCGCCTTCCTTCTGGAACCCGTGCATTCTGGTCTCTCGCCAAGGCTGTCCAGGGGAATTTCTGTCAGCCATCTCTTCCATCTCTGCACAGGGAGGACGACTCACTGGCCCATACTGCAAAGGAGAAAGCCGATCTTCTAGGCTCCTTCTTTGCGTCTAACTCGACTCTCGATGACGGGGGGAGTACGCCGCCGACCATCCCGCGGTGTGAGTGCTCCATGCCGGAAGTGCAGTTCACACAGCGCTCGGTTCGCAAAGCACTCCTCTCCCTGGACATCCACAAGTCGAGTGGGCCTGACGGAATCCCCCCAATTGTGCTGAGGACGTGTGCTCCAGAGTTGGCACCGGTTTTAACGCATCTTTTCCGGTACTCCTACTCCCTAGGCGTAGTCCCAAAATCGTGGAAGACGGCTTTCGTCCACCCGATCCCTAAAAAAGGCGACCGCTCAGACCCGTCCAACTACCGGCCAATCGCCATCACCTCCTTGTTCTCCAAAACAATGGAGTCCATTGTAAACTGCCAGCTCATGAGGTACCTTGAGGATCACCAGCTGATTAGTGACCGCCAATACGGTTTTCGCCGTTGTCGGTCAGCTGGTGATCTTCTGGTCTACCTCACTCACAGATGGGCGGAGGCAGTAGAGTTCAAGGGGGAGGCATTGGCCGTTAGTTTGGACATTGCGAAGGCCTTCGATCGGGTTTGGCACAAAGCGCTTCTTTCGAAGCTCCCTTCCTATGGGCTTCCCGAGAAATTGTGCAATTGGATCACCAGCTTTCTTGCAGATCGGAGCATCAAGGTCGTTGTAGACGGTGCAAGCTCCGATTGCAAGCCTATTAATGCTGGTGTTCCACAGGGCTGCGTGCTATCGCCAACGCTGTTTCTTCTGCATATCAATGATATGTTGCATACCCGTAACATTCATTGCTATGCAGATGACAGCACTGGTGATGCTCTTTACACCGGCCGAGCCAATATTTCTCGGGAAAACGTCTCCGAGTGCCGGGACAAACTTGTGTCTGAAGTCGAGTCTTTGCTGAACAGAGTCTCGGATTGGGGACGACTAAATCTAGTCCAGTTTAACCCCCAGAAGACACAAGTTTGCGCGTTAACCGCTAAAAAGAACCCCTTTGTCGTATCCCCTCAGTTTCAAGGCACTCCCCTTGTTGCCTCAGCCAGTATCGGAATCCTCGGCGTCGACATATCGAGTGACGTGCAGTTTCGTGGTCACTTGGAAGGGAAGGCCAAATTGGCCTCTAAAAAGCTTGGCGTGCTCAGCAGAGCGGGACAGTATTTCATGCCGGCACACCGCCTGCAACTTTACAAGGCGCAGGTTCGGCCGCACATGGAATACTGTTCCCATCTCTGGGCTGGGGCTCCCCAGTACCAGCTCCTTCCACTTGACCGCATCCAGCGCAGAGCGGCTCGAATCGTCGACGACGGAGTGCTTTCCGATCGGCTCGATTCACTGGCGTTGCGAAGAGATGTTGCATCTCTTTGCGTATTTTATCGCATCTATCACGGGGAGTGCTCTGAGGAATTGTTCGGATTAATCCCAGCCGCCAAATTTCGTGAACGCACGACACGGCAAACGTCCCGATACCATCCACACCATCTGGATGCTTGGCGTTCCACCACTGTACGTTTCACAAGGAGTTTTCTTCCACGTACAACCTCTCTGTGGAATAGTTTATCATCGGCGATTTTTCCGGACCGATACGACCTGGGGACCTTCAAGAAAAGAGCTTACTCCTTTCTAAAGGGCCGGCAACGCACCCGCAATTCTCCTGGTGTTGCGGTTGATCATGGGCGGCGGTAGTCACTTAACATCAGGTGAGCCGCATGCTCGTTTGCCCCCTCTTCTATAAAAAAAAAAAAAAAAAAAAAAAAAAAAAAAAAAAAAAGACGCGAATAAAGGAGCTGGTATTGACAACATTCCTCCTTATTTTCTGAAAGCTACAGCACATATTATTGCAAAACCAATTCATTACCTTTTTAATAAATGCTTAAAAGATGGGATATGTCCATCTATTTGGAAAACAGCTCGTGTTGTACCAATTTACAAGGCAGGCTCAAAAAAAGATGTTGAGAATTACAGACCGGTATTGATCTTATCAACACTCGCTAAAACTTTTGAAAGGTTAATACATAATGCGTTATATCCTAGTCTTCACAATGTAATAATTTCACAGTAGCACGGTTTTATTAAGAAGCGTTCGACTATATCTAACTTATTAATTTATACAAACTACTTATTTGAGAATCTGGATAGCTGATTGCATATACAGTGGCGGCTCATATTATTAGAGCCATCTACTTAAATAATCGATTTGGCATTTTAATCAATATATATTGCATTCAAACTATGTCTGCTAAGTTTATATTTTGTTATTATGAATTTATGGATCTGTGTAGATTATGAATTTTTAACTGGCGACACTAAAGAGTGGATAATCTGTCACATGGTCGCCATTTTGTTGTAACACAGTCAGTCGACGCTTAACAGTTTCGTTGTCTGGGTGAGTATTTTGGAGATTATTTATGCATTTTTATCAATTTTTTGTAGTGTTGGTGTTTTTTAACAATGTTTGTCCATATGCAGCTTGCTTAAATATGTTTGTTGCTAAAAGAAATCATTTTCACATAAATTTTGTTATTTTATTTGCAGTATATATTTTAATCATGGGAAAAGCTAAAGATCTGTCTCCAAGGAAAATTTCCGAAATTAAAACTTTACTATTGCATACTGGGCATTCCCAAAGAAAGATTGCATCGATTGCTAATGTTTCGAGGGCATCAGTTGATCGAATAAAAAAAACTTGACACAAATGTGGACCTGACGCCGAAACGTGCGAAAAATTGTGGACGAAAGAAAATTACCACGCCACGTGATGAAAGAAAAATCAGGGATATCTGTGTTGAAAACAGGAAGGCACAAGGAAGATTCTTACGAAGAAGGTACAGGACGCTGGAATCAACATTTCCCTAGCAACAGTTCGTCGACGCATGAAAGACTTGGGGTTGATTTGTCGTCGACCGTCTAAAAAAACCTCTTCTTACATAGGCTATGATGTCAAAGCGTTTACAATGGGCAAAAGAACACCAGAACTGGACTGCTGAAGACTGGAATAAGGTAGGTGAATAATTCTTGAAGCTGCTGGAAGTAAAAAGCTAGATCCACATTAATTTAAATTAAATTTAAATTTTGATTTCTGTACACTAAAATAATAATAAATATTTCAGGTTTGTTTTTCTGATGAATCGTCAGTGCAAATTTTGTCGGACAAAGCTGCATTTGTAAGAAGAAGGAAGGGTGAGAAATTCAAAGAAGATTGCATAATCAAGCGAGTGAAGCACCCATTCAGCATCATGGTATGGTCCATAATAAGCAGCAAAGGCACTGGTTGTCTATACATTGTGGAGGGAACGATGCGGCAGGATCAATATATCCAGGTCCTTGAGACAAAAATGCTGCCCCAGGTCCAGGAGTGGTTTCCGAGCGGCGAATTTACGTTCATGCATGACTCTGCTCCTTGCCACAAAGCAAAAAAGGTCACGAAATTTTTAAATGCCCAGAAAGTAAAAGTTCTTGACTGGCCTGGGAATTCACCGGACCTCAATCCCATAGAGAACCTCTGGGAGTTGATGAAACGAGAAATTTCCAGAGAACTCATCACTAATAAACGCCAACTGATCGAGCGTTTGATAGATGTTTGGCACCGGAGTGAATCAATTAAGATAAACTGCTCAAAATGTATCGAAATTATGCCCAGGAGAATTCAGGCGGTTATAGAAGCAAAAGGCGGTGTCACTAAATATTGATTTAATTTTGTTAGCTAATAATACAATTTATGTTACAGCATATCACTTTTATTTTATCCGTTTATAACTTACAATTTATTTATCGTACAAATAATCACTGTTACTTAGTACCTTCACTATATCTTTACACCAAAAACTGTCAAGTCTCTTAAGTCTCAATACCTTAGAACTAAATAGAACTGAATGCCCCGCTTGGGTCGTGACGGCCATATTTATACTCTTTTGTAAGGAGTAAAATCCGAAACTATTATAATAAAAATCTTACCGGAAATTCAAAGCCACAAAAGCGGAAATCCGATTTACATTTATTTAATTTAGATGGATATTTCAAGAGATAACTACATTAAAATTAGGATCATTCAATATGTTATGCTTAATTGTTCTTTATACATAATTGCTAACAATTTATATTTTTATATTTATTGCACTTATTAAATACATAAGTTCCGTTTTCTTAAATGCATTAATAAAGCAATATACTTAATAAAATATATTCTAAACAAAAAACCTTCACATCCTGATTTTATTTCTACCTAAACTAAAATTAATCTACTTTTTTACTTGACTCTAATAATATGAGCCCCGACTGTACACAGATTTCCGCAAAGCTTTCGATCGCGTAGACCATAAACTACTTCTGGAAAAGCTGGCCTTTAATGGTATCCATGGTAATTTGTGGAGATGGTTTAAGTCGTATGTGACAAATCGTAAACAAAAAGGAGTTATAAGAGGTTTTGAGTCAGATATTGTGCATATTAGTTCTGGTGTGCCACAAGGATCAATCTTAGGGCCTCTTCTTTTCGTCCTGTACATTAATGATGTTAATAGTTGTTTCAAGTTTTGTGATTTTATTCTGTACGCAGATGACATTAAAATTTATCGCAAAATTCAATATTATCGTGACCACCTTAACTTTCAAAAAGATTTAGATAATTTTACAACTCAGTGTAAAAACAATAAGTTAGATTTGAGTGTTAATAAATGTAAAGCTATAACGTTTACCCGTAAGCGACAGGTAAGTAATTTCAATTACTCTTTATGTGGAGTTCCATTAGAAAAGGTTCATAAAATGTAATATTTAGGAATAATATTAGATAGTAAACTTATCTTTGATACACATGTTGAAAATATCATTAATAAGGCTCTTAAAATGTGCACCTCTATAAATCTTTAATAAGATCACAACTGGAATATGCGGTAGCTATTTGGTGTCCGTATTATAATAAATATATAGATAAAATAGAATCCATTCAGAAAAAGTTTTTGCGTAGTGTAAATTACAAGTGCAGACGAGTTAAATTACCCTACTATCAACTGCTGGTCGAATATAATTTACTAAAATTAGAATCCAGACGTCAACAGATTCAAGTTATGTTACTGTATGATATTTGGCATAACAGGTAAGATAGTATAGAACTAGTTAAGATGATACAATACAGAGTACCAAATAGGCCATTGTGTCGCAGAGTTCGTGCCAAATACACATTTTTTACTAATAAATGTAGAACCAACGTAGGTAAAAGATCCCCTATATATATGTTGTTAAATTGTTATAACAATACTTTCAATAATATTGACATTTTTGCTCACAAGGTGGGTATTTATAAAAAAGAATTACTTTTAGTACTTAGAGGAGAATGAGTTTGCATAATTCATTATAACAATAATTTTTTATTTTTTATTATTGTGTTATTTGAAAACACAATCACTGTATTATGTGAAAAAGTTGTACGCTATTCTCAATCTAAACATTTGTTAATAGTAATTGGTGGCCAACGGTATTGGTTGCACTATTATATTATATTTTTGTAGTGAATGTATTTTAGATTAATAAATATTGTGTAAACTGTTTGTTGATTCTAATAAATTAAAAAAAATCCGTAAAAGTAGTTTTAATCAATAGATAATTTAAAATTAAAAATTTTGTACAACTGACTTCAATATAAGTTATTAATTATAACTTATCAAATTTTTACAGTGGTAGGGTATTTTGCAGTGGTAGGAACACGTGGCAGCTTGACTGTTGCACGTATGGGCTGGCTCAAACCGGGGTGGTACCACGACCTCACAGAATACCGGCACGAAGTGGAAGCTGTCCCCTCTCTAAACAAGGTAGCAAAATTAAGTAAAGATTTACCCCAGGAGGGTACTAGCATCCCTGGAGAAACCCTCACTGAGTATCCACGACCAAGTTACTCCACTCCTGAGCATGGGTGCTCAGGCTGCCCCGCGTATTCCGGGGGGGGGGGGGGAGGGGAGAAATTCCGCTCAAGACAATAACTCCTCGGGGAAAACTGGGCAACAAGGTGACCCCCGCCACGCTATCCGTGAATTTCTGCAATATCAGGGGAATTCATTCTAACCTAAACGCCGTCCACTACCATCTCGAGACGACGAGGCCAGCTCTGTTCTTTCTGACCGAGACGCAGATGTCCTCTCCGGCTGATGCTTCGTACCTCTCCTACCCGGGGTACAAACTGGAACACTCCTTTGTGCCTCGGGCTGGGCTTTGTTCTCTACGCCTCGGCAGTCTTAAAGGTTCGGACCTGTCCGTCTTTTGGCTACGCGTAGACAGCGCCGACCATCCGCGCATCTACTGGTGCCTCTACAGGTCTCATTGCGGTAATGCCGAAACAGATCGACTCTTCGACTACGTCCAAATGGCTACAGATTCGTTGCTACAGCAGATCCCCTCCGCGGAGATAGTGGTCCTCGGCGATTTTAACGCCCACCACGCCGAATGGCTTGGTTCACGTTCAACCGATCATGCGGGGAGACCTGTTCATGATTTTGCCTTGGCATATGGTCTGACACAACTGATTACTTCCTCTACGCGGATTTCAGATATGGAGGTTCGTACACATTCCCTGTTGGAACTTCCGCTGACCTCTCATTCGGACGGATATCAGATTTCCGTCGACGCTTCTTTAGGCTCCTCGGACCATTGTCTTATCCGGAGTGTGGTGCCACTCACGCTAAAATCTTGGTTGCATTATGCAGGCTGCCGCCGAGTATGGCACTATAGGTCAGCTGATTGGGATTTGATGCAGTCCTTCTTTGCATGCTACCCTTGGGGGCGCGTTTGCTACTCACCAGACGATCTCGACGTTTTTGCTGATTCTGTCGCTGATGTGGTACTTTAGGGTATGGAACTTTTTATTCCTTCCTCTGTGATGCCCATCGGAGGCAAATCTCAGCTATGGTTTGATAACTCCTGTAAATTAGCACATGCTATAAGCTAGGCTAAGGCTTGGAGTGCTACCAAGCCTGGACTGACGCATCAACGTCCCGGGATATAAACACCAGTGCTCTATAAAAGAGGTAGAATTCCGCTTCCAGGTCCTTCAAAAGGGTCATTTCCAAGACAAAGTCAGAGCACATAGGCAGAATTGGCGAGAAACTAATTCGCCTTCCATCTGGAACCCGTGCATTCTGGTCTCTCCTCAAGGCTGTGTAGGGAAATTTCTGTAAGCCATCTCTTCCATCTCTGAACAGGTAGGTAGATAGGCGGCGGCAGTAGAGTCCAAGGGGGAGGAATTGGCCGTTAGTTTGGACACTGCGAAGGCCTTCGATCGGGTTTGGCACAAAGCGCTTCTTTCAAAGCTCTCTTCCTATGGGCTTCCCGAGAAATTGTGCAATCGGATCACCAGCTTGCAGATCAGAGCATCAAGGTTGTTGTAGATGGTGTAAGCTCCGATTACAAGCATATTAATGCTGGTGTTTCACAAGGCTGCTTGCTATCACCAATGCTGCTTCTTCTGCATATCAATTATATGCTGCAAACCGGCAACATTCATTGCTATGCAGATGATAGCACTGGTGATGCTTTGTACACCGGCCGTGCCAATATTTCTCGGGAAAACCTATCCGAGTACCATGACTAACTTTTATCTGAAATTGGGTCTTTGCTAGGCAAAGTTTTGGATTGGGGCCGACTATATGTAGTCCATTTTAACCCTCATAAGTCACAATTTTGCAGAAATTTCCGCCAAATTTCATGAACGCACTACGCAGCAAACCTCCCGATACCTTCAACACCATATGGATGCTTGGCGGTCCACCACTGTATTATTAGGTTAACCGTATGCTCGTTTGCCCCCTTTTCTATAAAAAAAGTTATATGGGACCATACGAGAAGCACCAGCTTTAATCTTAATTTAAAATAAAAAGAATCATCGAAATCGTTTCACCTAGCAGAAAGTTATTAGTAAACACGTATTAAAAAAGAATATGCAGTCGAATTTAGTACTTCCTCCTTTTTGAAGTCGCTAGAAAATACGCATCACTCTTGGTAACACGACGCGCGTTCGTCTCGAAAGCTCTAAACGTTGCATCATCTTGACTAATTGACTCTGCGATGGCCAACCGCTAGTATCTTATTCAATGAATTTTGTCATCTTATAGTGAATGTCTACAAAAGAACATCTGATTTAATTAATAACTGCGTTCTTAAAGTATCTTCTACATATTATATACTGATCATCATATATAATCTGCAATAACAAATATCTTAATCAAAATATTGCATAAAATACAATTTAACCTTTTGGACACTGAAATTGTTGTAAAAGATAAAAATATAAGGGAGGGCAGGTTGGGCCAAGGCCCTCCTTTTGATAAGTAACTGCATAACTGAACTAAAAGTTCTCTGGAACATGCTGGTTATAATGTTTTCCAGACAAAATTTCGGTCTCGGCGGCTACGGCTTAGTCTCTACGGAGACTAGCCAGTTGCACAGGACAGTATTAAAGTGCCTTGTTAATACAGGTGCACCGTTGCCTCACTTTTATACTCCGATAGGTTGACACGAGAGAAAAAGCAATGACTTTATGTGATTCCCCAGGCACGAGAGTGAAAGCCAAGGAAAAAAGAAAGCCAGTTTCCTGATTCCGGGCAGCTACTGAGAATTTTTTGTCAAAACAACCTAATAAGTACTTTTGTTCCGACCCGAATCCTCATGATCAGAAATCGCGTTTGGGAGCACTAGGTCCACGAGGCAGTCGAACATGTTGGTTAATGTAGTATATAAATGACACAGTCAAAAAATTGCATGCCTTAAGCGCAAAGTGGGTAGGTCTGTTCTACAAGTACCTAAAAATCAAGAATACGACGTTTAGTCGCATGAAATCGTATCTAACAATGATATTGAACATAACGGGTTTTTCAACAAGAACTTTGTTTTCTAAAACAAAATAAAACAATGAGTTTAGATGAAGATGATTCAAATCTTTATTGTATTACGAAGAGAAAAGTTTGGCAATTATGAATGAAAAATGATATATGGCAAATGTCCACCACGACCAAGCTGATAGATGTCGATTCTTTCATCAAAGTTTTTAATCACTTTTTGGCAAAATGGCGGGCCTATTTCGTTAATCACTTCACGGATTTTGAGTTTTAAGGCCGCGATCGATTCGATTGGCTCCGTATAGACTCTGTCCTTAACATAGCTCCACAAAAAATCATCCAGTGGTGTTAAATCACACGATCTGGCTGGCCATTTAACAGCTGAATTTCGTGAAATTATGCGATCGGGAAATTTGGTTTGCAATAAATTGATCGTTTCGTTGACTGTGTGACATGGGGCACCGTCCTGTTGAAACCACATGTTTGTGATATGGATGTCATCAATAATAGGCCAAAACTAAGATGTTAACATCTCGCGATAGCGTGATCCATTGACCGTTACCGCATTTCCAGCGTCATCATCGAAAAAAACGGCCCAATCACGCCTCCAGACCACATAGCGCACCATACAGTACGAGAACGTTGAGCATGAAAAGGCTTCTCAATAATCTTACAAGTGAAAATGGGCTTCGTCTGAAAAAATAATTTTTTCAGAAAAACCAGCGGGCTGTTCCTGAATGAATTGAGCGAATCTACGGCGATGTGAATGGTCGGTCAGCTTCAATTCCTGCACTAGTTGAACCTTGTAAGGCTTCAAAGCCAAATCCTTACGCGAAATTCGCCATGTGGTGGTTTTGGATAACCCCAATTGGCGAGAACGTCAAGGAATTGACAAATTTGGATCTTCTTCAACACTGTGGCTCACGGCTGCGATGTTTTCGGTTGAACGACCCGGTCGAACACGCGTTGGTGTTGGCACATTTTGTACCGAGCCTGTCGATTCAAATTTAGCGACCAAATTCTTAATAGCGGTCTCAGAAGGATGATTATGTTGTCCGAAAATATCGCGAATTTTACGAAACGTAACTTTAACATAACCACCATTTTCATAGTGGATTTTAATTATTTTAATGCAATTTTCGAGCAAAATTGAATTCATTGTAGCAATTGATCTACTACGAATAGGTAAAAAAACTAAATGTCAAAACTGTCATGTTGTTGGTGTTGCCCCAATTGAAAAACAAAGTTCTTGTTGAAAAACCCATTATAAATGCTATAAAAAGCACATTGTTAGAAAGAATAATAATTGTTGCACTTATTTTTTTTAAATCGATTAATTGTTTTCGTTTTAGTGGCTTATGGTGTAGATTTATTAAGTCTGCATGAAGAGGTAAACACGATAACTTTTTAAAATATAAATTTTTCAGTTTAAACTATTTTCTAATCCTTTCATCTGTCACGTGGAAAGTCATGGAATGTAAATGGCAGTACCCGTATTTGCTCCCTGATTCGAAAACGATCAATACCCTGTATATGTCCAGCACTATCTTGGACTTCCGATTTTACTAAAGTTTGGATATGTTCGAGGTAAAAAGTTTCTAATAACGCTATAATTAGTTTCATGAAGGTTGTAATTCGTTACGTACCTTTTTTTAAATGTTCAAAAACGAAATATTAGGCACTTCCCATACATTTAATATGAGTAAAGAAACAACAAAATTTTTCTGTGTTTATTTAATTTTAAAATGACACTATTTCTAAAATACTAACAAAAATTTAAGCAAAATTTAGGAAGAACATATTAAGGATCTCAATTTAGGAATTAAACACTATAAAATATTTGGCATCTAAGTAACAACCTGACACTAACCTGACACTTTTGACATTAAGTAACCGTCAAGATTTTGCAATAAGCACAACGCAGGCGGCTTGGTGATCTGCCGATCAGCGTTACACTTTCGCCCTGAAAGAGGTACAATCGTAGACATCTTTCTAGAAGGACGCGGCCGCCGCTTATCAATGCCGTACTTTTGGAGCAAGGTTCGAGCAATACTACGCCGAAATTCTAGTGTATCTACGTCATTGCGCATTTGTCGCGCAAGAAGTGTTGCATTGCTTACAGCCACATCAATAAACCAACAATTGCAGTCCTGTGCCTACACTATCATTATCGAAACGGTGCATGACACCTATGTAGCAAATGTATTGACATATAGGATCAGGATGTGGCACATCCACTCTTGCCTTTTCGCGGCTGAATACTTACTTGCTGTTCTCAGTGATTTTACGCCGTACTTTTAGTTTCACCAACTTAAGGGCTTGTGGCTGTACTACTTGACTCGATAAAGGTACATCTGATTTTGTGTTTTGACTAGCTAAAGCTGAAAGTGAAAGATCACCTTCTGACTCGCTGTTATCATTCTTTTTATTCCCATGAAATACCAGCCCAGCAAGAGCCAAAAGTTGTCTTCGTGATAAATTGTCGAAACTTATATTAGTCGCCCGAATCGGAGTCCGAAACTAATCCATCTTGTGGAGATCAATATATATATATATATTTGTCGCTTCATCGTCCGAATCCAAATCATGGACAATATCAACTATTTTATTGGTCGATAACGGCCTGCTCCATCAAATATAAAAAAAGGTTTATTTTTTATATATCATACGTATATTTTCCCAGTATATCGTTTTCGAAACACTGATTTTAAAAACAGCTTTTAGGTACTTGAATATAACTATTATATATGTATATGTAATTACATAAACATATTTTAAAACTATGTAACTTTATAATAAATTACACAAAACTTCCAAATTAAGGATAATTACTTACTTTTTTGTGAAAGACGCCATTTTTTCTGCACGCTGTAAACTGGTCACAAATTACACTGATTTATTACGGTAAAATAACGTTTGTTTAGTTGATACATCCCGTGATGAAAAATATCGATCGCTATAGAAATTCAAAATATTCCAAAACCAAATTTGGTACATACTTGATCAAGGTAAGATATTATTATTTTTAAAATCATGGTCTTTTACTATAATAATTTATTTCACTAAAAGTTTGTACAAATATATTTATACGTCTTGGGTTTAATGGAGTGACGTAAAGGTAGTCGCAGATACCGAGATACATCTCTGTATCTGCGACTCTATATCTCGTTATCTGCGATTGCCTCGATGAGTAGAACTAGGTGTGCCGAGATTGATGGAGCATGACGGAAGACCAGAAGGTGTACTTCGGTGAATGCAACTGGAACTCCTCTAAGATTAGTAATGGTAATTGTTGTGACTTCGGACAACAATTACTATTACTACTCTTCGGACAGTGGCGGATTATCCTTAAGGTAAAATTGGCACGTGCGACCCTCGCCGTAAAGTTAAAAGGAGGGGTGCAACGAAGTTTTTAAACGAAAAGGATATCGAATCAAACTACGAAGATAAGGTTATTAGTGATAACTTTTGTTGTGAATTTTGAAGAAAACTTAAAATATTTTAAAAATTGATATACACAATGAGCGCTTATGGCCTGCACATTTTTTATTTATTTATTGGATTACTAATGTAAGATACAGCCAACTCAGATAAATACAAATTATTTGTTACATAGTACAATACGTAACTGTTCTCACACTTATAAATAACCACATCATGCGTTTTATCCTGTTACTGTAATGAAAACACTATAAAAATTTTGTAAATTACGATACGATTACGATAAAGGTAAGTCAACATTTTTAATTTTTGCAATAAAAGTAGCGATGCTATCGAAGTGGATGTCAATATCCGGATTCTTCTCAACATATTCATTGTACAAGCGGGTGCGCAGACCAACGGTGAAAAACGACCCAAGTTAGTTCTGGATAGCCTGGACTTAAACAATTTGCATGGATATCTCGGGATTCTGGCGGGGACATTGTATGTTAGTCTATTAAGCAAAGGCGGACAATCGATAGATGCATTAACTATTTTGTGTAAAAATTTTAAATCTAAATGAGCTCGACGTTCTGTAAGTTTTATGAGATTGAAGTGCTTTAATTTTTCCTCATATGTTTTGGTAGTTACAGGTGCTCTGTATCGATATGCAAGAGTACGAACAAATCGTTTCTGAATTCTCTCAATTCTATCAACATGTATTTTATAATTAGGACACCACACAGTGCTGCAATATTCCAATTTACTCCTTACATTTGTATTGTAGAGATAAATTACAGCGTCTAGTTTCTTAAAATTTTTGGTACATTTTAAGATAAAGCCTAATGCTTTGTTTGCTTCGGTAATAATTTTATCTATGTGGTCTGAAAAGCTCAATTTACTATCCATTAAAACGCCAAGATCGCGAACAGGACTAACAGTTTTAAGTATATAATTAGATATGGAATAATTAGTTTCCAATTTATGACGTTTTCTAGTAAACTGTGTGTGCTGACATTTAGAGACATTAAGATACATTTTGTTTTCCTTGCACCAATCATAAACACTATCTATATCATCTTGAAGGCATCTTAAATCATTGGTATTAGTAATTAATTTCAGAAGTTTGAGGTCATCAGCGAAAAGATAGATTTTACTTTGTCTTATTTTATGTGTTATATCGTTGATAAAAACGTTGAAGAACAAGGGACCGAGCGTAGATCCCTGAGGAATGCCAGATGTTGCAGTAAATACATTAGAAAGGTTGCCTAAAACTGTCACTCTTGAAATGCGGCTATTAAGGTAAGATCGACACCACTGCAGCAGTTTGCCGGAGATTCCAAAGGCTTCTAATTTTTTAATAAGTATGGCATGGTTGACTTTGTCAAAGGCCTTTGAGAAGTCGGTATAAATAACATCTACTTGAGTATTATGATCGACCGCCTCTTTAAGTTCCGATATGAATAGGACTAAGTTTGTGTTAGTTGATCTTTTAGCCATAAACCCATGTTGATCCACAGTAATATATTTCTGTAGATGCCTGTACAAAACAGTGTGCACCAAGGACTTCAATAGCTTAGAAAATACTGAAAAAATGGATATTGGTCGATAATTCGTAATTAAGTCTTTTTTGCCAGCTTTATGTAACGGTATAACCCTAGCTTCTTTCCATTTATCAGGAAATTTGCCTGAATGAAGTGAATGGTTAAATAAAGTGGCAATTGGTACAGCTAATATATCAGCACAGTTCTTTAAAAGCAACGGATGTATATCGTCCGGCCCTACACTTTTATAAATATCTAAATTTTTCAGCTTTTTCTTTACTTCTTCTTGGGTAAATTGGATGATGTTAATTGTGTCGGATATTTCAATCCCAGCTGGCAGGTTACAGACATAACTATTACTATTATTTATATCTTTCTCAAACACTGATGAAAAATGTGTAGCAAACATATTAGAAATATTTTCTACTTCTGATGACAGTATTATTTAAAATCATAGTATCTGGAAATGATGTGCAGTTGCTTCGAAGGCTTTTTATGTAAGTCCAAAATGTCTTAGAATTTTTTACTAGTTCAGTCTCAATTCTAATAATATAATTATTGTAGCACTCCTTAATAAGTTTGTTACAATCATCTCTTAAGTAAATAAACTCCATCTCATCTAGCGGATTTTTATATTTTTTAAATTTTTTACGATAAATATGCTTTTTGTTTAGTTAATATAGTAAATGGGAAGAAAACCAAATAGGGTATGAATTGTTTTTTATTTTAGTCATTGCAATATGTAATCTAATTGCATTGTGTAAAATAGCGTAAAATTTTGTAATCATGTTATTAACATTGTTACAGGAATTTAATTCATCTTCCCATGAAATCGAGTTAAGGTATTTTCTTATAGACTCGTAATCACCTTTATGAAAATTAGGTCTAGAGGGGAGCAAAATTTTTTTATTAATTTTAACCATTTTCATTGTGATGTCAAGAGCTGTATGATATTTATCTATGTTTCTTACCGGGTGTAAGCATTCAGAAATATTTAATATTCCTTCATTGCAAAGAATTAAATCAAGCAATTTATTTTGAATTTTTGTCACACAACTGTATTGTTTAATATCGTTTAGTGTTATAAAATCTATAAATTTGCATAAGAGTTCACGGCTTTCATACCCAGATGGCACAAGACAGTTGTCCTGGTCTTTGCTGGCGTAAGGTTCCCAACATATGCGCAATTAATGTGTATTGGAATTCATCACTCGATTCTAGGATAAAACTTACCTTATCAGTAAAAATATTCATAGTGTTATCTGTTACTGGAGGTGGTAGATATAGAAGAAAGAAATGCATTTTATTCAAGTTTAAGCATGCAGCATAACAAGCAAAAAGTAGATATAAGCCAAAAGATAAATACAACTAAATTAAAAGTAACTTAACATTATTATAGATTTAAGAAAATATTTTAAAAATACCCTGTGCTGCAGCATGAAACTGTGAAACGGACCGGACTTAGTGATAGCACTGGTTTTCAGTCCAGCCCTTACCCAGAGGCAGCTCGGGCGGCTGAGTGCACGCTCGCTCTAGATGCCCGAAAATTCATAATAAACTATAAACATATACATATGCATACCCATACCTATATATAATTGGACTGAAAGCGGATTTATTTTTTTTAAATTACTGATAAATCCATTCACCGTTAATTTAGTAATAAAATTACTACATTAAATAATTATCATAGTTATTTTACCTGGATATACCTGGATATACGGCACACAATCTTATCGAGATCCTATTTTTACCCGAAAGGTCTGGCACTGTAATTACTACCCATAGATCTTCGCAATCACTTTCCCATGCAGTGATTCGCTTTGATATTAACTGTTTCGATACGGCTATCAGTACACCCCCTCCTCTTCCTGCATTTGAAATCGAACACATCTCGCGATCCCATCTATACACAGCATAGCCGTTTACAAAAATTTCGGAATCGAAGCATCCACTACTAAGCCATGTTTCTGTAAATATGTAGATATCGTAATCGTTATTAAGTATTTGTTGACGTACCTCTATCAAATTCGTATTTAACTCTCTTACATTTTGATAGTAGATTTTTAAGTGATCTGTTAACATACAAAATTAACCAAAGAGAAAAAGAAAAATAAAAAATATATTTAACTAAAAATATTAAAAACGAAAATAATAAATTATTGTAGTTGAGATAATTCCTGGATGCTCTTAATTAATTTATAATCGGATGTTTCACTCTTATCCATAAAAATTCTTCATCCCTTAACCCAGACAAATTTAAATCCTAATTCCTTACCTTTGAGACGTGCAGCTGCGTGTATTGCTTTTTGCGTAGGTGAGAGATGTTCAAGAATGTATACCGGTTTTCTTTCTCCACCAAGTCCAAGATGAGATGAGTTTAACTTTTCAGAAACACTCTTAGCTCTTTTATTGAATCTTAACGAAGCTGCTAGAAATTCATCCCTGATTCTGGGCGAGCTAAATTTCACAATAACTGACCGCGGGCGTGGACTATCTCTATTTACTTTGGTGACTCTTGTGCATACGTGAATGTCTGACTCATTTAATTTGTAGTTCACGGTGGCAGCAATTTGTTTAGCAATCGTTATTAAATTTTCAGATTTTTGCTCTGGAATGTTTTGTATTTCTAAATTAGTAGCTAGAAAATGCTGTTCTGTTAGCGTGAGTCTGGAATTGAGTTCTGTAATCGAAGATTACAGAACTCAATTCCAAAGAACGCATCCTTACGGTTCTCAGACTCTAATAGCTTTATTTGTGAGGTGTTAGATTGCACTTCTTGTTTAGTAATTTGTTGCTGTTTCTCAATTGCAGACAGGGAATCAGACACTCATTTAAAACTATCTACTAACTCCTTTAACTTGAGATCAAACTGATTTAAAATATTAATTTTAAAATTATCTAGTATATTTTCTAACTCTTCCCTCACTATGCTACGTATAGATATTGTCGATTCTGATTCCAACGAAGATATCTTTTCTATTCGCCCTCCTCTCATAGTGTTTACGTTTTGCGATAATTTTTCTTGTTCACTAACTGTCGTTTGCTGGTCAACCGCTCTAATTTGGATTTACCAAAAGTTTTTATTGTGGACTGTACCAGAATATCCCACAGTTATAAATGAAATTATGAGTCAACATTAGTGCAAAGAAACGGAAAAATATTCAAAGTATGAGAATACTAACACGCATGAGTCAGCTGAGAAGCAAAATATAAAGTTTTTTGTTTTGCTGCTATGGGTAAAAACGTGTTTAACGAGAAACAAACATTATATGGAGCGGAAAACAAAGGGGCACTCAAGAACTTTTCTTCCCCATCGGCTATATGGCCGGCCCATTGCCACTTCAGCTTTAAAAACCGTTAACCGTAACCAGGTTATGTCACGCAGAGAAATCACGAGCATAGCTCTCTCATAGCATAGCTTCCTCATACGGAAAGTAGTGAAAGACCACGTCTCAAATCCACAAGTCGTCACTGCTAACACGTACTTGTTGTACAATCTTAACGTTTTAAGGTATGCATGTATTTTTACGTAGTTAATTCATGCTGCAGCTATATTGTGGTTGCAGCACGAATAGGTTAAGGGTAAAAGGCCACCGTGCATCAGCATTTTGCTTCAAATGTAGATGTCTATGGCCTACAATATTCACTCACCATCATGTGGACTGTGAGCTCGTTTGTCATCCTTATTCTATAAAAAATGCCTGACGGAAAGATGTGTCGTAATCTCCCAAATGCCGCCCTGCTGAGTGAAATCCGCCTATTGACCTCTCGGTCAAAGCGACTAAGCCCTAGCTACGTTTCACAGTACGGGAGCAACCTGATGTCGATTTCCGTCGACACCAAAGTGATTGTGAATGTGTGGTGTAGGAAAATATCATCATTAAAAATGATTATGAAATCGCAATAAATTTATTATGACTGTAGCACGAATGGATCGGCTCGACCGGGAAAGGACCATCCACTCACAAAATTCAACGTAAATTAGCACCTCAACGCTACTGTATCTATTAGAGCTGCGCCTCACTACCACTATGCACGATCACATCTTCAAAATATTAATTTTTCTTAAACATGCATTGTTAAAGTTTATATTGAGAAGGAGTGCAAAAATTATTTTTAATATGTGTACAAATACATTACATACAACACACATTTTCTAGTGCCAATGTCCAAACACATAATTGTCGCCACTTACCATCAGGTGTCCACCTGCGTGCTCTTTTGTCATTCTTATGCTAGGCTACTTAATTTTTTATGTCATTTTAGTTTCATGACGTTTAATATAGAGTAATATAATACATACATTATAGATATATCAATTCACACCTATAAATTTTAACACATCTCAATTGACGTTACAATCGTTTACAATTTTCGTGTCAAGCGTCGCTCTATGTAAATTATTTAATAAATGCCAAATTGTGCAATAATTACGTAAATAAAACTATATTTACGGATTTTATTGCGTTTATTGAACAAATTTAACTTATTTCTAAATTCCCGACGTTTCGGGTGCTTTACAGCACCCATGGTCACGGGGAGACTGACATGTTTGACGTCCCAATGTCAGGGTTAGCCCGGCCTAACCTTCATTTTTTTTATAATAAAAAAGTAATTTTAAAAAATTGTAAATTTGTATCCTCTGTAGGATAGCATTAAAAATTTACAATAAAGCTTTTAGATTTGAACTTCTGTTTACGTTTTATTATTATATACTATTCAGCTCACGTCTCATTACCCACAAATGGATGGTAGACCCATTTTGTGTTAAAAGTAAAAAAATATGTATGTTCATACTTTTTCATTCGATTTCGCACTTGCCTTGTGTTGGCTTACTATTTACTAATATAAGTACTTTTTTAATATTTTTAATTTCCATAAACAATTTTTGCAGTTTTCCTGAAGATCGTCCGGATCTTAAAGAATCCATAGTAGATATAACCACTCGATCGATTAATGATTATGGTTGGGTGAATTGTTATAGTCTAGTAAGCTTTTAGTTTTATTTATTAAAGAAAGTAAGTATCATAATAGATCAACATTTAGTTTAAGTTAGTTTTTTATTCATAGCAACCTACTTCAATTTGTGTATATTAACTAACGTAGATGAACACACCAACGCGCTTCAAAGATAACAAATAAAAAAAAACTAATTTAAAGAAGTATACGTATATGATTTCATCCGCGTGTAATTCATTGTTACCACGTTATCTTTTTAGGATAAAAGGTAACTTAGTTTTTTAATCTTTTCAGCTATCTGTATACCAAATCTCGTCAAAATTGGTTGAATGGCTTAGCATTTCCTATACAAAGTTTAATACCCATTTCACCGTTTTTATCCAAATTGGCGGTTCAACGGCTAATAACGACTAAACTAAATTTGGCTTTACAGTCTATTTAGCTTTGATATCACTTTTTTGCTTGAATCATGCTATCCAATCTAAAAACTACCTAAATTTTATCGAAATAGATTCAGCGGTTTAGCTTAAAAGCCTAAGACAGACATTCGTATTGTAATAGTAAATTATGGAATTATCATACAAATGATTCTGAAAATCTCTAGTTTTCTATCTTTAATACATTTTGGCAGCAAATTATGTTTTTTTTCCTATATATATTGAAGTAAAATTTTAGATTTTTTAATCGAAAAATTTACAAAAAATCGTGTATTTGAAACAAAGAAAATATTTTCATTTTCACGCCCTTCTAACAGACTATCTTACCGATCGTCAGCAACAGCTCAAGCTTGGAGAATATCTTAGCCGTCCATCAAATATCTCTTATGGTGTCCCTCAAAGTAGCGTCCTCGGACCTACTCTATTTTTAATCTATGTCAACGATCTATGCAATTTAAGCCTACAAAATTGTCAAATATACACCTACGCAGATGACACTGCTCTCATTTTTAACGCAAAATCATGGGAAAAACTAAGGATTATTGCTGACTCCGGAATATACCATATATCTAACTGGCTAAGATCGAACCTTCTGACCCTTAACATTAACAAAACTAAATTCATACCTTTTACTATACGGAAAAATACACAACCAAATTCTAAATTTAACCTAACAGTTCATACCTGCCATAAGCCATATTTAGATAGCTATAATAATTGCTCATGTGATAAAATCACTAGGACTAGTACCATCAAATATCTCGGTGTAACTATTGATCAGCACCTTACCTGGAGTCAACACATTGAAAACATTGCTGACAGGATAAGGAAACTAACATGGGTACGAGTATTTAAAAAACTCAGGTGTGTTACAAATGAAACAACTCTTATAACCACCTACAAAGCTCTAGCGCAATCGGTAATGACGACTTGCGACTGGTTTAAAATGCATCATTGTAAATCAATAAATCATTTTTTCATTTTCATTTTTCATTTTCATTTTTTTCATTGCACTTTTACAAAGTGAATTCTTTAGTATTTATCTTTTAGTATCAAATTGTACATAATTGATAACAAAAATTATTATTGAAATATTTCAAAATAAATACACTCAAGTTTTACCGGTGCTTACCGGTTACCAATAAGTCACTAAACAAGACTACGTCCCTAACGGTGATATATACTACAGTTTGCTTAAATGCAGGGACTTTTATAATGCTAAGCATCTTAAAGGTGTTCAAAACTTTTTATTTACAATAAGAAATAATGATACTTACTGAGATTGTATTAACAATTAGTTTGCGCAATTAGTTTGTTGATTTATTTTTAATGATGATCTTGAACATTAATCAAACGTCTAAAATGTGTAAATTAGCTCAGTCTGTCAACACAGCGAATCGGGTCGATAGTAGTGATAATACGACATAATTGCTTGTATGTGTGCTCCTGGCGACGCCAATCCTCGTATAAAGTTGTCAGCCATTCTATTGTGCATTATAGTATTTTACGATATTAAATAACGATATTAAATAACTATTTTATAACAAAAAGTACTTGTGCTCATCAATTACAAACTCGAGAGACCATTCATCTTGTCATAACTACAGCTCATTTGATTAATTCATTACATTTACATTACATTCAAGCCTTATAGCTTTGATTACATTGGCTTTAAGATGCGAATAAATGGTATATTGCTACTAGTGACCCGCCCTAGCTTCGCTCGGTTGATTTCTGAATCTCGATAACAGCGCCACCTACCGGGTCAATTTGTGAATGTAAACCAAACGCGAATCAATTAAATGACACACAAAATTTCATCAAAACGGTCCAGCCATATAGCAGAAGTTCTCGCATACACTGTGACGGGGCATTATTATTACATTATTGTGCATATTTAATGTGTCAATGACTTAAAAATTGATTAAACATTAGAAAGTATAAAGTGACGGAAAACCACTTTATGAACAACATGATATACAATAATTTGATCAATAGAATGATTATGGTCTTATCACATCTGGATAGATGTGGCTGAAGGGGTGTTGGCAGCAGCCATTCCCTGGGTAAGGGGAATTGATAATAAATTCTGAATGTTTGATATGATTCTGAATAAACTCTCAAATTTGTAAAATATTATATCAACGACTCCACTGTGTGGGTCGTTAACATACATTTTAAAAGTGGATTGTGACGGCATATTAGTATTATTATTAATAATTAATTTCAATAAAAAACCGTCTAAAAATAAATCAAAAGTAACATTTTAATTAATTAAAGTACATTAATAAGCATGAAATTAAAATACATTTATATCGAACAATAAGTAAGCGGTGATGTCTGCTGAGACTGTATGAGGGACCTTGGTATGGTGTTAGCCCGACGATAGTTGTATTGATTATAGCGTTCTGCAGCGTTTCGACTCTACGATGGTTGTTTCCGCTCTCTTTGCCCAAGCCGCGCCCTTTCATTATTGGGCTGCAGACTACCTGACCTCCATGGTGTTTTATGTAAAAACATAATAAAGCATCTCTTTAAACTTCCCAAATTTGAATAATTTAAGACAACTTGTTGGTGGCTTAGAAAACAATATAAAAAATGCATATACTCACGACAGTTACTCAAACCCTTTCTGATGGCGAATTATTACTATTATCTTATAACTGCATTTTGTCTATATCTGACGTTGTAATGATTGGTGAAGCATATGTGTCGACCTCATGCCAGTGGTAGCTGGACGGCGGAGATCCAAGGCTGTGGGTGAAAGCGGCTCAACGTGGGACCCCATTCTCTTGAGGTGATCAGTAGACTTATGACACGCTCTGTGGCTCGTAGTTACATTACGTCAGGAGTGGCGGTCTGACAGGTGGTGGAGCTCACGGAGGACTTTTATGGTCATTGTGCATATTATTTAACGTGTAGCCAGAACCGTGCTTGGTACGTTCACTGCGGCTGGATTTGATCGTATTCTGTATCAAATTCACTTGGAAATATAGTTAAATTATATATAAAAGACGGTATTTTTTAAGATGACTTGTACTCGAATCAATTTGTCGCTTCATGATTTTTAAATATTTAATAAATGTAATACTATTATGGGGTTATAAGCAACAATATGCGAACATGTTTTTCATGGAATTACTTACAATAAAGTTTTTCTCAAAGAACTACAAACATTATATACAAAATATATTTTTAATTCATCGTTTTCTCTTTCTCTCTCTCAATTTTTAAATTTTCGTTCAACTTTGCCTCATATATTTGGAATCATACGGTCGATATAATTGTAAGCACCCTTATTGAATTTTTTTAGAGTAAGTAAAAGAGTGAATTTTTTAGTAAGAATAAAACTATTGTATTTTTGTTGTTGTTGTACTCTTTATGAATATCACATTTTTACAAAACAATATAGCTATATTATTATTACTTCTCATATTCTTTCTTTTATGGGTTTGTTACTAATACGTTATAATTATACGTTTATTACTCTTTGGATACGAGTGTACACCACCAAAGTACACCATGCCATTCCAGTTACTGAAAGCGTAAGAACGTAGTGATTTTATTTTCTTTTAAATTTAAATTCTTCGCGGTTAAAGATGTAATCTAATGAAAAATAATTATCTCCGTTATTTTATTTCTAACCTCTTTAATATAATGGATTTTCACAAAGTAACGCCTGATTCTGTTAATTAAATTTTGTAATAATAAAATAACTAACGAGTAAACACAACGTGATGATAAATGCGTCTGCTGTCTAAGAAACAACCGTCAAAGAACGTTTTTTTTATCTGGCCTTCTTCACTGTCGGTTGTGGTTGTTCGAGTTATATGGCCACCCAGTACCCCTTCAGTTTAATAATCTGATTACTTTAGATTAAGTTATAATAAACACTGTAGCATTCAAGCTTAAGATGATCTCAAACATAAAATGCGCTCCAGAATACTAAGTAACAAGTGTTCCGAGAAGCGTGTGAGCATTTTTTCTTTGTATAAATTCTGTATCATAAAATATTAAACTGAAGGGGTACTAATAAAGTCAAATACTTTTTTGTTGTTCTAAAGATAAAGTAATTGAACGACTAACATGACTAACCTAATATGACGGTTGTGGATTCGTCACACAGTAGGTAAAATTTCACGGTAATCGTTACTACAGATGGATTCTCGATCAACAACGTCACGCTGGTCCTGCACCTATAACGCAAAATATCTAGATCTGCTTCAGCTATAGCCACTATCATCATCTATTAAGGGTCTTTAGATGATCTTGATATTGCCTGTAGTATGGGACGAGATAGGGAGGACGTTTTAGGCAATTCATACATTTTTTATATAATAAGAGTATACAAGCACACAGTTCACCTAATAGTAAGTGGATGATGTGATCCATAGAAATCTACATTTATCCTCAATTAAGGATCAAAATGCAGATGTGATGTCAGCGCTGAGGACTAAGATGGAATACCTTGTTACCTGCAAAGAGCGGCTGCCGTTCTCTACCCTCAATACAGCGGCCTTGTTCTGCTGTATAACGCTGGTAATCTGTAATAGCATGGTCCTGCTTCGGTCGAGTCGAACCATTTGGGCAACAACACTACGGCTGTAGCACGATGTAGAATTTTTTTTTAAATTAACATTTAAAAGTAACAAGAAGATATTTGTGTTGCTGTCATCAGAATAATCAGATGAATGAATGCAGGTGATGCATGCTAGTCGCAAGTTTTTGGTTTGACCGAAATTCCTCTTGATAAAAAGATCTTTGATTCTAAACTTGACTTGTTAAATTGTAAAATTTACGCAGATTTGATAATATATTTTGCAATAATACTAGTTTTTACGGAATTTATCGCGTATATTTAACTTTTTAAATACCCGACGTTTCGGGAGCTTTACAGCACCCATGGTCACGGGAAGGACTCAAGTTAAATATACACGATAAATTCCGTAAAAACTAGTATTATTTCAATGTGTAGTGTTCGCGTAAATTTAAGAAATCATAATATATTTAGCCTTATACATGAAGTTTAGACACCATAAAATTATTATTCGTATTATCATTTATATACCACTGTATCTACAAAATTTGAATTGCTATAGAATAAAACTAAACTATATTGCAGTTCAGTTGTACATTATATTTTTTAAGTATATGCTGGCATATCTTCTTTGATGTGGACCGATTTTAATGACTTTTTTATTTAATTGATTGAACATCTGGCGTGACCTACAGTTGGTTTGCTTCATCGTTCGTCATGCGTACAGCAAAGGAATAAGTTGCAAGCATCTGTCTTTCCATCCGATTGCAATGTGCGTCTTTTAAAGGTAAGAGTAAAAAGGCTTTTGTTAAGTCAGTGCGCTTAATCACCTTCGGCTGCTTCACCACTTACCATCAGTTGGGACAGTAGTTAGGCACTGGATAAGTATAGTAAATAAAATATATAGATTTTAAGAAAAAATCACGCATATTAGTGGAAAATTTGAGATGAAGTTTTAAAAGTAACTATTAGGACGACATTACAGTTGTTACCTTGAACTTGTAATACATTTCAGTCCAGAAAAAGGCAAAAAATAAAATTTAAATAAATGTAAAAATTGGTTCTAGAGATAAGGCTTTAATTCTTTGTTACACTGTGTCTTAGCATAGACTACAGAAGGTCTTATATGCAAATTATTTTATTATTTTTACTTTTCAGGCGGCCTTATTACCTTATTAACTATTTAACAGGCGGTCTTATTGATCTCGAAACGAGGCGAATTGTAGTTTTTACTGAATTTATGTGTCATTTTTTATCAGATGCACACTTCATATGATGGTTAGTGAAAGCTGTGATAATCGAATACATTTATCGTCAAGTTAGAATCAAAATGCAGATGAATTGTCATTCCTGAGGAATAAGATGGAATGCCTCATTTCCAGTAAGTAGGGTCTCCGATTCTCAACATTCACCACACCAAGCACAGTAGCATTAAGCTCCTGTTTTACGCTGGTACTCTATAAGAGCATGGTGCCTTCCCGGTCGAGCCAACCCATTCGTGATACAACTATAATACAGTCGTAGCGCGGCTCTACCACGTATAAGTAAAGAGGTCTCTAGTTCTCTACACAAATGTAAGAGTTCTGTAAAGTACTCTAAAGAGCCGGAATATAAAATAAGTTAGTAAAGCGCAATTTATCTTTAGTTTAGTTTAGTTTCATTCAGTGTCATAAGAAATTATTTAGGAGTAAAATAATTTGAGTCTATTTGGAATTACTTTGATATTTCTACGTTAATGTACATGCATAGTGGCTGACAATACGCTAAGACAACACAATTTGCGCTAATTACTATAAGTACCATTTAGAAGTGATTTCGTAATCCTTAATGGACGGATTAGTAACATTAGGTGTAAAAGGCCGTGTATTATCTTAGTAATATGAGTGTATTACACATTAAATATGTACCATATAGTCGCGGCGTATGTGTATTCGCTATTCGACACCTTCTTGTAGGTACAGAATAAATTGGAAATAGCCTGTGGCATCTGTCTAAATGTAGTGCAGAAAAATGAAAAATTACGGTTGAGGACTCGCCAGTTGGTTGATGGCAACTTTGAACAATATCCCTCTTAAGAGGGAGGGCCTATGTTCAGGAGAAGACTGATAGGCTATAGTTATTATGAGGATGATGATAACACAATTAATATATATGCAGGTTTCGGATGGGTTCATATCCATAAAATATTTACTAACACATTATCACATTACTTTTTAGGTTCTCTGCTGGACATAGTCTTTTCGTAGAACGGCTTGCATTGCGTGAAAGGTTTCCCCACTCACATAAGCCTTTAATTTTAACATTAATCCATTAACCACAAGCTTATTTGAGTTTTTCAACTTCTTATTCAGTCGGCAGTAGTTCCATTCTAAACATGGACTTCTCACGCTGCAGGGAGCTTTTGGCTTAATCGCCACGCTTAGCTGGCGGATTGACCCCCGCAGTACAATTACGTTGCTGTCCGATGCCGTTCTGGGCACATCATCTATCGGATGCCATAAAATTCCCATTTTCCATAGTTGCTCTAAGGACACGAACGTGACAGAATGGGGTGATGGATTTTTACACAAGGCATTTTTATAGTAATATTTTAAATATAATTTTCTCATGAAAAATTAATCTAGTCATCTATTTTGGGTATCATTCCATTAGAATTGTTTATATGGAAATTAAATTGACTTTACCCTTATATACTGACGTGGGGCCTGTCAAGTCGCGGCAAGTAGCCATTTTGTTAGTTACCCACTCCACGCGCAGAAAAGAAAAGCCGTTGAGTGTGGTAGTAGTGCTGATGGACGCCTTTTACGTAAGTTATGACCATTAAAAATTACGACGCGGCCTCCAGAGCCCAACGTCGATAGCCCCCACTAGTAACACAAAAAGATGGCCCCCAGTCCCCGGCAGCCCCGTAATTCCTGACCACAGTGGTGACTGTGGTAACGGTGGGGCAGGAGGTGCTAAAAATCTCCGGTAGAGGCTCGGTTGCCACCTAAAACGACTCGACCTGGCAACATACAATGCACTGTTAAGGGGAGACGGGCTGATTGGATTTTAAAAAACAGTTACTTAAAACACTTATATTTAATTATAGTATAAACGAATTGTATATTATAAATTGATTACATTTTAATTTACGTCCGAAAACAACCGAGCAGGTTTGAAGATGAAAACAGACTGCCGTGGCCAAAATGCTCCACTGCAATACTCACAGAATCTTAAGGGTAAGTCAACATTATCAAGAGGCAGTGCAGCACTAAGGCTAACAAATACAGGCTATAACACCCCCTCCCCCCTTAAGAAGTGATTTTAGGAATTATATCATAAAATCTCTAGATACTAATTTACTAATGGTAACTTTAAACTTGCGTTCTAAGTGGTGCAACACAACTTCACATACTCTCATCAATCTATTTTTCATCTATCCCGGGGGTGTTCAAAGAGGTGGCTTATAAATATGCTCGAAAATTCTGATAATTTTTACAAGATAATTTGACCGTTATTATATTTGTACTAAAATTAAAGTAGCCTAACCGATTTATGCTTTCCCCATAGCTGCAAAAATATTAAATATTATGTTCTTGCATTATACGAATATTAATTTCTAATACAGACTGACTGACAAAAATTATGTCACTACTAAGAAATCTATACATATTCCTTTTCTTAAAAGTATTAGTATAAGTTCACACTGCGGTCATTATTTTTAGATTTCTTTTAGAGTAAGCTTAATTTCCCTAAAAAGATTTTTTGTTCAGGTATCGCTCCAATCCAATTCAATAAAAGCGACGCTTTAACGAGAGTCGAACTATCTCAGACGAATTTTTTGGTACGGGAGTTAAAGAATTGATTAGATTTAGCAGACATTATCTGAAAAGACAAATTTATTCTTATTTAAATATTTTAGACGTCTCTTTTATTTTGCTTACGTAAATAAAGTTATTGCTTCAAAGCCCTCGTCAGTTTCAGCATCCGTATCGGTCCTGAAATGCGACTTAATTTATTTGAACACGTATTTGGTATAAAGTATATTATGTTTTTTTATGTTGACGACTCATCATTTTTGTATGTTGAGTAGTACAAAACAAAACGTCTTTAGCCACATACATCCTTCTGGGACCTGCATGTCTCATATTGTCGTATTTTTATAGACTAAGGGTGACACACGAGCACACAGTTCACCTGGTGGTAAATGGATGTTGTGTCCTATAGATATCTACATTTATCTTTAATTAAGAATAAAAATGCATATGCGTTGTCACCCCTGAGGACTAAGATGGAATGCCTTGTTTCCAGTAAAAAGAGTATCCGGTTTTCTACACTCACTATACGAAACACAGCAGCATTAAATTGCCATTTTACGCTGGTATTCTAAGAGAGCCTGGCCCTACCCCGGTCGTGCCGATCCATCGGTGCTGCAACTATAATAAAGTTGTAGCGTGCCTCTACCACGGACAAATTAGTCCAAATTGATTTTTATTCTTCGAGATATGGAGCTGTTCAATTGTTTGTTCACTGTTCCATTGGAATATGTCAATTACAATGCTTCTTTGACGGATACCTCGTTACAAATTCTAAAACGTAGAGAACCTGGCTCTCTCCACTTGCTGAGTCACTCAAAGCTTTCTCCTAAGGGTCCCGTTCATCATCACGGTTACATACTACTGCTATTGATATTAATTTATGATGAATAATGGACGGGAAGATATGTGCTGATTTCCCACACTCTGTTTTTCGGAGTTTAACTTGTCTACGCCCTCCATTAAATTTTGTCTTAGACACTTGTTATCAATGTTGTTTACAAATTTTATCATAATATTAACAAATACTACCACTGAAGATAGTAATTAATAATAAAAATAAAAAGGCATTTATAAGGCGAAAACAAAATTAGAGCACATCACTCCTGGGTAATACTTTGCTCTTTTAATACCCTTGGTGTTAAAAAATAGTCTCAAATGCAATCGGATGCGTTGTATAAACGGTTTCGTCCTTTGATGACTATGCGCGGAATGCACCACCCGCGATCATCTGTCATGAAGTTGTATGTTCCAAGAAAGGGTAATGGGCGGGGTTTACTCATTAGAAAAACCTACAGAATCGTGAAGTATGAAACCCCAGATATTATTATGTAGCAAGCCAGACTAATCAACCCTAAACGGAAATAAATAATATATACTCTGTTGCTACCATAACGCGGAAGGCGAAGATAAAAAACATTTATTTCCTAACTATCCCCGGCTACTGAGATACTGCGGACTGCATATAGATAATTTGACGTTCTTATAAAGAAACAAGAATCAGCCGCAAATATCATTCAGCGCCACATCGACTTCACACGCCGCTATTGTCACGTATCCGTCGACCAATGGTGAGCCGTTTCTTCAACGCCGCAGCTCGCTTCTTCTTGCTGTTCCGGAGCTGTATTCCACGCCGCCGCCGCTCGCCGACCACGCGCGTGCACCGATCTGCATGTCTTTCATAGCCCGGTCCAGCGACGTAGCTTCGTGAACAACACACAAGTCTCACGCCGGGAAACGAAACGTACATAATAGTAATACATTTTGGTTAATTTTCATTGGTCATAATATAATATGAGCATTATAATTGGCTAGGTAAATTAAAAACTGTTACCATTGGCAAATCAATTGTGAGCCAGCCATATAAATATAGGCAAGGTTGATGCAAATATATTCCATTCCATTCCAGTCCACAGTCCATTCCATATTCATACTCCAGTCGGACTTACATAAACAGTCGTTTCATTTCTCCACCTTAAAACCACTCGGAGTCTGTTAATAGTGGACCGTTCATCTCCACTATTACAGTGGTGACCCCGTACGAGCACCAAGAAGGAACACCCTGCGACGTACCACTATTACAGTGGTGACCCGTACGAACACCGCGAAGGAAACCCGTGGCAAACACCGAGAAGGAAGACTTCAGTATATATAAAATCATTGTAATCAAGCCGTCATTATGGAGCAAGAGGCAAACACATATACATCAATAGTCGAAGAAATGCGGAAGCTATCATACGAAGTCGCTGCACTCAAAGCTTCCCAGCATCACACCATTTACCAGCAACAGTACAACCAGCGCAATCAGCAACACCGAAGATCACTTTTTCGTCGCAACCGCTCTGCAAGTAGAAGTCGAACAAGCTCAACATCAAGATCCCCTTACTGCTACTATCATCGACGTTTCGGGTTCGACGCAAGAAAATGCACAGTACCCCTAGCACGAACATTTTGATCTATCGTATAGTTTAGGCCACAGTTTAGTTTCAGTTAAATTTTGTATGGGAATTTGAACAGCGCTCGGTGGGCGTATTTGGAACTAAAATTCAGAAGCACGAACATCTAACGCTACGTTACGTATCACTTTCGTATAGTTTAACGTATAGTAAGACACAAAATGTATGGGAATCGGCAGCACGAATCTTTTTTTGACGTACGTTATCGTCTATACACTGTAGAGAACTACGAAATCTTTCTCACCGACATTTTTACGGTGAGAACGCTATCGAGAAGTATTAGTTTTAAGTTTTCCTTGGGTTTTCGTTGATTTAGGTTTAAAATATTTTTATTAACAACAAGTAGAATGCGATCTACGACTTTTTATTATTTTGTGTGGCATTTGGCAGCCGAGGCAAGAAAGCAAAGATGAGAATTAAGGTACGCAAAATTTACTATTTAAAGTATTACTAATTAGTATATTACATATATATGTACCCTTATTTTAACTATTTACTTGATTAATAATCATTAGATTTTGATAGCTGTTTCAATTCAATATATCTAAATCGTTTCAGTGATATAACTCAACGAATTTTTATTCGGCAAACGGAAGACCCTCCGGATAATTCTGAATTGGAATTTAAAAAAGATACGGATTAAGTAAAAATGCATTTAAATTACTCTGCTGTTAATTTTGCTCTGCAAACTTCAGAGGGAGTAAAAGAATAAGCTTAGATCTTAAGGTATAAAAAATAATGTACAAAATTAAAGTAACTGCTACAGTTATTATGTACCTAAGCTCAGTTTTTTATTTTCATTTATGTTTCAGGTTATTTATGCTTAATTATTTTATGCAACAAGCTATTATCAACGTTTAGTCGGTATGGGTAAGAACTTGGACCAAACAAGTGTTATCCAATGTGTCTCTCAAGTTACGGAGGCACTTAACAGTCAATAAATAATAACCAATACCTTTATCAGGTTGCCCACTTCAAGGGCTGAGAGAGACGTCGTCAATGTAAAGTACTCACACTCTTATTTTTAGCTGTGTTGATTTCTCTAGTCTAATTTTTGACGGCTCCGTGGCGCAGTGGCTTAGCAAGGAGTTGTAGCGCAGGGGGCCGCGGTTTCGAATCCTGCACGGAACAAGTATTTGTATGGCCTACAAATAATTACTGCCTCCACGACACTGGATAAATCCTATTGTGGCGGTTTTAGTATAACTAGTGCTTTTGTGACTTTTTACAGATTTCTTAAAACATACAAGATAATGGGTGTTATTGGTTTTATTAATGGATCACATTTCCCCATATTATTTCACCACAAATATAATTAGAAAGAATCCAATACGCACCCAATACGTTAATAAGTTATGTTACATAAAATGTGAAACATTACTAATGAAAAAAAGCTTTTTGGTATTGCCCCATGAATTTACAATAAACTACCTGATACAATAAAAAATATGAACTTATTTAAATTTAAAAAAGTGCTTAAGTAATGAATATAGACAAATGTTATTATAAAATTGACGAGTTCTTGAATGATAATTTTGACCAATTATATTGACTAAAGATATTATTTTGTTATTGTCATCTATTTAATTTTATCAATGTAGCAATTTCATTAATTTTTATTCTATTTTATTTTTATGGCATGATTCTCATAAGAAAACATCATTACAGTTGTAAGTCTTTAAGACAAAACATAGCGTACTAATAATTGTAACGCAAGACTTAAATATTTAAACCTACCTATGTTTGACAAATAAACTATTCTGATTCTAAAAAACAGATTGAACATTTATTTTATTGCCGAAAGTATTTTCATTATTTAAAGTGCAAGTTGTAAGTTTAACGGTAAAAGAATGTCCACTACCCTATTCGAGATGGGCAGCAGTCTCCTCGCAATAACAATTAAAAAATTAAAAAACTGCGTTTGACAACCCACCTGCCAAGTGTGCCCGCTGTATGTTATAATCTATGTAGTCCACTGTCAAGTTCAAAAATATTAAGCAAATATTAAATATAAAAATGGTTTTTTTTATAGGGTAGGGTGACAAACGAGCACACAGTCCACCTGATGGTAAGTTGTTGCTGCGGCCCCTAGATATCTACATCTATCCTCGATTACAAATCAAAATGCAGATGCGTTGTCACCCGTGAGGACTAAGATGTAATGCCTTGTTTCCAGTAAAAAGGGTCTCCGGTTTTCTACACTCACTATACAAAACACAGCAGCATTAAGCTACCATTTCACGCTGGTATTATGTGAGAGCGTAGTCCTTCCGCGGTCGAGCCGACCCATTCGTGCTACAACTATACATCTAATATAACTGCACCATGGTTGTACCACGTATGAATATAATATGTATTAATAAATTTATGGATGATAATAACCCCTGGGAATGAGATAGTCGCTACTAAACTATTTCCAATATGATTTGTATAGTTAAATGTAAAACAACATAATACATGATTGTAAACATTTTGTTTTTAATTTCTTCCGAAATAGGGGTAAATTAAACATAAGAATGACCTTTAATAAGTACTATTAATAATGTATATTAAATTTAAAAAATCTATTTCTGTTTCTATTGAATCCAAAATTTGATTCTCTACTGTGTTGTATATGTACAGAGCTTGAACGAATTAATACAGAGTTTGAATTTATGTTTTGACTTGTTTTTTGGGATAACGAATTTAGATGATAAGTGTTTTCTATATTTATCGGTATTAATATTAAATTCTTATAAAAAAGTACTTCAACAATTTCAAGGAGACATTTTATTTATCATAATATATGTTATCACACTGAGCTCGAAACTGCAGCTCAGCATCATGTTGACGAAGCTCAACGTCTTCTCTGTCGAATCCTCTCTTGTTCTAATTCTACAAACATCCTTTGTTTGCTTATTATCGTTCTGTGTTCTTTAACGTTACCATTATTCTAACGATCTGAATGTTTTTTTTTTGGGTTGACGGCGCGAAAATGGAAATGGGTTGCCTATTGAGAACAGTTGGAGATTACTTCGGTGTAATAGATTTTAGTGCTGTTGGGATCTGGGAGGTGTTAGGGAAGTAGGTTGCGTTAGGAATCTAAGATTGGTTGGAGATAAGTACTGGATCCTTGCTGCAGCCAGAAGTGTTTTTAGTCTTCATCATCTGAAAAAGATCGATTGAAAAACTTAAACTTTTTACATAATTTTATATAATTCTTTCATAGTTATTTCCTTATTATATCGTTGAAAATATTTAAATGTTAAAAGATATAATGAATAACTTGAATTTTAAGTAATCATTATTATTTATTTAATTATTTTAATCTTAATTTCAAATAAACAGTTAACATGCTAACACACAACTAATACTTAAATTATGAAATTATTATTATTAATTTAAATTTAAATTTAAGTAAAAATGTAGGTAGTAGTAGTAATATATACTTATTATAGGTACTTACATCATGTGTAGTTGAAGACATACCAATAGCAGGAATTTCAGGTGGTATAATCATTAAATCTGTATGTAGCTCTGCAGGTATCACTGTTTTATTAATTTTGTATAGGTAACCAGTAACCACGTAGGCTGTAAAATAATAAGTTATTAGTCTTACACTGAAGTTATTTATATTCAAATATACATATTTTTTCTGAATTATATATTTTCATTGGAAAGTGTAAAGTCATCATATATAATTATCATGTTAAAATGAAAGTTTGTCAGTTGATTTCTACTAAAGTTCTATTTATGTTAAATCACCCTGTTCTCTTAGTATGTGAGAAATATTTTTAATGAATGCTATGAGCAGCTTTATTTATTTTGGCCACTTCTTTATTTAAATCACTCCACACTCCTTAATCAAACCAAATAAAACGACAGTGAACTCAAAATTCATGAAATGAACTATGCATTTAAAACTTTATCTAAGCGCTCTTGATTTGTATTGAAGGTTTTAGAACAATAAAACTAGAACTTACTTTTCGCTACTTTTTTCACTGCGAGACTTCGATTCCTTGGCTGTGGAGCAAATTACATAGCTCCTCGTACTTTTGAATACACCACTGTGGTCCGTGTACTAATTCTGTGCTTTCAATTAATCACCATTCCCTAGAAATAAACAATAATCTTTGTTTAACAGAATGAATCAATATCAGTAGACAATGAATACACACACTGAAAAATAAACCAAACTCATGTTTTAATATAGTTACTTACTTTTACATGAAATCTCCTATTATTGTAAACTGTGTGGCTAGTTCTTGACGACATCATTATGAAATTCAGCAAAAATTATCTAAAACCAATCTAAAATACAAAACTATTAAAACAACACGAAGCGCCAAGTCAATGGGTGCGTTTGGCAGAAAAAAGCGCTAGCAAGCGCTTATAAGCGCTAAAATAGTTTTCGGCCAGGACACGATTGCTACTTCAGTAGCGCTGACACATACCGCCATTTTGCTTATTTAATTTGTTTGTTTTGAAGTAGAGTTTATAAGTTGTTTTGTGTAATATTAGTTTTGAGTAATATAATGACATGAATAAACATATACATGCGATTAAAATTCATGATTGATAAGTTTTTAATATGAATACTTTACAAACATATATTTAAATTAGGTTAGATTCCCCGGTTAAAACTAACATCGTGTCCTGGAGGAAAATAGCTACTTACGATTTGACAGCGCTTACCGCTTACGATCGCCATTTTGCTTACAAGCGCTTGCTAGCGCTTTTTTCTGCCAAACGCACCCAATGTTTATCTTAAGAATGTCGCGTTCGGAAATCAGAATTCATAAGACGTGAAACATGGTTTTATAAACATAAAAATGTTCCTCGGTAAATAATCATACAAGCAGTATTTTGTTAATTAACTGTTTTAAATAATTAACACACTATTAATATGTTTCAATTAATAAGTTTCAATACTTTTTCTTATTTTTACACACAGTAAAAGACTCTAGAACTACAATAATATCAATTTATAAACGTATCATTCCTTTTCATTCGTTCGTTTTAATATTGAGTCACAAGGTTTGTTTACATATAGTTACAATATAGTATCGAGTACACGTGAGTAAGAGATAAGCGTTCGTGCTGCCGATGGCTGTAGCCACAGTTTGGTAAAAGTTTTCGCTCAGTTGACTCGATACGAATTCTTGACGCAATTGTTTATTATTCGTGCTCGGGGTACAGAACCGTGTACATTCAAAAATGAAAATACGAAAGCGCTCGAACTAACTAATACGCTCAATGCGATGGGATCCAGCGTAACAGCAAAGTCCTACCGTCTTTTCGTCACCGATAAAAAAGCAACCTTACTTTCCTTATCGACCCCGGAGCAAATATCTTAGTGTTACCGCCGAAACAAGGACAGAAGTTGAAGCCACTGGATTTTCAACTCTATGCAGCAAACAATACGGTGATTCCTACATATGGAGAAAAAACAATGGAACTTGATTTAAATCTACGCCGACCATTCAAATGGAGATTTATCGTCGCTAAAGTCAGCAAACCCATCATCGGTGCTGATTTTCTTCAACATCACCAGTTGATCGTCGACATCAAAAATAGAAGAATCATCGACGGGAAAACCAATCTTGCATCTCAGTCTTTTGTCCAAGCAACCAATCTGCCCACAATAAGAAGCATAGATGTTCAACAACCGTATCACAAGATCCTCGAAGAATACCCTGGTATCACAAGAATAACTTCAATGAAATTAACACCGAAGAACGACGTTGAACATTTCATCGAAACCAATGGACCACCACTTTATTGCCGTGCACGTCCAATCGCACCACACCTATACGAGCAAGTTCGAAAGGAATTCGAAAACATGATTGAGCAAGGAATATGCCGTCCAAGCAAAAGCCCTTGGTCATCACCACTTCACATTGTACCGAAGAAGAACGGAGAATTACGAGTTTGTGGAGATTACAGAAGACTGAATTCTATTACCACTCCTGACCGCTACCCAATACCGCGAGTCAGGGATTTCACTCATCAACTATCAGACAAGACTATATTCTCCACCATCGATCTCAACCGAGCTTACCAACAAATAAGAGTACGCGATGAAGACATAGAGAAGACAGCAATAATAACCCCAATGGGATTATTCGAATTCCCAAGAATGATCCCAGGATTAAAGAACGGAGGTCAAACTTTCCAAAGATTCATACACGAAGTACTTCATGGACTGGATTTCGTTTTCGCATTTATTGATGATCTGATGGCTACGATTTAACGACTTTCATGCAGAAACTGAGAACATGTCTCGTGCATCATTGCCCTGAAGAATCCCTCAGTCATGTAATATCGGATTGTCCACAACTATCGAATGGTGAGTATTTGCACAGACATAAATAAGTAGCATTTAATAATATTAAATTAAGTATTACCCAATAGAGAGTTCCATATTATAAGTATGATCCAAAGCCAGCCCTTGAAAATGGAAGTGAAACGCTTTTCTGGGATCGGTCAATTATCACATACATACTTATGGCAGAAACTAAACCAGACATTGTGTTGGAAGACCAAATTACACGCAAGGCAATAATATTGTATATCAATGTTCCTCGTGATGAGAATCTCGTGATAGCAGAAAATAATAAAAAAATTAAATATATCGACTTGGTCATGAGCTTGTCGCTGCTTGTGACGTTAATTTTAATATTATTGTACTAATTTTTGTATGAGTCGATGGGCTTATCCATAAAAATATGGATATATAAGTTAGTCTTGAGCAAATGGCTAAGAGGATAAATTCAAAAGCTGCCGTATTAAATATTAAATATAAAAATAAAAATATTAAACAGCATAAATATTTAAATAAAACAAGTTTTTACAGATTTTATTGTGTATATTAACTTAATTTATATTCCCAACTTTGCATTAGGGGTCCAAATTTAGCGCTTAAATTTAAATAAGATTAAACTTATTTTAAAGCGCTTAAAAAATTGCTTTGGCAAAAATTTATGTAGATACCTACGTAATTACGTCCGTATGTTCACGATTTTTTCAAAACGAATGGATATCATTCAAAAATATATCTATATAAAACTAGTTTTTATTGATTTTATCGCGTACATTTAACTATAAATACCCGAAGTTTCGAGCGCTTTACAGCACCCATGGTCACGGGAGGGACTGAGATGTTCAACGTCCAGATGTCATAGTTAACAGCGGTTACCATAGATTAAAATTTAACTTTTGTTCCCATCTATTCACGAATGAGTGAAGACCGAATGGTGAAGAAAATATATAGAGCGAAAGTAAATATTAAAAGGTAGACCGAGACTAACTTTCGAAGACCATGTGAGCAAATTGCTCGAAGAGGGGAGGGTCAAGAGTACTCGGATACCTAGATGTGCATGTATGAAGAAGTTAATGAACCTGAAAGAAGCGAAAAAGATATGTAAGGATCGTGACACTTGGCGATCTGTTCTCTCTGGCTACCCCGTTAGGGATTGTGCGTGAAGATAAGTAAAGTAAAGTAAAGTGTTCTGATCTACACAGTATGAACTTATGGTATCTTGAAGTCTTGCGGTTGTATGCTTGGGTTGGGATTTAATTTTATTTATTATAGGATCCCAAGCAGGTGGTAGCACCCAGCCATCTTCCATCTGAAGAAGTTATCTGTAGTTTCGAGGACTGTTTATTTAAAAACAATATGCGGAAAGAAGATTTGGAGGCGATACGTCAAGATATTTTGTCTATGTTACGTTGATGTTCAGTGCCTAAACCGAATCTTCCCAAAGACGAAATTATAGCAATAAAGGACCTACGCAATAAACCAGAAATCACGATTCTCCGCACAGATAAGGGTAATGCCACGGTAGTCATGGATACGTCAGATTATATTTCTAAAATACAAGAACTTTTGTCGGATGTAACACTTATAAAAAGGTTAAAAACGACCCAACAAATAGCATACTAAAAACAACTAGTGACCTCATAACGAAACACTCTGAAAAATTAAATCTGGACGTAAAATGGATAATACCTACGTGCACCAAATTACCAAAGTTGTATGGGTTACCAAAAATACACAAGCCCAATGCTCCATTACGTCCCATAGTGAGCCAAATCGATTCACCAACTTACAGATTGGATCAACACTTAGCGAAAATACTCTCACCGCTCAGGGTACATATAATAGCACACATAAAGGATTCCTACCATTTTGTCAACGATATTAAAGCCCTATTATTTGACAGACAATGAAACTATGGTCAGTTGTGATTTGAAGTCATTGTTTACGTGTTTACCTGTTGAAGACTGCATCTCAATTGTAACTAGAAGGCTGGAAGAAAACAACATGCCCGTAGAATATGCAGTATTATTCAGACACTGCCTTAGATCTGGTACAAAACGATCTGATACGTACGAAAGCAATAATTTTTATGACCGAGGCTCGGAGTTGGGGCAAGGAATCCTTGGAGTCGAACTGCCCAATATTTTTTGTTATTGTTATTTTAATTTTAAAATATTTCAAACTTGTTTTAATAACTGGTGTACCTAAAACATATTCTATTCTTTTCTACGGTGTATGTATTTTATATGTAATGGTTATAATTTACTTGAGTGTAAATACGTTTTTGGATAGGACACCACATTCCAGTACATGAAACAGTCATAATTATTTATTAATTCTTCATCTTGTGTCAATAATTTAAAAATATTGGTTGATGAAGATAAGTTCTTTATCAACCAATCTAAATTCAATGGCGACTAAATATAAAAAGTATGTACAGAAAGTTGTAAGTCGTAGTCACATATTTATCACTTTTACTATGCTTCGAACATACAACGCTTCCTTGGGTCGGCTTGAAGAATTCTTCGGACCTTTGACATGCTAGGACTGAAATCCGTTCCGCATGGATCTCGAGGAAAGCTGAAAAATTAAAAATAAAATCTCACATCATTAAAGGCGAACGGCAGGCTTGTATGAGAATTTCGTACACCTAAAAAATTTCGTGTTTTGGGATATTTTTTGTTTTAGTTGGTAGTTAGTAGGATAGACAAGCACTTTTTAAATTCTTAGATTTTTAAAACTTGGGACGTAAAAGTTATAACCAATTTTATTTTTTAAGGTTATGTACTAGTGTATCAATGTAAATTGTTACATATAGGCACATAAACATTGTTTTGGTTATAAAGTAAATGTTCTAGATTGCTTGTCGCTATCTTTGTAGTGTTTTACTTACCAATAAGTAGGTAGTTTGAGATGAGGATCGTACCTACATACTCAGTGGGGTGCTTTAGGGGATACCTATAGCTAGCAGCGGACTGTTTGATAGAACAAAAGTTTGATAATGATGAAGTTCTGGTAGGGTTTTGAGTGTAGGTAAATGAAACAATGCTTTGTTTTTGCAAGTACATTTATTTTATTGTACTTAAATTCAATTTATTCTTAATATTACTTCATCTAAGAAGGGGGCAGGTCGGGTAATACCCTCATGGTGAGCATAACTAAGGTACCAAATAATGCTCATCACATGTGAGCAGCATCCCACGGTTCTTAAACCTACAATACAATTACAACAATAACTCCTGATTGCGTCCCGACCATTCATGTTTGTTTCTGCAACTATAAATACAAAATAAGTTTTAGCAGAAGAATAGCGGGACTTTATTTTAGCACGAAGCAACATTGGGTTTGTTCCCTCTAAGCCACGTATTCTCTCTCGGGATACCTCTAATGTGTATATTCCATGAAAGCGGAAATGCTCACCTACATATGAACGAGCCTGGCGAATTTGGTATACACCACATGCAAATAGTATCAATTCCTCCATGGATAGCCGCGGAAAAGATAGGGTTGTCGCATCTATGGGTACAAACCAGGAACCGCGCCTGTTTAAATTATGTTCCCTAACTAACTCGGCTATAGTGTTGGTTAAAAACAGGCGCTCATATATAATTGAAACAAACTGCTCTGCATGTATATTTTCTGTGAATGGTGGAGTAAACGCATTTAGCAGAGCAGCTGCTATTTTAAAATCTGTCATTAGATTGCGACAACCACGGTTAAAATATTCATGGCGGAATATTTTGAAGTCCCTTTTAAAACGGCCATTCAAAGCTTCTACTACCCACCTGTTTATAGTTACACAACGTGATCTGTTGGCTTCAAGAGTGGATAGCTGTGATTGGCCGTCTTCTTTAATTTCAGGCATATGGCCTATATATCCTTTCTCATGCAGACTATCCATGCAGTCACGAAATCCTCTATCTACAATAAAAACATCATTTTCTCTATAAAAATTATTGAATTCCGTTTCGTTTAATAAATCATTCATTATGGTCGCATCATTTGTAGTGGCACTATATGGTCCACGTACATCTATGATATATCCATCAGAGGTACAGAGGATAAAAGGCTTTATTAAGTTCCTATATTTATGTAGGGAATATGTGTCTTTTTGGAACAAGTAATTACTGCTTTTTTGTGTATATATATATGTTGCATCGGCTATTGTAATTGCAGGTTTTTGTTCAGCTGGCGCATCAGGCTCACCAAAAATGTGATTGGCAATGTTGGTAGTTTTTGCTGCCACCTGCTCTCTTCTTAAATGAGAAAATCCAAGAAATTGTGGAACATAGTCTGTTAACAAGATATTTCTTGCTACAGACATTAATGTTTCTATGGTCCTTCTTGGTACTTGAAATAAGCACGACAATCTGTCTCCTGAATCTCCAGTCCTTAACTTGCACAATAAGGCTGTTAATGCAAAACTACCCCGATGCATATTCCTCAGCCTAGGTGTTGCTTCTAATATTTGTTGATGTTCTTGTTTACTTATGCCTATAAGGTACTGCACTTGGTTATCAGGGTAGTTTTGAATATTTTCATAAGAAATGTTATGAAGTCCTTCCATTAATATAAAAATAATCTCTTCTATTTGTATGGAAGTAAAGTAATTAAGGCTGTATTCAGCAGAATACAGATTTTCATAATTTGCCTCCTGTCTATGCAGAGAACAAATACGAGCACCTCTTGGTATAAAATATTGATACCTAATTAATACTTCTCGCCTGGTTTCTTCAGGCACAACATTTCGCTCTGGTTCCATGCATTCTTGGAAAATGCAATGCTTGGGTGTTTCAGCCGCTCTTCTTATGTTGGGCAACACAATATGCTGGGGTCTTTCTTGTGGTTCTTCTGGAACATGTAAGCTCAAATCTCGAGCTTGGTCCCAGCAAATTCCACAAACTTCATTCATGGATGACATCTGTAAATAATTAATTTCATGAGATGGCCATTGATATCAAAAGAGTCAATACTATTATATATGAAATACAAATTAAACACTAAGTTCAATAGACATAAGTTGTCGCCAACATGTTCAAGCATAAAAGAAACACAAACAAGAAAGATGTAGGGTACAGTGAGATTTCTGATTGAATTTGGGCAACCCAAGCTGGAGAATGGTTCTTGAGATACTATATGTATGGATAATAATTGGTTTCCTTCACCTTACAGAAAACCTTTACCAAATAGCTATGTTGTGTTTCTATGAGTGAATAAGTTTATTGCTCATTGGAGTAAAGGAGAAGGGCTCTTTGTTGTTAGTAGAACCAACCTCATGAGTATCCCAGGGTTAGCAACATTTAAGTGTAAAGCCCTTTGCATGGCAAGTGTTTATAAGCTAGTTACTGTAAATATATTATCTCATATATACCTGCTGATGCTCCAACAAACGGGCAATATTGTCGGAATTCCACTCTTCATCTGATGTTGTGGTGGACAGACTCCGTCCACATACAGCACACATTAAAACAGAATAATCACCATCCACATGATCGGGTGAAGGGGGTTGAATGTCTTCAACTGGTGGACCGATCCTCGTTCTTCTAGCTCTTAGCCAACATGGCACACAAGCTTCATCTTCAGAACAAAGCTAAAACAAAAATATAAATAAATAAAAACTTTCACTCAAACATGCATGATAATAGTGGGAAATAATTAATATTATTTTATTTCTTAGTTAGTTTATTTTTTAGTTTAAATGAAATAAAAATATTTAATAATAATTATAGTAGGTATACCTCTCGTGGTTGGATCCAAGTAGAAACTGTATTAGCCATTCTTTGTTCTTCTTCATTGGCCCCTTCAATCAAAATCCTACGTCGACTAATTCTAAGTATGGATCGTCCGCATACAACACATACTTTTTGATGGCCAACTCGTCTTCTCGGAATATTATTAGATGAAATTGAATGAGTAGCTAGCTGCCAGCATGGATGACAAATATGGTCAGCAGGTGTTATCTGGAAATAATGAAATTATTTGGAGTACTGTTCAACATTATATACTTTCCTCTCCTTTTCAGTGGTCATACTATCAGACTAATACCTATTCTAACACTAAGGAGAACCAAGATACATGTAAATAACAAATTGTATGCATACACATAACCTTATTTTTTAGTTTTTAGAATATTATATACATATTTAGTGTGGTATGGTGTGGTTTAAATGATCAGGACTACTTTTCAACACGTAAAACTCATTACAGAGTTCGTCACTAGCCCACTCATATGTGGAATGTTATTCGTAAACTACTTACGTCTCTAGGATATGTCCACAGTCGAATAGTATTGACGACATCTTCACTCTCATCGGATAAAACGTGCCTTCTTATTCGGGACAAGCGAACGTTGCAATTAACACATTGCAAACTCGACATTTTAATTATAGCACGTACACACACAACACAGTTAATATAGCGTCCTTTCGCGAAACTACTATCAAGAGATAGAGTACGGAGGAGCATATGCTCAACTCAACGTAAAAACAGCCAGATAATTCGCTAAATTGCTCAGATGTAGTCACAAACTACAATCCAAAACAACAGCAAAGAACTGAACTGAATTTAACTGAAAGACAGATTGTCTTTACCTGTCAATAAATAATTGCCATATGAACAAAAAAAATATTGATGACGAAAACATTCCTATCATTAAATCGTTAACCATTATGATTTATGCAACAATTATGCATTCTTAGGTATAATATATGTTTTTTTAATTATGTGTTTAATTATATGTAGTGTTATTTCTATTTCTAAATAATTAATTATCATTTCGATATCTGTGCTATTTTACATGTGGCAACTTCTAAAAACAACTGCGTTCAGTTTACGATTATATTACGTTTTTTTATTAAAATCTTTTTATTGATATTATTAATTAATCCCAAGTTCTAAAAATAGTACACTAACAGGAAAGTAAATAACTTAGTTGCCTTAATATGTGGTACAAATTCTATAACAAAACAACAAAAAAAGTATGCGGTACGAAATCTGCCATTCACCTTTACTACATGCACATATTCAAAATTAAGTCTATAAAATGTTGCTATAATATTTAGAGAAACTATAGAATTCTCATTAAACAAAAAAAAAAACAATCATACTTTAATAATAAAAAATAATAACGTCTCCAACAAATGGAACAGAGTCAACCCACATACCTCGAACAATTATGACTTATTTTATTAAGACTTAATTTAAAAAATGTTTTCAGTGATAAGAATTAAATAATGGTAATATTAATACGTACCGAAATTAGAAAATTCCATCCTTTTTTAGCGTCCTGGATGTGTGATTTTTACACTTTTTAAACGAGCACTGAGGCATGTTTACCGTCGGGGCGTTCGAATGTAACTAAATTAAAAGCGCACCCAAATGTTCAAATGGGTGCTCATTCGGTGAGATCGTTTTTTGTCACTGATTGTGTATCTAGTATTTGTTAGTGATCGATGGCTGCAAGTCATTACTAAGCCACTGCGCCAATGATATCTGCACAATATACAAACACATACTCCGTTTGTGTATTGTTCATATATCTGTTTTAGCTGGTATATGTTAACTACTGTTTTATGTATTTAACGTAACTTATAAAAAAATGAATCACAATATTAAGATAGTAGAGTTTATAACCAATAAATTCAAAAAACTTGGAAACTGTACTTAAAGATAAGAAATTTTTCCTATTCTTCATTTAAACGACTTTTTAATTATGAAATGAATCATTAAATAATGGATTGTAGGCGATAGTTAGTAGTCGATCACACACGAACTTTATAACTTGGGGTAAGCCGTCGGTGTATATACCACCCTCTTACCTATTTCTTACCACCAAATAACAGTGCTTACACTGTTGTCTTCCAGTCTAGAAGGTAATAATTCCCTATCCATCTATTAATTCCCACCAGTCCAATCATAAGATATACATGACCGTAACGAATCTTTCCGTAAACTACCACTATCATAAACTATACTCAGGGTCTCTCACTTACACCAAGAGTACTGCCAATGAAACTGTAGGCCTACAATAACTACTTACTAAAAATAAGCGATAGTGGTATGTCATAATTTTTAGGCGTAATTATCTATAACTATTACAAATTACAGCTTTGTAGCACCTAAGGTCTCCGAGTACAACCGCGGACGGACGGGCAAACGACATGGTGAAACTATGAGAGGTTCCTTATAGTTTAAATACGGAACCCAAAATAACTGCGGTTGACATCAATTTTGAAGGACGTAGGAAGTCGTCCGTTTCTAAGTATGCTTGGATAAATGATTAAAGTAACTGTTATTGGACAGCGTCAGCCGTCAGTTAAATCCGTGATTCGAATTTGAATTAAAGCCATCTGATACGTGTGGTGCATTTCAGAGGAAATTCGGGATTAAAATGCGACACATATTCTGATATGAAACACCATACATCACTAGCTGGTACACTTATTTTGTAGTTTTCTTTATTTCAATACGTGAGTGTTTTCTTGCTTGTGTAACATCATATCAAGAACTCGCCACGGATAATCATTAGCGCATTATTAACATTACTGAAAGTTATTACTACGTAATTAAATAGATTTACGAGCAAGCGTGGCATTCCATTTCTGTCGTGGGAATTATAATACTGATGCGTGGCCACGCATCTGATCTCACTGATGTCGATAGTTTTCGTTTTTTTAAGCATTCGATTACGTTCCTTTATTGCACGCCTCGCGACGTGAGGCAGTGCTCTACTCTCGATGTGTGACCATACCTCAACTTCGCTACATAAAGTCGTTCTTATACCTTTAGCTAGACATCAAATCCATATTATTACTAACGGTATAATAACTAAAGACATTGAATTATAAGATGAGGTTATTTTCTAATTGATTCACTATAGATTACATAACAAAAATGTAATTAAATATAATATGGATGGCCGTCCGTTGGTCTGTGCGTCGGTGAATCTTCTGTATTAAGTAAGATTATTATATGTATTAAGTAGATTCCATATATTCTAAGGAGGATCCCTGTTAATTTTTGGTATTGAACTCAATACTGTTTAAAAGTTAGTAATGAAAGTCAATCAGATGCAGAGGCGTGCACTTTTGGATTTTCCAAGTTATTATTGAAGTGAAAATTTCGATTAAAGTAAAACTTATAACATACACGAAAGCTGGGCAAAGGCCTGTTCTCATTTCTGAAAGGATAATTATAAGCAATAATTCTAGATGCATTTTCTACTTGGTTATATCATGGTTGTTGCACGAATGGCCCCATAGAAATCTTTAAATTTTGTTCCATCCTTTAATTAAGATCCTTAATTGTAAATACTACTCATTGAATAAAACTACTTGTAGACTATTCTGCTCCATTTATAAAACTTTATATATTTATAAATAACATCATGCATTTATTTATTAATATTAAGTAGCATTCGCGTTCATTTTATGTCTTTAATACATTTGTATAAAATGTTACGTATATGTATTTACAATTTAATTCTATATTTTAATAACTTTATTTACACAAACATTAACGTTGTATAGTACACAGACAGCGCGCCGACGCATCTCATTACGTCGTGACGTATATCGTGAATGGAAACGGACATACTGAGACCTGAGTACCTAGTGTAAGTTCCACAAAATTATTTGAATGACTTCACTATCGCGTTAACCGTGTTAACTTCATATATTCATTATGTATTGACAAGCGAAAACAAGCGAGTGCGATTCGCGTTTGCTTACTGTAATGGCGTTCGTTCATTCCCTTATGTTAGTAGCGCGTTCGCGTCGTGAGGTAAACTGACCAAATTGAGAATGAAATTTTTATTTAGTGTTCTTAATTTTAGCATCTGTTTATAAAAGTTGTAGTTGTAACAGTGATTTTCATTACCTATTTGTTTATGTTTCGTAATTTGATCAAGGTTTCGACAGTTTCTGTTAGTATAAGAGATAAAAAAAAAAAATTATATTCCACAACTATCACACAACGCTATCTAGTCCCAAGCTAAGCAGAGCTTGTGTTATGGGTACTAGACAACTGATAAACATACTTATATATTTCTAAATACATAAATATTATAGATAAATTACACCCAGACACAGAACAAATGATCGTGCTCATCACACAAACATTTGTGATTGTGAATTAGCCATTTTATTTTTATAATTGAAATTATAAAAACGTGAAGATATTTTCGTTCTTGTAAGAATTTACGATATTTATGGAACAATAAGCGGAATTTAAGTTATTAAGTGTAAAATGAAGTTATGATACGTGTGTTTTGTAACCAGTTTTTACGGACTAGAATTTATTGAATTTTTATATATTTATTGAATAAATTCCGTAAAAACTAGTATTATTTCATTATTGAATTTTTATCATAGAGGCCTCACCAAAGTATCCTCTAACTCAAGGGGTAGGTTTTAGTAATATATAATTGGGATAATAAATAATTGGGATTAATATATTCAATTATTCAAAAGTAAGGGTACATCTTATATTTATCAAACGCTATTTACGTAAAAACTTGAATACTTTCTTGGAAAAACTAATATCTATCCTTAAATTGCCTGTCATCGAGGTGTAACAAGGGACTGAAATATGCACGAGCTCTTACTACATCACTGGCGTTATAACAACAGTCATCTATTATTATTAGTTTTTAAAACCTTAGCCGAATAATAAAATATCCTGCCACAACTATATCGTTCACACAAAACGAAATAAAAAGAACTCCTCAACAATTATTCTTATCGCTTGCACTCGCAAAGTACTTGAAACAACCAATCACGTGCGTTAGGGTTCTCACTGTCGAATGCGAGTCAATGTTCGATGGTTGATATCGACGACTTAAAAATCGCCCTCGTGAATCGTGTTTCCGATTATTGCCACTAGTTGGCGCTATTTTTATTCTATACAAATTGTAGTTACCGTTATCAGGATCGAACTCGTAAAAAACTCGCACTAGGCACGCTTTTCCTTTGTTATCGAAGCCACGTTCTACTCATGCGCATCGTCAGAGTTCTGCGGACATCCCGCCAGTCGGAACATGTTTCCGACACGAAGCGCATGCCGTTTGCTGCTAAATTGCTCACTTACGTACTACTGTTTGGCTGTTTTAACTATAAAGTTTAACTGTAAACTTTCTCTGCTTCCTTCATGTACTGTTAACTATTTTGCAAATTCTGCTTGAGCTATTTTCCCTCAGTAGATATGTATGGTATTGAGTGTAATTGGAAATAAATACCAAAATTGTGCATAACTTTTTATTTTGCCCACGCAATCTACATTGGTGGCCCTGACCTGATCAGATGCTGCACGATGTGGGTGTGCAAAAACGTAGCTTTATTTTGACACCTGTCGTACGTTTTACGGATGCTGTCAGAGAGAAGTCACTTTAAATCTAGAAGGTTATTAGCGTGATTGATGTTAAATCTAGGTGTTGAATACATTTTTAAGAATATTTAGGCTATTATTACTCACTATCGCTGTTTGATTTCATTCACCCCTAAATAACAATAATATTATATAAGAGATTTTGCAGCCGTGTAGTGGCAGTTGAGAATATCCACTACCCCATATTTTCCCGTGGGTGTCGTAAGAGTCGACAGAGGGACACAGAAAGGAGATGGGCAGCAGCATCTTCCTAATAACAACAATAACATAATAAAAACTGCGGTTGCCAACCCGCTCGCCAAGCGTGGCAACTATGGCGAATATCCCCCATGAGCAACGACGCAAATAAACGGCCCCAGTCCCCGGCGGCCCTGCCATTCCTAGCTACGGTGGCGACCATGGTAACGGCGGGGCAGAGGGTGCTAAGAATCTCCGGTGGAGGTTCGGTTGCCACCTACGTCGACTCAACCTGGCAACGTATAACGCACACACCCTGAGGACTGACGAGAAGATACTGGAGCTGGAAGAAGAGGTAGACAAGTTGCGCTTGCATATTATTGGATTATCTGAGGTCCGAAGAGAGGGGGAGGACACGGTAATACTCGAGTCCGGCAACTTGTTCTATCACCGGGAGGGCAACCATCTGTCCCAAGGAGGTGTCGGATTTATCGTCCACAAGTCTCTCGTCAACAACGTTGTAAAGATTGGGAGTGTGTCGACGAGGGTCGCGTACCTGATACTCAGAATCACCAAACAGTATTCGCTGAAGGTCATACAGGTCTACGCACTAACCTTGGCACATCCCGATGGGGAGGTGGTGGATTTCTAGAGCCATGCATTCCTCCAAAACCCACTACACGGTGTTAATGGGAGACTTCAACGCAAAACTAGGCACAAGAGAAGGCGGTGAGCTGAAGTTAGGGAAATTTGGAGTGGGGCAACGGAACCGTAGGGGCCAGCAGCTGGCTGACTTTATGAAAAAAGAGGGACTCTTTATGATGAACTCTTTCTTACGGAAGCAGACCCACAGGAAGTGGACCTGGTCGAGCCTCGAAGGTTCGAAAAAAAATGAGATTGACTTCATTATGACGACCAGAGGCCAACTGTTCAGTGATGTCTCAGTGATCGCAAGGGTGAAAACCGGCAGCGATCACCGAATGGTTGGAGGCACACTGAACTTAAACGTTAAGTTGGAGAGGTCTCGTTTAATGAAGTCAATGCTCCGTCCCCCTCGTACTCTAATTCGGAATTCCGAGACTTTTCAGCTCGAGTTACGTAACCGCTTTCAGTGCCTAGAAGATTGTAATGCAGTGGACGATATGAATGACAAGCTCGTGGAAACTCTCCATGCGGTCGGAGCTAAGTTCTGCAAGACCCGCCGCAGAAGAACACAAAAACTCTCCGATCACACTCTTAATCTCATGGTTGTTAGACGGGAGATGAGGCTGCAATCGTCAACTGATTTGACAGCGTACAGGCAACTAAACAGACAGATCTCCTAATGCATGCGGCTAGATTTACGCAACTTTAATACTGCTCGTATTGAAGAAGCGATCGAGCGGAACCGGGGCTCCAAAGTCTTTGCCAGAGATCTCTCTGCTAGAAAGAGCCAACTGTCAAAGCTGAAGACTGAGTGTGGCAGCATCGTTTCCGAGACACCTGAGATTTTGAGTGAGATTGAGAGATTCTATGGGCAGCTGTACACATCATTGTTGGAGCCACACGCAAGTGTGAGTAACGATCCAAGAGCGGGTCTTATCCGACACTATTCCGATGATATCCCAGACGTCAGTCTGAGCGAGATTAGAATGGCTCTCCAGTACCTTAAAAACGGCAGGGCCCTAGGCGAGGATGGAATTACAGCGGAGCTTCTGAACGCGCGTGGAACACCGGTACTTGAAGTCCTTCAGAAACTCTTTAATTTCGTCCTCCATGGTGGCACTACTCCGGAGCTGTGGAGCAGAAGTGCGGTGGTCTTGTTCTGTAAGAAAGGCGACAACGCTCTCTTGAAGAACTACAGACCGATTTCCCTTCTGCGCCGCGTCTACGTGCTGTTTTTGAGACGAATTGTCTCGCACGCAGACTCGACGACTTCCAGCCTCCCGAACGAGCCGGTTTCCCAAAAGGCTTCAGTACCATAGACCACATACATACCCTGCGGCAGATTGTACAGAAGACCGAAGAGTACAATCTGCCACTTTGCCTAGCGTATGTCGACTATGAGAAAGCCTTTGATTCCGTCGAAATTTGGGCGGTGCTACAGTCCCTTTAGCGGTGTCAAGTTGACCGTCGGTATATAGAAGTGCTGAAGTGTTTGTACAGTAGGACTACGATGGCTATCCGAGTACAGAACCAGAGTACGAAACCTATCCAACTGCAGAGAGGTGTAAGACAGGGTGACGTTATTTCCCAGAAACCCTTCACCGCTGCGTTGGAAGACGTTTTCAAGCTACTGGACTGGAAAGGATACGGTATTAACATCAATGGCGAATACCTTTGATTTGCCGACAATATAGTCCTTATGGCAGAATCGCTGGAGGATCTTAGCACTATGCTCAATGACCTCAATGGTGTCTCCCAACGGATAGGTCTTAAGATGAACATGGATAAAACAAAGATCATGTTTAATGTCCATGTCACACCTATGCCGGTAGTTGTTGGGAGCACTAAGCTCGAAGTTGTTGACGAGTTCGTTTACCTGGGACAAATAGTCCGACTAGGTAAGTCCTACTTAGGAGAGGTCAATCGACGTATTCAACTCGGCTGGGCATCGTTCGGGAAATTACGATACATCTTTTGTCACGTATACCTCAATCTCTGAAAACTAAAGTGTACAACCAGTGCGTGTTGCCAGTGATGACTTACGGATCAGAGACGTGGTCCTACACTGCTGGCCGTATGAGGACGCTCAAGGTCGCTCAGCGAGCTACGGAGAGGGCTATGCTCGGAGTTTCTCTGCGTGATAGACTCAGAAATGAGGATATCCGCAGTAAAACCAGAGTGACTGACATAACCCAACGGATTAGTAAGCTGAAGTGGCAATAAGATGGCCATATAGCTCGAAGAGCCGATAATCGATGGGGAAGAAATGTTCTCGGGTGGCAGCCTCGTACCGGTAGGCGTAGTGTAGGGCGACCCCCCACTAGATGGAGTGACGACCTGTTAAGACATGCAAGAAGTCGATGGATGCAGGTGGCTCAGGACCGTGCTTTGTGGCATTACTTGGGGGAGGCCTATGGTCTGCAGTGGACTTGTGAAGGGCTGTAATGATGATGATGATGAAGACATTTTGCAACATGAACATAGAGATATAGATTAAGTTTTCACTGCACGACCGCGTAATATCGCTTATTTTCTTCGCTTTGTCCATCCTTGCATAATTTCCTAAGTCCTAGTTTATTAAGTCCTTTCGCGTTTGTAATTTGCCTATTACATTCAGTGCTTTGAATACTGAGAACAAAAGGATAACTCATTTGTTCTCAGTACTTAGTTGTTTGTGGGCTTTCTTTCGGCGATGGTCAGGTTCTTTTCGATTATTGCCATTCTATAGTTTTCATTCTCTTTTTTTGATATTTTATTTGTAATTTTATGAACAGTTTAACAAATATTTTATATCGTATAATATTACTGCGGAAAAAGTCCCACTGGGTAAAATGCGGACTTTTTGTACCTGGGGTAAAAGAAAAAAATCGATATTTTTTATTAAGTATTGTCTATGATATTTAATAATTTTAAACGTATTATTGCATAAAATCGTATCTAACAATCATATTAAAAAATGATATAAAAAGCACATTGTCAGAAAAATAAATGATTGTTGAACTTATTTTTTTTAAATCGATTAATTGCTATATTTACATTAAAAAAGTGGTTTTAGTGGCTTATTACGTCTGCATGGAGGGGTAAACACGATAACTTTTGAAAATATCAATTGTTCTACTCAATCTATATTTTAATCTATTCATCTATCATGTGAAAAGCCATGGAATGTAAATGGCTGTTTAATTTTATTTTGTTTAGTTATAACGAATTTTTTCTGCTTAGAAAATCCGAAATTTTCGGTGCTTAAGCTGCCGTGGAAGAATATATTTTACTAAATACAGATACATTTTGAATCACTGCTGGCTCAGCCGCCGTCGTGAGTGGGTAACTGTGTCGTTTGTTTGCAGCGGCTCTCGTTAAAAATATCGATCGTTGTAGAAATACAAAATATTCCGAAAACCAAATTTGATACAAAATTGACCAAAATAAGATATTATTTTCATAATTACAGATTTTCACTACAATATATTGTTTCGCTAAAAGTACGTGGGATTTATATACATATATACTTATATTTCTTGGAATTTATGAAGTGACTTGAATGTATTCTGTGGTGAATGATAAATTAAAATACTGATTATAACTAGGTGAAAAACTTTTTGAAAACTAAATAAAGTTGATGAGAAAAAGAATTTAATACCGAGTCAGGTAACAAATACTTCTTTTTACGATAATACCTGAGTACCAATATCTAAAAATTAAAGTAATATTAAAGTTGATTTCTGATCGTTTGAGATAATTCTGTTAAGTTTTTTTCAATTTAAGCACGTAATAAATCAGCACTTACAATTGCAATTAACAATTCATTGGTGCCGGTGCGAATCAAATCCTGTGTGCTTGCGTACTGTGAAATTTACAGTGGGCACTTAGCCCCTGAGCTACCATGGATTTTTAGTGAGTTAATGACTAATAAACAAAGAATATTTAATAGAGTCATCGCAAATGCATTTCAAATTGATCAGTTACAGTTATTGTGATCCACCATTATATCTGGTATGAAGATTAAATGCAGAACATTCCTTGCTTACCTCATTCGTTGAGTACGCTACATTATACCAAACTGGCAGGCAGATAATGCTAAATTAATATCGATATTAGAGGCTGATTGAGAAATCGTATCAATTCAGTACACTAGCAACTGAAGTCGACATTAAAACCGACTTAGATAATAATTATTTTCAATATACAACTTAGACTAAAATAATAGGATCGTAACGAAGTACGTAGAACGAATAAGTAGAGTAAAACAAGGAACAAAAATTGCAAAGAAATACAAATCGGTACATAGTACTAGCTAGCCGCGATTAGTAACGGTCGGTCGTTTATAGAAACAAAAAAATATTTAACTACTAGGTTAAGTCAAAGTAGATCAAAAAGGGATTTCATCGACCCGAAATTAGTAAGTATACATCATATACGACCAACAACAAACTTTAAATTTTCATTTACGCTCTCAGTGAACGCTAATCAATCCTATTACATCACAGGCCAGCTGCTGGCCACGCTGTTGTGAGTTTGAAACGTGACGGCTACTGGATTGCATTTTAATGCAATATTGAAACTCGAGTGCCCTAACGATAGAAATCGTTGATATTATGTGAAAAGAGATACAGTACATTATATAACGACGTAGTCGTATTGATTAATTAAAGTGAGTTAATTAATTAGGTAATTAAAGTTTGAATGCAATTATTAAAACCAAATAACTTTAAAAATATTTTTAATTCACTGAATAAATTCAAATTGTCTATGGTTTGAATTATTAAAATGTAGTTCGAACCATTTTAGGTGAATCACCGTTCGTAACAACTTTTAACTTGCCTGATTTAAGATTTCAGCGCTTCCTCAAATGTCCGTTTTTGTTTCTTTTACAGCAGAGGTCACAAACAGCATGCGGCTCTCTAATAGTAAGTGATCACAATTGCCCATAAACATCTGACACACCAGGGGAATAGCAGGAGAGTTGTCGACCTTTTAATAAGGAGTAAGCTCTTTTCCTGAAGGTCTCTAAGTTGTACACAGTATAGTCGTGCGAGGCAGAAAATTCCGCATAAATCACGTGGTTTTGGACCACCTGCCATAGCCAGTGATGATGAGGACGGAGTTTTAAGTTCTATTGCAGTGTACGATAGTATAACTGAGCAGATGGAATTAATCCAAACTTATTCCTCTGAGCACTCCTCGTGGTATAATAATAATATAATGATAAAACCTCTTTATTCTTTATCACTACGTTTCTACATTTTACATTTTAATGTTGTTTAGTACTTATTGTTAATATTATTAGCTTATTTTATATTGGTTATTATTTGTACGGTTAACTGTGTATATTTTCGGAGATATGGATCCCATTTTGAGTAAAAGCCTCCTCTATCTGATTTCACAATTCTTTGTTTTTACTTTTACTCATCTAATATTTTCCTGCAATATTTTTTTGTATTATGTCAACAGCCCACCGTTTACGTGGTCTTCCGACTTCCCATTCACCAGATACTGGTCCCTTCCATCGTGTGATTTGTACTGTACATCTATTATCTGGGTATCGTGAGACGTGTCCAGCCTATTTCCACTTTAAGATCTGTTATTTTTGATCTTTGTTTTATTATGTTGTTTTTTGACTTTATGTATTTTATTTATATTTATGATGATCCTTTTCATTGCTCTCCGTTTTGTATATATTTTATTTCTCACTTTGTTTGTATATGTCCAAGTTTGGCAGCCGTATTCCCATACTGCAATTCTTTTAGTGACCAAAACCTCTCCATGCAATGTTTTTTCATCGTTCAACTTTATCTCTGTTATTAGTTTTCATGAAGGATATTTGTTTCCCCAAGTAAATGTAGTTTTTACGTTTTTTTTATAGAAGAGGGGGCAAACGAGCATGCGGCTCACCTGATGTTAAGTGACTACCGCCGCCCATGATCAACCGCAACACCAGGCGAATAGGTCGTATCGGTCCGGAAAAATCGCTGGTGGTAAACTATTCCACAGAGAGGTTGTACGCGGAAGAAAACTCCTCTTGAAACGTACAGTGGTGGACCGCCAAGCATCCAGATGGTGTGGATGTTATCGGGACGTTTGCCGCGTAGTGTGTTCACGAAATTTGGCGGCTGGGATTAATCCGAACAATTCCTCAGAGCACTCTCCATGGTATATGCGAAAGAAAATGCAAAGAGATGCAACATCTCTTCGCAGTGCCAGTGAATCGAGCCGATCGGAAAGCACTCGGTCGTCGACGATTCGAGCCGCTCTGCGCTGGATGCGGTCAAGTGGAAGGAGCTGGTACTGGGGAGCCCCAGCCCAGAGATGAGAACAGCATTCCATGTGCGGCCGAACCTGCGCCTTGTAAAGTTGCAGGCGGTGTACCGGCATGAAATACTGTCCCGCTCTGCTGAGCACGCCAAGCTTTTTAGAGGCCAATTTGGCCTTCTCTTCCAAGTGACCACGAAACTGCACGTCACTAGATATGTCGACACCGAGAATTCCGATACTGGATGAGGCAACAAGGGGAGTGCCTTGAAACTGAGGAGATACGACAAAGGGGTTATTTTTAGCGGTTAACGCGCAAACTTGTGTCTTCTGGGGGTTAAACTGGACTAGATCTAGTCGCCTATCCGCCGCCGCAATCCGAGACTCTGTTCAGCAAAGACTCTACTTCAGACACAATTTTGTCCCGGTACTCGCGGACGTTTTCCTGAGAAATATTGGCTCGGCCAGTGTAAAGAGCATCACCAGTGCTGTCATCTGCATAGCAATGAATGTTAAGGGTTTGCAACATATCACTGATATGCAGAAGAAGCAGCGTTGGCGATAGCACGCAGCCTTGTGGAACAACAGCGTTAATAGGCTTGCAATCGGAGCTTGCACCGTCTACAACGACTTTGATGTCTCGATCTGCAAGAAAGCTGGTGATCCAATCGCATAATTTCTCGGGAAGCCCGTAGGAAGGGAGCTTAAAAAGAAACGCTTTGTGCCAAACCCGATCGAAGGCCTTCGCAATGTCCAAACTAACGGCCAATGCCTACACCTTGGACTCTACTGCCTCCGCCCATCTGTGATTTAGGTAGACCAGAAGATCACCAGCTGACCGAACACGGCGAAAACCATATTTGCGGTCACTAACCAGCTGGTGATCCTTAAGGTACCTCAGGAGCTGGCAGTTTACAATGGACTGCATTGTTTTGGAGAACAAGGAGGTGATGACGATAGGCCGGTAATTGGACGTTTCTGAGCGGTCACCTTTTTTAGGGATCGGGTGGACGAAAGTCGTCTTCCACAATTTTGGTACTACGCCTAGGGAGTCCGGAAAGGACGCGTTAAAACCGGTGCCAACTCTGGAACACACGTCCTCAACACAGTTGGGGGAATTTCGTCAGGCCCACTCGACTTGTGGATGTCCAGGGAGTGCTTTGCGAACCGACCGCTGTGTGAACTGCACTTCCGGCATGGAGCACTCACACCGCGGGATGGTTAGTTGCGTACTCCCCCCGTCATAGAGGGTCGAGTTGGACGCAAAGAAAGAGCCTAGAAGTTCGGCTTTCTCCTTTGCGGTATGGGCCAGTGAGTCGTCCTCCCTGTGCATAGATGGAAGAGATGGCTGACAGAAATTCCCCTGGACAGCCTTGGCGAGAGGCCAGAATGCACGGGTTCCAGAAGGAAGGCGAACTAGTTTCTCGCCAATTCTGCCTATGTGCTCTGACTTTGCCTTGGCAATGACTCTTTTGAAGGACCTAGAGGCGGAATTATACTTCTTTTTTAGAGTGCTGGTGTTTACATCCCGCGACGCCGATGCGTCAGCCCAGGTTTGGTAGCACTCCTGCTTATAGCAGGATGCTATTTTACAGGAGCGACCAAACCATGGCTGAGATTTGGCTGAGGCACCACAGAGGAAGGAATAAAAAGTTCCATACCCTGAAGCACCACATCAGCGACAGAATCCGCAACAATGTTGGGATCGTCCGGCGAGAAGCAAACCCATCCCCAAGGGTAGGATGCAAAGAAAGACCGCATCCCATCCCAAACGGCTGACCTATAGTGCCAAACACGGCGGCAGCCTGCAGAATGCAGCTGCGATTTCAGCGTGAGTTGCGCGTGGTGCCCACACTCCGAACAAGACAATGATTCGAGGAGCTTAAAGGGGCGTCGATGGAACTCTGATATCCGTCCGGGAGAGAGGTCAGCAGAAGGTCCAACAGGGAAGGTGCATGATCCTCCACATCTGGAATCCGCGTAGGCGAAGTAACCAGTTGAGTCAGACCATATGCCAAGGCAAAATCATGAACAGATCTCCCCGCAAGATCGGTTAAACTTGAACCAAGCCATTCGGCGTGATGGGCGTTAAGGTCGCCGAGGATCACGATCTCTGCGGAAGGGATCTGCTGTAGCAACGAATCTGTAGCCATTTGGACGTGGTCGAAGAGTCGGTCTGTTTCGGCATTACCGCTATGGGACCTATAGAGGCACCCGTAGACGCGCGAATGATCGTCGCTGTCTACCAAAGCAAAAGATGGACAGGTCCGAACCTTCAAGTCTGCCGAGGCGTCGAGAACAGATGTCCTCTCTGACGTAAACGCAAACTCCAGCCGGAGGCACAAAGGAGTGTTCCAGTTTGTACCCCGGGTAGGAGATACGAGACATCAGCCGGAGAGGACACCTGCGTCTCGGTCAGAAAGAGCAGAGCCGGCCTCGCCGTCTCGAGATGGTAGTGGACGGCGTATTCTATACTGTTTCCTTTTACGTTTATAGGTATGTTTTGACTGTTGGTCATTATCTTAGTCTTGCTTACATTCATTTCCAAACCTACTTTTGAACTTTGTTGGTGTTATGAGTACAGCAAATCCTTAAGTTGTTGCTGTTTCATGATTGAAACGACGGCCATTAATATAAATGCCATATTTGAACCAATTTAACTTTTTCAATATATTTTCCTACAAAGCAATGAAAATTTACGCCTGGGAAAATTTAGGATCGCCTTGCCTGACTCCTCTTTCTCTTTTATTTAGTCACCCTTTCTTTTAAGTTTAATCTTACTTGTACCATTTACGTATATATATTTTATGATTTTTATTTATTTATCGTTTACATTTGACGTAGTTAACGCATTCCAGATGAAACCGTGGTTGATAGGGTCATAAGCTTTGCGGTAGTCTATAAAGCCGATAAACAGAGATTTATTAAATACATTGTATTTTTCTATTAGTTGTTCTACAGTTCGTATGTGGTCAATTGTGCTGAATTCTGAGCGGAAACCTGCTTATTCTATTGCCTGAGAAGCGTAAGTTTCTTTTGTAATTCATTTTAGTATGATAGATAAAAAGAACTTGTACATACTTGTCAGTAGAATTTTGGGTCTGAAGTTTCCGATATCTAATGGGTTTCCTTTTTATAAATTAATACATAATATCAGATGTACACCATTGCTTTGGTACCATTTCTCTGTCTAATATCATATTAAATAGGTGTGTTAAGTATCCAAGTAAGATGAGGGGCACTTAATTTAAGGGCTTCATTTGATAACCCATGAGCCTTGAACTTGGCTTATGGGTTAAATGGGTCTTTAATATTTTAGTATTTTTATATGCGAGAGTATTTCTGTTTCTTTTATCGGTTTAACTGTATTTACTCTAGATTTATTATCAATTTCTTCTTCCAATGCATTCACGTCTTCTCCTTCTTTTTGTATAGTTGTTTATAGAATTTGGTAGCCTGGCCTATCATATATTTTCTTAAATTAGTCTCTTCAGAGTTGTTTCCGAGTTTCTGTATCCCTTTCTTTGAAGAGTTAGTTCCTTGAAGGCTCTCTTAGTGCTTTCAAAGCCATTTATATTTGTTGTTATTATCATTTCTCTTTGCTTAAAGTAGTCGAGTGTAATAGATTTATTGGTGAGTTTAAAGAGTTTGGTAAGTTCATTTTTCTTTTCTTTGTTTTTATTCTTTGGGTATTTATTACTGTGCGTTTCATAATTATTAGTTTTGTACGTTTGCTAAGTATTGAATGTCGTTTTTTTGAGTGTCTTTATTATTCTTTAAGCTGTATATTATATTTACCTCAAGCAAGTCGTAGAAGGTTTGAACACTCTCAGGTGTGGTAGTTATATTGTCTTCGTAATTGGATTTCAGGTTTGCGGTGTAATTTTTAATTTCGTAATCTTTTGTTGGTTTTTTTCTATTGAAGTTAGAAATTTTTTTCTGCTTTTTTTTGTTTGGTATAAATGAAACGTAGCTCGTTGTTATCTGTGGTCCGAAGTAAATTTGACTTGGTTTAGAACTTCAATGTTGCTTACCTTGTTAGGTTTATTAGTTAAAATAAAATCGATTTCATTTTTGATCTTCTGATTAGGTGACGTCGAGGTCCATCTCCTTTGGCGTTTTTCTTTAAGAATATGTTAATAAATAACAAATTGTGTTCGAGAGCATAATTTATTAGTCTTTTTCATCTTTCATTGCACCGTAGCACCCATATACAAGCATTCTTCTTTCTTAAGTCACCGTATTTTAGCGTTAAAGTCACCCATTAATATTATTATATTGTTTGCTAAAGAGTGTGCGTTTACCATATCGCTATAAAAGTCTCGATATTTTCTTCCTTCGATGCCTCTGTTGGTGCATATGCCTGGATCACATATATATTAAATTCTTCGGGTAACCGACTAACAAATAATAGTTGCGGTAGAGCAATCCTTTCGGAGATCTCCGTGAAATTAGATGTCATATGTTTATCTTTTTTCTTTACCAGGAATCCTACCCCATGTAAGCCTATTGTATGCCCAATGTACCATAGGATGTACTCTTGATATGCTTCAATGCTAGGAGCCTATAGCTTCTTGGTATATGCGGTATATGATTTATAGAGATGCAAAGTCTCTTCGTAAGCCCAATGCATCAAGCCGATTGGAAAGAACTTAATTGTTGACGATTCGGACCGCTCTTCTTTGAATACGGTCTAGTTGAAGGAATTGATACTGGGGTGCCCAGGCCCAAAGATGAAAACAATATTCTATATGAGGTTGAACCTGCACTTTGTATATTTGAAAGTGCTTCCAGCATGAAATACCTTTTCGATCAACTGAGCGTACCAAGCTTGTATGATACCTAGATTTAGGATTCCCTACCAAGTAATGGCGGAGTAGCTGTTGAATGTAAGAGGAGTACCCTGAAGTTAAGGAGATAATACGTAAAGGTTATATGACTATTTAACGGAAAATGAAAAAATATGTGTATTTTAGGGGTTAAACTGTAAAACACCTATTGCATTAAAAAAATGTAAGAAATTAAATAATCAATATGTCAGAATTCATTTTTTAGATTATTTTAAAATGGGGTTCCACTGAAAGGGGAAAAGGCAGTGAAAGAAAATACTCAGCATTATAAGTATTTTCTAAATCCATATTTAAAATCCATTTTAAGTTTTAAGTTTATTATAAAATATGTTCCTTTTCATAGTCAACTCACGAATACTTGGTTTTAAATATTACGTATAACATTGGAGTGCAGTCAAAATTGCACACCGGTGTTACACTCTCAAACGCAATTGGAGTGGAATGCATGATATGTGCTTTTTTGTAGTGTCTTTTGCTTTCAGTCAATTTAATTTTCTTGTAAACAATTCTAATGGAATGAAGTTAAAATAGATGACTAGATTATTTTTCATGAGGAAATATATTTAAAATACTACAGTGAAAAATACTTGTGTGAAAATCTATCACCCGTTTCCATCCCGTAGGTGTCATACGAGGCGACTATGAGGAATGCCAGATTTTTTCTCCAGACGTTTACTCCAGACGTAAATTACAGTAAGTAAAGTCCAGAGAGCAACAATGTAATGCTAGCATCAATCCGCCGGCCAAGCGTGATAATTCGTATTAAGCTAAATTCTCCCAATTAGACTTAATGAGATCTAATATTCTTACGCTTACTAGATGTCGCTAGTTAGAACTAAGGTGAAGATATTTGTTAAGCTTATGGTCACACAAAGTGGTCTTCAGTGAAAAATTGCGTTTTATTTAAAAAAATCGGTTTCAAGTTTATGTACATGCTCAAAATAATGTCTCAGTGGTGTATTCTTTAATTAATTTATTTTTTATTATTTATTTTATTTACACTATTTTTTTGGTTTATCAGTTTTTTATCTAATTAAAATTAAAAAAAACAGTAATCTCTACGCTGTTTTTAACAAATGTACTTACCCCGCTATGAAAACTGCCAAATATTCATACCACGCTGGTAGCAGAAAAAGTTGTGGATGCCGTCATTGTTATTACAACGTGAGAAGCTCATATACAGCAGTGAAATATTGCGGGCTTATAATAAAAGTGAAGAACTCAAATAAGCTTGTGGTTCATGGGAAGTAACATTACTGGTGCTCCCCAATACCAAAGAATGTTCAACATGGCTCACCAAGCCAACAGCCCAGCAGTGTGAGTGGAGATATCTTCCATACAATGCAAGCAATTCTACAAAAAATCTATATCCAGCAGAGAACTTAAAAACTAATGTAATTTTGTATTACTAAATATTTTACGGATATGCACACATCCAGCACTTTTATATACTGGACGACCTTTTTTACCGTCTGTAAAAATAGGGAGTAGCATGTGACGGAATTTAAGCCTATGCCACTGATAGTCGCAGTGTTTAAGTAACTAACGATTCATTGAACCTTTCCACGCTTAATGATCATTATAATTTAAAGAAGAAACAATACCTAACACCCAGATATTTAACTAAAACTATTTCAGTATTAATAAAAATCCAAACTTGGGTAAAGTACATATGTAATGTAAGCCTATGCCACTGATATTTTACAAAAAATTAAAATAAAAATTTTGAATTAACGTTTGAAAAAAAAATTGAACAATTACTATGCTCTTTACCCTTAATCCTGTGACCCTGCGAAGTGACAAGGTCTGATCAAGGTCAAGATGCCTACTAAATTTTTTGTTTTTTTGCCTTTCGTAAAGTAGGGTGGACATGATTTGAATTTCGATAGGTTTTAAATAATTAATTTATTTCATTCAAATTTTTGTTCTTATTTTTTGAAAATCACCTTTAATCCTTTGCTGTACGCGTGATGAACGATAAAGCAAACCAACTAAGCGTCACCCCAAATGTACAATGTTGGACTTCTTTTTCGCGCGCCACGTAGAATGCTTGTCATGTACATATCGGGCAAATGAAGAAAAAAATGAAGAGCATGATCTGGTGCTATTTACCTTTATAATATATAACTTTTCTATCCTTGTGTATGCAAGAATTCCTACTAAACGGCTGGAACGATTTCGTAAAGTTTTTTTGTGTTTTTCATTAAGTTGATTCGCGAATGGTTTACATTCACAAATTGACCCTGTAGGTGGCACCGTTATCGAGATCCAGAAATCAACCGAGCGAAGCTAAGGCGGGTCGCTAGTAGCAATATAACATTTATTCGCATCTTAAAGCCAATATAATCAAAGCCATAAAGCTAAAACTTACTAAAACAATTTTATTTCCCTGAGGCAATGAATTAATCAAATGAGTAGTATGACAAGATAAACAGTCTCCTGAGGTTGTAATTGATGAGATCGAGTATCCTTTCTTAGAAAATAATTATTTAACGCCATTAACTAAAATGATATGAAAAGTTAATTCAGATTAGAGTTTTTTTTTACGCCGGTGTGATCATCGAGGCACCAAAAATAACCATAAAATTTAGCAAATAAACTCTTAATTGCTTAATTTTATGTGCTAATTCCCCACGTGTTCGACAGAGAAGGAAAACATCTTGGTGAATACTGTATTTCTGCAAAAATTTAATATTTTTAAGATGTGAACACATATTCTGGCACTAAGGCGGATACAATTTTGGTCTAAAAACCCTCTCAGGAATGATAGTAACCTGTTCCCAGCAGTGAAACGTTTATTTATCTGCACTCATTTATTGTGATAATGAGTTTCAAGGGTCAATCACTTCCGCAGTAATGCTGCCATTTGGTACGATTTTGTAAGTAGCGACCTACCTAGGAGAGATAAATAGCAAACACTTGAGGCCTGCACACGCATTAAAACTTCAACTAGAATGCATATACTCCGCCGTGGACCTATTGACAAAACTAAATTAACAAAGGGGAGGAACCTATCCAACATGCCTTATTAGATATTAATTTCTCATCATAAGATTTGGCTCAATTGTGAAGTTGCTTGTTTGTCACTCTTACTCTATAAAAAAAATCTGGCTCTACATGCTCTTCGGTTAAGGGGGCCCGACCAGGAATTCGACATTCACACTAGTGCAATCACTAGTGTATATAAAAGGCAAGGTCACTGTGTCAGTGAGCTATGGAACACAGCTAGAGACGGAGATTTTATCAAAAGGATCTCCTTTATCAATATGAAATTTAAAACACAAACACAACTAACATATTTAATGCTATATAAATCAAATAAAATATATTTATAACTGGTCCTATTCTCACCACGCCCAGGTCGAGCCAAACCGTTCTAGGCTCATAGATTGATGGAACGGTAATCAAACACCCGAGAAATTGCGAAGACTGAATTACTAGCAAACTAATATAATTAATTAAAAAGCGCGGGACTTACGCAACATTTTATTACAAGAGGCTGAAGCGGGGCGCTGAGAAAGAACACACGATACTATATAGTAATATTTGTTAGTTGCGAGACAAGGAAAATGTACCCATAGATACCGGCGTCACTGCTGCCTAGCGGGTTAACTGCAAACTACAAATGTCGAAATAGTAATAAAGCGTGATCGGCGGATATCTTTCACATTCTTTTAAAAAACGAAATCCTGATAACATAATTGATCACACTGTGTATGTCCCGAATAATTTCTTTTTTATTTAACGCTAGCTTTTTACCCCCGGCTTTGCTCGCGTGGCCTTCCGTTGAGGAACATCATTACTAATGCTCCATACCAAAATCAGTAAAGTTGGATCCTTTGTAGAGTCGCCTAGTTGTCACGTTTGTTAGTCAAATGATATCTTTTGAATTCTTAGAGATTATTAGACGTAGATTTTTTTAGAATTGCATTAATATCATGCGTCTAGCAACCCCTGTCACTTTTTATATCGGTTACGACTTCCGAGGTATCTTCATTAAGGGTAAATTATCTTTCATTCAAAGTTACGTTATTTACATTTTACTCTTTACATTTATTCATAAATTAAGGTAATTTAATTTTGACCAAATAAAGTCGAATTTTGTTGTCTTCTATTAATGTACGGCTAAGTGTTTATTTGCGATATTTGTTTTATAATATCATTGGCCTATTGAATATTGATTGGCACTATAAAATAGTTGCTTATATATGCCGATATACACCCAATAAGTATAGTTACCAAGAAGTTTCTCTTTTAATCACAGTTTTGTATACGCGGTATCTAGTATAACAGTTTAGTTAGTTATTTTGCTAAACGTGACAATTATGGTAAATCATCCCGATAATGGCTGTATATTTTAAGTTTTTGATCCTGCAACAATAAGTAATGAATAATATTATATTTAATCTTATCAGTTAGTTATTATTAGTTTAGTTAACAGTAAATATATGGCGCTAACTTTCGATTAAAACTATGAAAGCCAAAATTCTCAAGTTATGTAAATAAGTCCAGATCGTAGAAATTATCATATTATAATGAAGTGCTGGACCACTTCAAATTCCGCAATCATATCATAATAGCCTATTATTACTGAACATCTCTCTATAGTATAAAACAAAATCTAGCTAAAACTCACCGATTTTGATGAAATTTTCGGTATGTATTTAAGTGGGTGCCTGTATGGTTTAGATTTACAAATTGGTTTAGATTTTATATCCGATAGGAGGTGCTGTTACCGACATCCAGGAATCACCCGTGCTAAGCTCTGGTGAATCTTTAGTATCATTATGTCAACTTTTCTCTTATCCTTGTCTACAATGGAGAAGATAACCATTTTTTGTTTTCTATGCCAAAAAATTCTACAAACAATTACGATAATAACTGCGTTTTTAATTTTTTTTCTATCTTCAAAACTGACCGAGATATAAAGGCGCAAAGTTAACATTTTCGGTCTAAGCCGCGGGCCGAGCGCGACATCGTTGATGACGTCACGATTTCCATCTTAGTGTGAGCGACCCGACGCGCACTTAGAAAATCAAAACATTGACTAGAATGTTCCCGTCGCGCGCGAATCTACTTGCTATCTATAGAATATATAATCTAGAGAAACATTATAGAACATGACACCATCTATTAAATATTGTGCTGTGCCTCAATGTAAAAATACGGCCACTAAAACATCTGAAAAGTTGTTTTTTAATATACCTAACATTACTTACGTTTTTTAATATACCTAAAAATAAACCCTACCATCAGAAAAAATGGACAAATGCTATGAGAAAAGCACATCCTTTAGGACCAAACACAGAAGCATATTTTTGTGAGGATAATTTCGATGTAAGTATTCAAATAATAATAACCTTCACATGATAGCTCTTGGTTATTGCTAGTAAATGCTTTCTTTTAGACATGTATGTACCTACTTGAGTCGCAGTGTTTAAGTAACTAACGATTCATTGAACCTTTCCACGCTTAATGATCATTATAATTTCAAGAAAAAACAATACCTAATACCCAGATATTTAACTAAAACTACTTCAGTGTTAATAAAAATCCAAACTTGGGTAAAGTACCTATGTAATGTAGATAAGTCAATGACCTGTCGTGTGTTCGTAAGTTTAGATACCTACCTATGATTGCAACAAATTTTAAAATGTTTATAATGCATATAAAAGTTAAAACATGGAATATGTTAAAATATGTTTTTTTTTTATATTTTTACGATATTTCTAGCAAAAACTAAACACATTGCAAAGCTAAGCAAGGTTTGATTATGAAGTGGAGCACTTAAAATTTTTTTCATGTTGTCCTTTATTATGTACTACATAGTTGGTACATATTTTAAATATTGATGGAATACAAATTACGAAGTTCCTTTTTTATAGACTTTAAATAAGTTTGTATTTTGTTCTAGGTCGAAAACGTTATGGAAAACTACGTGAAGTACAAACTAGTTGGTGGTCGCCTCAAACTTAAAAAAGATGTTTTGCCTCACAAGTTTGCTTGTCAAAATCGGTGTACAGAAAACCCACAAAGATCTTTACTATCAAAACTAAATGCCAAATCTAGGTCTGAAACAATTGCACATGCGATTGTCACTACTTCACAAGAAATTGAGCATATATATATATAGTACCCGGTTGACCGAGCTTTGCTCGGTAATTTTCGCTCGGTTTTTTTTTTGATTCGTGTGTTTTGGAAATTATATTTAGATACAAATTACATACTGATGAAATACGAATAATATTTATTGATCGTAGCGACATAATAGAAAAAAACTGAACTGTTTATTTGATTAAAAAATCATGAGTGCAATTAGTTTAATTTAAATTTTCGTGTTTTTAAAAAATACTAAAAAAAGGGCTCGAAAAAAATAGATTTTCACAAAAAAGAAAGGAATTTAAAAAAAAATAAAAAAAAGTCGGTCGGCCGGTCTGGGCTCGAACCATGGTATTACGATTTTGTGACCGCCCAATATACCATTAAGCTATTTGTAATCATTAATAAGCCGTCAAAATTTACCTTCTTATTCTAACGATATTATAGCAGTTTTTCATTGCCTAAAAACACGGACAAAAAGACATTTTCTAAAAATAAATCCTAGCTAGATCGATTTATTGCCCCCGAAACTCCCTGCACACAAAATTTTATGAAAATCGTTGGAGCCGTTTCCGAGATCGCGATTATATAGATATATATATATATATACAAGAATTGCTCGTTTAATAGTATAGGATATATATATAAAAATATATACAAAATATATACGTATACAAAAATATCCTTAAAAAGATATAAGCGTAATGAGTTTTGCAATAATCGCAGGCAAACTAATGTTAATCAGTTCATTTTTATATATTAATAATTAAACTAAAAAACATCTGAATTTTTATAGAATTCACTATTATCTACTTATTTAAATTATTACTATTAAAATGAAAGAATGAAAAACTTAAAATAAATCTTAGAAGTTTCAAACGATTTAATAAAGTATAAATGTAAGTTATTAAATTATTTAATTTATTACTTAGTAACTAACAACTGAAGGCTAAATATGCTACTTTTTATTTTTTATGACAGATGGCGCTGTTTCAGAAACGTGCAATGTGGATTGTTGGCGTAGTTTCAAATTATTACAGTTAAAACAAAATTTATACTTTAATTGTAAATTTTGTATTCGTTTAAGAAAACACTACGCTATCCCGTTTGTATCTAATAGTATCATACATAATAGAAAATTAACTTCTAAGGAAAGGAAAATATTTAACTCTCCTTTTTTTAGGTCCCGGGTCACTAACTGCCCATATACAAAATTTCATTGGAGATTTGTCTAGTAGTTTTGGCGTGAATTTTTAATACACAGACAGACAGACAGAAATTCTGAAAACCAGTAATTTGGCTTCAGTATCCTTTATTTAGTCCCATGGACTTGTTTTCTCCAGGAAATATCAGAATTACAGACACAACTGTTCTACAGATTTATTATATGTATAGATAAAAGCATTTTTCGTTTTCTTATCAAGCTAGTAGTACCAGTTCTTTTGGGAAAGTTCACTTATGATCCACCATTTCAAAAGCCTTACAAAGGCGACCCTCTTCACGTTCCTGTAGATACGAGGGTGGATTGAAAAGTACTCGGCCTAACACAGATCCATTCAATTCTAAAAATCAAATCTACCCACATTATTTAGTTCAGTTCAGACTAGTTCATTGTGTGAAGTTCGAAACGTGTGCGATAATTAGTTGTGATTTTATAAATTTATTAACAAAGTAATCGGACATAATTTCCGCGAATGGAGCAAATCGAGCAGCGTGCCGTCATTAAGTACCTCCATAAGAAGGGGCTATCATCAAAAGCCATCCATGATGACATGGTCAGTACATTAGGCGATTGTGCTCTGTCATATTCATCCGTCAAAAAATGGATAGCAGAATTTAAGCGTGGTAGAGAGAGTGTGAAAGATGAACCCCGCTCTGGAAGGCCTTCGACGTCAACTACTGACGAAAATATTAAAAAAGTACTTGATTTAATAATGGGAGACCGCAGATTAAAAATTAGAGAGATAGCCGAGATTATAGGCATCTCTTATGAACGAACTTAAAACATCATTGTCAACGAGTTGGGTTTCCACAAGGTGTCTGCGAGGTGGGTTCCGCGACTGCTTTCAGTTGAACAAAAAAGGACGCGATTGCCTATTTCACGCGACTGTTTGGAGTTATTTGAAGCCGATGCAGATGATTTTTTGAATCGTTTTGTTACTATGGACGAAACATGAGTTCATTACTGTACACCGGAAACAAAACAACAATCAAAATAGTGGAGAAGACCTGGTTCACCACCCCCTAAAAAGGCTAAGTCGATTTTGTCGGCAAATAAGGTGATGGCTTCAGTATTCTGAGACTCGAAAGGTGTGATTATGACTGATTATCTTGAAAGGGGTCAGACTTTAAACTCTGATTACTACTGCACCTTACTACGTCGTTTACGAGAGGAAATAAAAGAAAAACGTCGAGGAATGCTCAGAAGAAAAGTCCTGTTTCATCAAGATAACGCCCGTGTTCACACGTCAGTACAGTCAATGGCTGAAATTCACAACTGTGGCTTTGAACTGTTACCGCATCCGCCGTATTCACCTGATCTGGTACCATCAGACTTCTTTCTGTTCCCTAACCTAAAAAAGCACTTGGGAGGTCAAAGATTTTCGACAAACGAAGAGGTCAAAGCAGCTGTAGACGCATATTTTGACTCTAAGGAAGAATCATTTTTTTTCAACGGTCTAAATGCTTGGAAGGGGAGGTGGCAAAAGTGTATTGAACTTGATGGTGATTATGTAGAAAAATAAAAATATAACTGATTTAGTATGTGTTTATTTTCTTGGTTAGGCCGAGTACTTTTCAATCCACACTCGTATTCTTACACCGCCACTAGATGATTTGTTGCACAGCAAAGCTACTTAGGTGCGTACCCTTATTTGAAACGGTTGTCGGATCTTCGTGCTATATTTGAGTTGTAATTGGATTTCATAATATAAGCTTACCGATCGACTTTTACGATGTGATTTGTGAGTAAATGTTTTGTAATTATACTAGCTCGACTCTCTGACCGGAACTCAACGTCCATTCCCTTACTCTCATAGTCCGAAGGTACCACTGAGGAATAAGACGGGAATTTTTTTATAATGATTTCTTATATTTACGCGAACACCACACATTGAAATAATACTAGTTTTTACGGAATTTATCGCATATATTTAACTTTTTAAATACCCGACGTTTCGAGAGCTTTACAGCACCCATGGTCACGGGAAGGACTGAGATGTTCAACGTCCAGATGTAGTGGTTAACCGCGGTTACCATAGATTAAAAGTACTAAGTTAAGTGTATTATTGCTGTAAAGCTCTCGAAACGTCGGGTATTTAGATATATAAATAAATTCCGTAAAAACTAGTATTATTTCAATGGGAATTTTTTTCTTAGACCAATTAGAGGTTGTCAGAAATCTTAACTGGAAAGGAAATAGTTTGCAGAACTTACGCGAACTCTAAATGAGCTCCGAAAGATGAAAAAATGTCACTCCCAAGATTCAACAAAATTAACTGTTCGACTAATAGTTCTACAGCTGTATCATAATGGAGCCTGGTAAGAGAACTTCAATGGGCTAAATCTGTGGTCTGAATAGCCACCAATTACTTAGTAAAAATATTCTGTTATCGAGTTTGCTGTGCACTACGCTGACAATATAGGTTCTGCTAAGCGTTATTTTATAACTATCTCAGTAGTATGTTGTGTTCAAAATATAATAAAAAATTATGAGTGTCATATTTTTTCACCAGAAAAGTGTAATGACTTTCGATATATGGTACTATAACCAAATCGGTTACGTAAGAGCCAAACATAAAATACCCAGACTGGTTACGGACAGCAACGTCAATGGTGCGAAATATCTTGTATTGCCATCATCAATAATCAATTGAAAGTAAAAGGCAATCTTACAAGAAATCGATTCGGAGCAAAGGTTTGTAAATAAATACACAAACGATTTAATACTTATCCAATTTCCTTCCTGCTTCCGTCACTCCTTTTTACCTACACTTTACGTCACAATGGCTGACCCGAGCACTTTCGTTTCCAATATATGATAATGTTAACGTTATTCGTAACGCTATTTTTCTAACTTTGGCTTACTAAGAATATTGATGGCAACACCGGCTCACGCACTACTTGCATAAAAAACACGTGCTGTAAAACTTGAGTTACAATACTTTTAAAACACAGCATTGTAAAGGAATTCTCGTGAGGAAAACCTTCACATTTCAGAACTTATATTTTCCATTTTTAAAAATACGCAAAGTTTGCCCACATAAATTGTGAAAACGGGATGAGCTTTTCCCTAATCCACAGAAATAAAAGGAGGTCAGTGCAGGTTCGTGTTCTCCCCGAACTGATTTCCACTTTATCGTAACGTCGTCTGTATGGCAGTGTACCAGTGATGCTGTGGCAAAGGGGCCGTTAGAGCATTTTCCTATCTTCCACGGTCGAAACGTGGTTCACATTCATGTAAGATCTGATCTACCGCTGAGATCAGGAAGGCTTGTGCTCCAAGTGCTCATTTTTCGTGACCTCATAGTAACTGTATAACGGACGTGGAGATTGCGCTAGTGGAGTTGGAGGCCGTGAAAGAAGTGTACCGTTGGGCCTTACCTTATTAGGTAATAGGGTTCCATTCCTGTTTAAGTGTTCATGTAGGTGGGTCCAACTTCTTATTTTTGCCACAGAATAGCAACTGAATAGCTGTGTTCTGGACTAAAATTAATAGACTGTGAGGCATGCTATTTAAGGCCTCAGAGGTGACAATCGTTCAAAATGAAAGTTCCTTGTCTCTTACTGCCTCTCTTGTATTTTGTTGCATTCCCAGGAGGAGGACTATATTCAGCAGTGGACTTACGATGTTCTTTAATGATAATAATGATGACGATGATGATGATGATGACGAATCCGTAAAAACTCTCAGTTATAAGGTTGTGATATAGTTTATCTATTTATAAAACTTAAGACGGACACAATGTGTGACGCCAGTCAACCTTATGGCCCGGCTACAAGCTCCGTCTTGCCTGCGCAGTCCAGGCCTGTGCAGTTATGACTGTAACTCGTGCAGGTTAGCTAGCACAAACTGGACTGTGCGAACCTCAAAATGTTCTGAGAGCTCGTCACGTCACGATGTGGCCAGAAGATGTTTTTTTTAAACTGAGCCTTATATTATTGCATATATATTGTGAATATTGTACAATTCCAACAATATTACATACATACGTATCGAATCGATAACCTGCTTTACTTTTGGAAGTCTCTAAGTGTCACAAGTTGTTAATCTAACATATTTATTACACATTATTAAAAAGGTACTTAGGTCATATTCACATAATCTTTTAGTTTTTTAATTAATAAATGATAAGCTTCATTTTTTTTGTTCCTGTCGGAATATTCCTAACTCTTAATTTCCACAGCGCTGGCAACGATTTGTACAATTCTATGAAGTCAGTTAAAAATCCATATAATAATTTACAGAAAAACAATTTAGACGGACTGAAGCGCGGCTTGAATAACCAGCCACACCCTTAAGTAAGTCCGCAGGGAAAATTGTGCAAACCAAGCCCGTGCAGTCCAATCTTCAGCATGTCAACGATTACGTAGGTCGCCTGCGCGAGCCACTGTCTTGCCGTCCACACGCACGCGCCATTCTGTGCAAACTGGTTTGTGCAGGCATGCTCACAGGCAAGACGGAGTGTGTAGCCGGGCCATTACAGGTTGCAGATATTCAGAGAAGTAGTCGTAAAAACCGAAAATATTAATTATAAAACGTCTGAAAACAAAAGGTTGAGAATAACAATGATCCTAAAAAAGCAAACACTTTTACGAGCGTTACGGATTAACAAAGGAAAGCTTCACGTAATTACTTTCTATTTGTATTTTTTATTGTCATGGTCATTAAACATGAAACAAAAATTTGCTTATCGAGTTACCAGTTAGAATATTCGGTTTACTTGCTGTCATCACGAAATTACTAAACATTTTAACTTTATTTGATAAGCGACCTGGTTTCGTATCGCATCTGTGAAACTTTTTTATTATTTTGTAATTGCAGCCAAAACGTTTTTATAAACTTATTCCATATTGTAAATATTGAAATAATTGCTAATTGAAATAATTGCTAATTGAAATAATTGCTAATTGAAATAATTGCTAATTGAAATAATTGCTAATTGAAATAATTGCCGTATACTGGCGTTGTAAGAAGATCCACTGCCCCGTATCATCCCGTGGGCATCTTAAAACTTGACAGATGAAACAAATCAGAAGAATGGCAGCAGAGTAATCCTAGTAATGACTAAAATAAAAATAAACTGTTGAGGTCAACTTGCTTGAAAAGCATGGAAAATATGTCAAACAACCCCGTATGAAGTATGACAATCTATGGCGGTGGAGGGGGGGGGTGTAACAAAAAAACCGCAGGTAGTAGGTGGATACTGTGGCAAATAGCTACCTCTGTTTCGATGTTGACTTAAAATTCGGATACGTTGTTACTATAAAAGTTTAATATGAAATGTCCTTATTACAAAAAATGCACTTAACTCTACTTTAACAGTTCATATAAATCCTCTAACGCTGCTTTTTATGCGACGATCTAGGTACTATATGTTTGGCTTAATGGGAGTTATTATATTACATTTAAACGTAGTTTAGCCACGCTGCAGCTGTATTATGGTTGTAGCACAAATAGGTCAGTTCGACCGGTGAAGGACCACGCCTCCACAGAATACCAGCGTAAAATATCAGCTTAATACTGCTGTGTTTCCGGAGGCCTTTTTTACTGAAAATGAGGCATCCCATCTTAGTCTTCAGGGGCGATGATGTCATAGATGTCAATGGCCCACAGCATCCACTTACCATCAAGTGGAGTCTGTGTTCGTTTGTCATCCTTATACTATAAATAAGCTGTGAAATCTTTCTGGCAATTCCTGTTACAGCCTTCTCATTCGTGAAATGAAAAGAGATTATGGAGTTTCTTAGGGTGCCACCACAAAACATAGCTAGCGAAATAAAGCAATAGCGATTTAAATTAAAGTTCAATGTAAAGTGAAGTGTAAACTATTTTTAAATAACATAAATCTATTTCGGGTAAAAATTATTATGATCTAAAAATTAGACGTTTTTAGTGTAAACGCTATCAATATAACACCGTTATTTGAATAGCTTGAGAAATATAGGAATGCAGACGTGGTAAATAGCGATTAAAGCACTAAGCGGGCAGAACCATTTGCCATATGCAAACAGTGCATCTCATTTTGCGATAAGAATGGAACGATCTAGATTGTATGTAAATATTTCCAAGAACAAATGCTGATGTAATCAGTCTCTTTTAACAACTACATTAGTACGAGTATATGAAATCACGAATTTTATAGTAGTATATTATAGAAGGATGTAAGACTTCGATTTTGTAAGATTTGGATTTCAGGTACATTTTGCTATGTACTTACTGAATAGTTGCGGAATAAATAGAAAAAATAGAGAAGAAGAAAGAAAGAAAAAGAATTCACAACCACATATCGCTAGCTTTCTCAATTGGCGACATAGGGGTTTCAAAAACAGGAGATGGGCAGCAACATCTACGTAAAACAATTGAAAATAACAAATAACCATTTCCTGATTGGCCAGCCGCTTAACGCCCTGCCCGAGTACCTCTTCAGGTTCGAGTACCTGAAACAAACTCTTCGCGGTTAAAGCAGATTTGACCTGCTGCAACAAATGACTCAGAGTTTTGGCACCGATGGTCTCTGGAGTACCTACATCTTTTGCAGCAGCGCGTTAAGTGGTCTGACAAGACGGATCCACCTCGGGTTGAAGACCTCGTGTTAGTTGAGGAACCTAACGTTTTGCCATTGTATTGGCGCCATGGGCACATTGTTGAGTCGTCGTAAAGACCGGATGGGGTGCCTGGGGTGGCTGAAGTTTTGGTTGGAGATTCGGTCTTGCAACGTGCCGTCGTGATCCTATCTCGTTTGCCAATTTGCTCGCAGGCATAAGTCCTTACGCCCGGGTGGGGGGTTTGTTTATTCCAAATCGTAGCTATTTGAAGCTTGCAAGGCGCTCGTCGAACGAGGAACCGGTTGGCGTGTTGCATGGGGGGTTTTCTTCTTTCGACCCGCGACCACGCCTGTTAGTCTAGTAGAATCTTTGTGTGCTGCGGCCGTGCCGTTGGAGGTCGCGAAATTAGTCTAGAATATTCGATTGTACGCGATGGCCGTGTCGAATAGAGGTGGAGAGTTATGTAATAATCGTTACGTCGCATTTAGTTTGCCTCCTGTGTGTTGTCTTATTTCGTTAATATTCGTGACAACGAGGCTTTCTTGAGTTGAGTGACTAATGTAACTTCGATTGCCATTAATTTGCGTCGACGTTTGGCTTGTGTAGTAATTTAATGTCGTACGCAGGCATTTTGCTTTGTCGGTTGAACGCTAAATTTTGTGATACGGAGGAGATCGCATTCTCTTTGAATATATTTGTGCTAAGTGACGTTGGACTTGAGTCCCGATAGCGGGGAACGCCCACTAGAGTGATTGCGCCTTGTAGAGCTGGGCAACGCATGTGGTTCTGCTATCCGATTACATCGGTGACGTCAGGTTTAATTACACACTTTCCTTCACCACTCACACATACCATTTACTTGCCCCTGACGGCAACTTATGGTCGACCTTACCTACGGAACTCGGTATGTTTGTGTTTGCTTATACAGTCGTTATAAATTAATTATCCATGGGCCCTCCCCTCGGTTGCTCGTTGAGTTGGATCACTGATGGGCCCTAATCTTGTTGACACATGACACTGTAACAGACACCTTTTTTGAAGAACAAGACCACCGCACTTCTGCTCCTTGCCTTCGAAGTAGCGCCACCATGGAGGACGGAATTGAAGAGCTTCTGAAGGACTTTAAATACCGGTGTTCCACCCGTTTTCACAAGCTCCTGGGTCTCTGCCGTTTGTGGTGCTGTAAAGCCATTCTAATCTCGCTTAGACTGACGGCCGGGATATCATCGGAATAGTGTCGGATAAGATTTGCTATTGGATCGGGCCCATAGAACCTGCCCATAGTGGTAAAGCAAAAAACTTTCAATAAGAATCACTTGTAATAATAAGACAGGTCTGAGACCTAGCACGGTTGCCAAAATGTACCTTAATATAGTATTGAGTTAGATTTAGTCTTGTCAATGTAATTTTAAATGTTTTGTTTTATAAGTACGTATGTATAAAAATATTCAAATCCATATTGAATAAAAAATATTCTAATCTATTCTATTCTGTTCTATTCTATTCTAAACTCTATTTAAAATCTCAGATGTCCCGGAAACAATGCTGCCACACTTAGTCTTCAGCTTTGACATTTGACTCTTTCTGGCAGAAAGATCTCTGGCAAAAACTTTGGAGCCCTGATTCCGCTCAACCGCTTCTTCAATACGAGTAGTATTAAAGTTGTGTAAGTCCCGCCGCATTCATTTGGAGATATGTTTGTTTAGTTGCCCGTATACTGTCAAATCTGCTGACGATTGCAGCCCCATCTCCCGTCTAACGGCCATGAGATTGAGAGTATCGAAGAGTTTTTATTTCCTTCTGCGGTGGGTCTTGCAGAACTTAGCTACGACCACATGGATAGTTTCCTCGAGCTTGTCATTCGTATATCGGAATTTTGGATTAGAGCTCGAGGAGGACAAAGCATTGACTTCATTAGACGAGACCTATCCAACTTAAAATTTAGGTTTATTGTGTCTCTGACCATTCGGTGATTGCTGCCAGCTTTCACCCTTGCGATCACTGAGACATCACTAAACAGTTGCCGTCTAGTCGTCATAATGAATTCAATCTCATTTTTTGTCGAACCGTTCGGGCTCAACCAGGTCCAATTTCTGTAGGAAAGAATTCGTCATAAAGAGTCCCTCTTTCTCCGTGAAGTCGACCAGCTGCTGGCTCCTTGGGTTTCGTTGCCCCATCCCAAATTTCCGTACCTTCAGCTCACCGTCCTTTCTTGTGTCTAATTTTGCGTTGAAGTCTCCCGCTAACACCATATAATGAATTTTGGAGGCATGCTTGGCTTTAGAAATATGCGCATTCATTTCTCCCACCTCCTCACTTGGATGTTCCGACGTTGGTGCGTAAACCTGTATGACCTTCAGCTAATACCGTTTGGTGATTATTAGTATAAGGTACGCAACCCTCGTCGACACACTCCCAATCTTTACAACTTTGTTAACGAAAGCCAACAATATATCCAACACCTTTTTGAGACAAACAGTCGACCTCCCGGTGATAGAACAAGTTGCCGGATTCGAGAATCTCCGTGTCCTCCCCTTTCTTCAGAACTTAAATAATCCTATAATATTCCAACTTGTCTATCTCTTCTTCCAACTCCAGGATCTTCTCGTCAGCCCTCAGGATGCGTGCGTTATATGTTTCCCGTTCGAGTCGTCGTGGGTGGCAACCGAACCTCCTTTAAAGATTCTTAGCACACCCTGTTCTGCCTTTACAATGGTCACCACCGTACCCAGGAATAGCGGGGCCGCCGGGAACTAGGGCCGTTTCTTCTTTACTATCGTGGGTGGTATATTGCCATAGTTGTCACACTTGGCGAGCGGGTTGGCTACCGCAGTTTTTGTACAGTTGCTGCTATCAAAAAGATGCTGCTGCCCATCTCCTGCCTGTCCTCTGTCCCTCTGTCGCCTTTTACGACACCCACGGGAAGATATGGGGTGGTGGATATTCTTAACAGCAACTACACGGCACGTTAAAGTGTAGTTATGTGCAATGTATAAAGTGTCAAAAATTGTAGTTTGCTTAACGTTTATTGTATATAATGACCAACGTTTGCTGTAGAATGTAACGAAAGAATTGTGATAGTAAAGTTAAAATTTTTGGGCAAACCTAAACTTACTTTCTTCTGGGAAATATCGAAAGCCAATGTTACAAACTTTTACTTCCAAAGTTAATCAATTGTAACCGTTCAGGAGTTTTATATCTTGAAGTTGTTTTTGTGGAATTAACAGAGGATTTTCTCATACCAATATTAAAACATAAATTACTTTCAATAAGAATTATTTACTGTCTTAACTACATATTTTCACTTTCACATGGTAGAGCCATGCCATATCTTTATTAGTAGTGTAGTTGTAGCGCGAATGAGTCGGCTCAACCGGAGAAAGATCATGCTCTCACAGAATACCAGCATAAAATAGCAGCTCCACGCTGCTGTGGTTCACGAGGAAACGTCATTTGTGGAAACGAGGCATTACATCTTAGTCACTCACAGACTACAACGCATCTGCCTTTTGATTCGCCTCGCAGATGTAGATGTTTATAGACGACAGCAACCATTTACCATCAGGTGGACTGTGTGCTCGTTTGTCACGTGGCCAAACACCAATATCTTATAAAGAAAAAGATCTGTTCACAATGAAGTCAGAGGAAAATAATTCTTTAGCTTTTCTAAATGTATTTGTAATTCGCTATCCTGATATCACCTTAAACCACACTGGTTATAGAAAAAAACCCATACAGACAGATATCTAAACCCTTATTCTCACCATCATCCTTCGCTGTTGGCTACCGTGGGAAAACGTTTGTTTCAGAGATTATGAGAGATCTGTGACAGTAAACACTTGCCCGTCGAACTGCAACATGTTAAGCAAATTTTGCACGATAAGCTTTGGGTCCCGTGCCTACAGTACGTCACGGTGAACGAGTCAAACCAGCAACAGTCAAGTCTTCCATTAAAACGTACTTCAAGTAACTGAAGAAGATTAGTCAGTTTTTACCATAAATCAAGTGTATCCCTCTGCAAGAAGCGGGTGTGCACAATTTAGATTGGTATAGTGGTATCTCTTACAGTTCTCTCTTCACTGCTGGCCATCTCCTATTACACGCGGTAATGGTTAATGCTCTCTCTCAATTCGGTGATTTGTATATGTGTCTCCCGCGATATCTTCAGCAATTTTAATTTTATATTTTTATACCGTGTAGTGGCAGTGCAGGAATATCCACTATCCCACGTCATGACGTGAGTGTCGTACGAGGCGACAGAGGAAATTATATCAGGAGATAGGCAGCAGCGTCTTCCTAATAACGACTAAAAATAAACCTTGGGGTTGCCAACCAAGCGTGGCAACTGTGGCAAATATCCCTACTATAAAGCAATCTATGAGGGAGGCCTATGTTCAGCATTGGAATTTATTAGGTTGTGACGGTAATGTTTTTAGTGCTTTGAAGTAGGCTTTCCTTGTTATTAAAAATTTTATTTCATTACCATCTGTCATCGAACATTACGTATATTTTGCGAATTTTCATCCACATTTACGAGAATATCAAAAGAATTTCACAATTACCTCAACCACCACTCTCCATGAGGTTTTAGGTTTTATTGTAAAATCGATACTGAAATTCAGTAAATGTTTTGGAAATTTCTGGACTCTTTGCATATGTTAATATTGACTTAGGATAAAATATACTCATTCTGAGTAAGGTTAGAAATGTTTAAGTACTTTGGAGAGGTTGGCTTTGTGAAACAGATAGTGATATTAAAACAAAATATTAGAAGTATTCTATGGACAGGGTAAAGTAAGGTTTTAAGTATGTTATAAGATAGAAGCTGCATAATAATAGAATTGCCGTTATTATCATAAAAAAGTTTATACTTCTAATAAGAAAATTCATACTCAACTCACTGAAAAGATTAATTGGTGAACATAAAAGTTTCGCATTAATCTAGTTGTAGTAAGTCGGAAATATCAGTAAATATTTCTTACTTATACAATTTTTTAAAATGCAAAAAGTCAAAATTTTACTAAATTTATTGGCTGCAGAAGTCGAAACAATACAAAGCCGACAAAATCCCAAATATTGTAATGAACACGCGTGTTTCAAGGTTGGCACCTACTTTGGTACAATTTATCTTTAGGCGTCATCCCAAGCTCACAAAAGACAGCCATAGTGTACCTGATGTCTAAAAATGTGATTGCTCAGACCTGTTCAACATTCTTGAAGAGCCTCATCTGATTAGAGACCGTCAATATGGTTTTCGTCGAGGTCGGTCAGCCGGTCGGTCAGGAGGTCGAGGCCAAGGGCCTTTAAAAATATTAATTATATTTTTTCAATTGTTTTTGGTTTTTATTTTTATTTTATATACACTACTCTTTAAAGTGGGCTCAACTATAATACAAGATCAAGGTGTCAGCTCGAAAGTCGTCTATATACTTATAAATTTAAAGATTTAATTCTATATTACCTTACGGGTGAGTAATAATTATCTTAATTAATATGGGTCCACCTCTGAGATATAAACAATTTATTATAACTATATAAATTAAAATCTGTTTATAATCAGAAAAGTTATAGTGTAACATACCAAAGGAAATAAATAGTCAAATTAAGAATCTCGTCCTTTTTTGACATCGATTAAAAAGAAATGGAATAGACAAAATGCAAACATAAATGGCAAGCTTATAGCCAATGTTTTCAAAGGATCTTTGTATAATATGAGTAATGTAGTGGTATTTATAATGAAAATTCCATTGCATTTGAAGCACTGCCTGCGAAATGGAAATGTAATTGCACTGCAGAATGGAATTGTTATTGAATTTTAAAGCGCATATTGTATTGCGAACAGACAAATAAGTATAGCATCATAAAAACTAGAATTCAATAAACAGCGGACAATTTCACGCCGAAATTATTACGCCATGATAATATGGATTTTGTGACCGAATTAGAATACGATACCTTCATATCGTTAATAACTTGTATAAACAAAACTACTTCTAATTTTCTATATAAGATTGATGGATCGTAATTGGAACAAAAACTTTATAAAACACAATATTTTTATAAATATTTTAAACACGTAAATAAAATGTAGCTTTTGTCATGGTGGGTGTAACGATGGATGCAGGGAGCTCTGGGTAGTGCTCTATGGCATTACTAGACGGAGGTCTATTCTCAGCAATTGACTAATAATAAGCTGATGGTGTTGATGAAATAAAAAAAAACAACAGTGATTTTAAATCTAATAAAATTACTCTTCTAATAAAACCTTGGGGAAAGGAAACAATGTTACCGTAATAAATAATAAATAACATAATCAATAATAAAATTAATTCTAAAGTATATTTAAGAAATATATTATGTAAATAAATATATATCTATTAGTATAAACAATATATTATTGACAAAAGAAGATAAGACATATGTATGTATACATTTAAAGATCTAAGTAAATAGAATTCATACGGGGTAGAGAGATGATGCTATTATATTATAGTTGTAGTGCGAATGGGTCGGCTCGGGGAGCGATCACGTTATCACAGAACACAACGTACGTTACGTTATTAGTAGTATACCTCAAATAAGCAGGTTTTCTTACGACGTTTTTCTTCACTTCCAAGGAGTGGTAAATCATTATTAAAAATGCAATTAACAATTTCATAACTTCGTGGTCACTACGTTTCATAGCACGAATGGGTCGGCTGGACCGGGGAAGGACCACGCTCTCACAGAATACCAGCGTGAAATAGTAGCTTAATGCTGCTGTATTTCGTATGGTGAGTGTAGAGAACCGGAGACCCTTTTTACTGTAAATGAGGCATTCCATCTCAGTCCTCACGGGTCATCCTCACATGCATCTGCATTTTGTTTTGTAATGGAAGATAGATGTATTACGTTATCCATAAACATCTTATGGACCGCAGCAACCACTTACCATCAGGTGGACTATGTGCTCGTTTGTCACCCTATTCTATAAAAAAAAAACACAAGCGTAAAATAGCAGTTTAATGTTGTTGTGTTTCATATGGTGTGTGTAGAAACCCTTTTTACTTGATACGAGGCATTATATATTGGTCTTCAGTCATCATCTTACATCTGCAACATTGATTCTTAATGGAGGATAGATGTAGGTATTTATAGGCCACATTTACTAACAACGCACATCCACTTACAATTAGGTGGACTGTGTGTTTTTTATATCACTCTTATTCTATAAAACTAAATGTAAGTATCTACGCCTACAGATAGGATGCCATTTTTATTACACCCCGTGAAACATGATCAAAACAAAAAAGATCGGCAGTAAAATGTATATAAACACATCAACAGAATCTAAGGGTACTTCAATCCTAAACTATTTACGACTTTATAGTGTAAATCTTTGTAGTTTCCATATAAAGTTTATTACAGTTTTAAACCTTTTATATTCTATTCTCAAAATTTAAAAATATAAATAAAATAAACAACAAAATTAAAGTAAAGTAAATTTGTTAGAAATTCGTTACACTAAGGAAAATTAAAATTGTTCTATTGATATTAATTAATGAAAAGGGATTAGATTGTTTTCTTTTTAAGCTGTTGCATAGCTTTTATCGTGGGCTTTGAGAGATGGGGAAATTCCGTAAGGAAAAAAACCTAACAACTCAAAACCTAACATCGTCTAACGTCGTTTAAGTTCGGCAGATTTCGGCACGGTGTTTGTGTGCGTGCGACTAGACGTATGCGTGTAGACTAGTTGCATTTATTAAAAGATAATAAAAATATTTTATGCCCCATTTACATTCGGCCCTGTTGGGCAGGGAAGTGAGCAGGGCAGCGGGCAGGGCAGTATGTAAACAGGCTACTCGCGCTGACACTTCCGCTGCCGCTGCCACTGCCCTACGCTCGCTCAAATGTCGGTTTTTCGTGCGGAAGTCAAAGGACGGCAGCGCGAGTGGCAGTGAGTGTTCACATTCAGCTCCATCGCTCACTTCGCGCCAAGCGCCTGGATGAACGGACGTGCGCCGTCTTGTTATTAAGTAAGTACGATCTACCAAAATGCCTTTCAGGTGGAATAATAAAAATACAATAAAGTTTTTAGAACTGCTGGAATCAGAAAAAACTATATGAGATTTCAACGATAAAAACCACAATTCATCATCTTCTACGAATACGAATTTTCTATTTGAGAAAACAGTACCTATGTACATAATTAATTACAAATTCGTCAAATTTATTATATTAACATAAAATTTAGTTTAAGGAATTAATGAACATTGACATTTTATTTCTAAAAACGATTAGTAACTCATATTGATTATTTATTTATTAAAATGTAAAATAAGTTAAATGGTTGTATTTGCATAATAGCCTGATATTTTTTAAATTATAATTTTATTGTAATTAAAATTATGAATTAATTTCCGTCCAAATGACCGCCAGAAGACAACCAAATATCACAGCGATGCAAATACTAAAAAGGCTCCAGGAGGACCATCAGCTGCTGGTAAGCGACCAAACCATGCGAAGGAAGTTGCATGAAGTTGGTCGCTCGAAGACCGCTACGTGTTCCAGCATTACGACATTGCAATCGTGGTCGGCGGCTTTCGTGGGCTCGGAAGCATTTGCCATAGAGTGATGAACAATGATTTTTGGTGCTGTTGCATTTGGAGAACTTAGGGTAGAGTTAGCTATCTACGGCACCCTCAGAAGGTCCACTCATAACAAGGTGGGAAAATCGTGGCGTGGGCAGAAATTCGTCTTAGCAGACGAACCCAGTTCATTTGGATCCAAGGCATGACATGACTACACAAAATATCACGAGGGTGTAGTAGAGCCTGTTATTATGTCACATAAAATCCAGATGGGCCAGGAATTACTAATTATGTACGATAATGCTCCTTCCCATACGGCGTGGCTTGTGACAGCCGCCTTCTGAGGCCAATATGGCTTGCACAGTCGCCCGATTTAAATCCTATCGATCATACCTGGGATATCTTACAACGAAAAGCTTTAAGAGATTTCCCACCAAATTTGACGAGGTAACAATAACTTTCAGAACACTTGCAAAGAACATGGGACTTCATACCGGTCGGCAATGCTATGTAGCACCGGGTTCTGCCATCGCTCGTTAACTAAGGATAGAGAGGTAAGTTCTTTATCACAAGAAATGACGTCCTTATGGAATGGATAATTCGATCTCGCTAGGAAGTAATAACGGCGGCTACACACTTCGCGATCATGCATGGTAGAGCACGCTTAAAAAGCCACACCCACCATGCTTTCACGGCAAGTACAGACCCATTTCCGACGAAAGCGGATAATACAGTCTATGGGAGAAAAGTAACCAACAATATCAGTAATCTGAGTTCAGAGAGTAGTAGTTTTTAGACAAGATAATAATGACTTTGATTATTTTAATATTTACAAAAGATAATAAGTTACAGCCTATAGGTTAGATTATATAGAGTAGGTTTTAGACAAGATAATAATGACTTTGATTATTTTAATATTTACAAAAGATAATAAGTTACAGCCTATATACGTCCCACTCCTGGATACAGGCCTCCCGCTCATTTCTGAGAGGGGTTTTAGGGCAAGAAATTGTCAGGCGCGCTGCCCAAATGCGTGTTGGCGAACTTTACATGTCTTCGAAAATATTTTTTTTCTTATTTCTCATACATGCAGGTTTCCTCACGATGTTTTCCTTCACAGCCGAACATGTGGTAAATCTGCAATTAAAATTGCAATTAACAATTTCGTTGGTGCCGGTGGAGATCGAACCCGAGTTGCTCGCGTACTGTGAAATTTACAGCGAGCGCTAACCGTCTGAGCTACCACGGCTCACAAGATTTACGATAAGATTTACAATCTAAAGCCAATTTTTCTGTCACCTCAGTATTAAATAAAACTTATTCAATGATAATTCCGGTAAATGATGAAACTCTTGTATTTTTGGGTCAACTTCTTAAGTTTTGTTATTAATTTAGCTAGGCTTGGCTTTTATAGCTACATCGTACTGAGGTATCGGAGCTATAAACGATAATTACCTATACGAATTAGGAGTGTAGATATTAGTTATATATAAATAATGCTGGTTGAGTATGGCGGGTTCTGGGACTGACGGCTCACTAGTATCGTTGAAAGTTCTGGACCGCCCAAGCACACAGGTGTGCAGTGTGTACGCGGTGTGGAGAGGAGTACCGCGCGCCCGCCTGTGGGCAAGGCGCGTCCCATTCGTTTTAACGTTTATTGTTTTTCTGAATGTCTCCTCCATCTTTGCGGATGACTTAAAACTCAGTATGGGTATTGAATCTGAATCAGATACCAAAAATCTACAAAGAGACATTGATGCGGTGTTGAACTGGAGCCAAGAAAATTTATTGCCTTTAAATAATAATAAATTCAAAATAATTACTTTCACTCGAAAACCTAGACCAATTGCAAAATTATATAGCTTACTTGACGCTCCTCTTGAAAGAGTAAATAATATTCAAGATTTGGGGCTGTTATGAGATTCCAAATTAGACTTTCATCTTCACATGACAAGTATCTGTAAGAACGCGCATAGAATGTTAGGTTTTGTTATTAGGACTGAAACACAATTTGACAATGAAGTAGTTGCTAAAATAATGTTTAACGCATTTGTTCGTAGCAAGCTGGAATATGGTGCTGTTGCCTGGGACCCGTTTGAGGACAAGTATGTCCTTATGGTCGAGAAGATACAGCGTAAGTTTGCCCGATGGTGCTTCGGAAACAATACGGGTATTATCCTCACCTGTATTATTCTTTGTTCGTATCAGGCATGGTTGGTATGGAAACTCTGAAATTTAAGAGGGTTATGCTAATGCTGACACAATATCTCTTTATACTCTATCATAAGATCGATAGTCCGCAGATACTAGAGAGTGTGCTCATCTTAGTTCCGCGTAATATACGACAGGAGTCAGGGCTGCAGCTAGCACCGCGCCGTCGGTCTCGTTTGCTAGCGCGCCCTGTCGCGCGCACCAGGCGCGGCGAGCACGCGCCTACTATCCGCACTTTACGAATGATTGGTGACATACTTGCTCAGTACGATGATCTTGACTTATTTGCTGATGGATTGAGTAAACTTATAAATAAATTAAGAAAGATTGTAACTGACATTTAAATTTTTACCACTGACATTGATTATTATAATTACTATTTTAATGATGTGTAACATTTTGTTTGACTATTTTGTTCTTTTTTGTTTTATTAATTTGACTGTTTTCGTTTTGTTTGTTTATTTTATTTGTTCTGCAATTATTTCAACTAATTTTTAATTTTAATTTACTTTGATTTATTTGGTATTAAATTACCAAATAAATCAAAGTAAATTAAAATTAATTAAAAGTTATGTGTTTTAATTGATTATGGATTATGCCTTAAAATAACCAATTTTAACTTAATGTATCTAATGTTACAAGCGTGTTGGATGCTACTGTCTGTTAGCACGTAAGCATGTATCTTATAAATAAATAAATAAAAAAAATTGGGCGGCGGTAACCACCATCAGGTGAGTCGTATGCTCGTGTTCCCACTCTCCTGCAAAAAAACCGACAAACAAACATTGATTTTTATATTTAGATTTATTGTGATATATATGTTTATATTTACATATATACCACATATATGTAATATATATATATATATATATATATATATATATATATATATATATATATATATATATATATATATATATATATATATATATATATATATATATATATATATATTAAATTTTAAATATAAGGATTAGTGTAATTAAAGTCGCAGAAAGTAACGTACATTGTCAATTATCTTGATCACGTATGTATGGGACCCGTGTACGTAAATAAAATGGGAAAAATATCAAATAAATAAAATACTTACTACTTTTACCTTCATTTCTTTAATAAATACACTTATTGCTGAGTTTCTTCTTGCTGGTTGCTAAGACATAAATCTTTTTCTGAACCATGAGAATTAAACAAAAAAGTGAAATTCAATAAGCATTATTTATAATCTTTATTGAACAAAAAAAAGTTTCTGTTTCTGTTCCTGATAATATATCTACGGTGGTAAGGAAGACTATCTATGTGTATGAAAAAGTGTTCAGTAAATATTTTACCTTGGCACACTTCGATCCATCTACAACTGCTACATTCATACCATACGTTCTGTAGCACAGTGGCAAAGCAAACGGTTACCTCTGTCGCCTTTTACGACACCCATAGGATTATATACAACGTGTCACAAACTTTTCAAAAAACCTTATGATTTAGAAATACTTGACGACGATGGAAAATCGTATTTAAAATGGAGGAGATCTATTTCCAGATGTGGATTTTGAAGGTTATCAATGATGAATATAAAATAATTGAATTGATGGCTCAGTGGCGCGGTAGCTTAGTAAGAAATGGTTTTTGTTACTAAGCTACTGTCATCGAGTATATACAACAACACGATACAAAATCTATTTATACCATGTAAGATGCCTCAGTTTGGGGCAATCTATAGATATAAGGAGGACTTTAATAATTAGGGTGTAACTAAATAATGGAAGTTTATTTTATACCTTATTCATTTTTCAATTCCAATACGTCTTATTTGCGGAATCTCATTTAACCAGTGATTTTTCAGGTTGGGTTAGGTTATTAATGATGAATATAAAATAATTGAATTGACGGCTCAGTGGTGCAGTAGCTTAGTAACAAGGATTTGACCGCGGGTTTGAACCCTGCAAGGATCAAATATTTGTATGGTCTACAAATAATTGCTCCGGTCTGGATGTTTGTCCCTGTCAAATTTATGTATGTAAAACGCCCCCACAATACAGAGAAAAATCCTATTGTGGCGGCAACATTTTTTAAAGGAAAAAAATAACAGTAATTTAAGCGTATTTAGTTACGTTCTTATAATATAGCCCTTTATCAAATTTCCGAATCACTTATGTTAGTCTTAAAGGAAAAAAATAGGCATTTAAAAGACGTTGCCTCAGATATCGCTCTTGTAGGGTTGCTTTAATCTGGGGATTAACATTGATCACTCATTTATAACCAAATCAACATCTCTACCGAGTTCAAATGAACCGAAAAAAATTGCCATATAAAGGAGTACTACAAAGAACTTGAATGATTTGTGGAACTACACAATCCCCTTAAATTAATTTGACTTTGTGTTTGCTCTTTATTACATTTGCAACCTTAAAATCATTTTTTTTTGCATTAACCTTAAAGTGTGTAGCCTCCTTACTTTTAATTACACTAAACAAAGAGCTCAACAAAAATAATTGACAGTAATTTTTTTTCCAAGTTGATTGATATAGAGTCGCAAATCAGATGTTGTAAACGTTAACTGTGAAAACATTGTATTTTTCATCTTTTACTGTTCCACTTATTGCATAAGTAATAATTGATTTGATAGAATTGGTTTTACGCGCATTCACGCAAGCATGCAAACGCACTCACTCATGTGTGTGTGTGTGTGTGTGCGTGCATGTGCTTACTTGTAGCAGACGCATGAAATACTGGTACTCACTGCAAGCCTCCCATGGTTTTCAGGTATTCCACTTTACCACTTTCTTACTTTATGAATTCCCATGATAATATTCATCATATTATTATCATGGGAATTCATATATAGCAATAACAGAAATAAATGATTCAAATCCGTTATAAGTGGTTTTGATCCCTGATGTTATACCTTTCTTTTAACTGAATTAATGCCTATTAGAAATAAAAATACTTTCCTCAAAGACATCGCTAATGGATTCGTAAAATATTAATTCTTTTAAAACAGATAAAAGCTAATCAAATTGATTGTAAACAAACTTTATTATTGTTAAGAAGCTTATTTTTATGTTTTTCAAGGGTAAAAAGGGGTTTGGGTAATGGCGGAGGTAAATGTGTAAAAATATGAAAATTCAATCTAATTTAATTGCCATTATTATCATTTCATCCTGTGGGTGTCGTAGGTGGTGACTTTAAACTTTTCTGAAATGCCAGGTTTCTTAATATAGAGCTAGGGTGAGATATGTGCGCTCACTAAACCTAATACTAAATTGATACTGTGGCCCATAGACATTAACATCTATCCTTCAATAAGAATCAAAATTCAAATGCGTTGTTATCCGCAAAGACTAAGATGGAATATCTCGTTTCAGTAAAAAAGGTTTCCCGGTTCTCTACACTGACCATACGAAACTCAATAGCATTAAACTACAAATTAACGCTAGTACTATGAGAGAGTGCGATCCTTCCCTGGTCGAGCCGATTCATTCGTGCTTAGATTAACTAAAGATTATATGGCTGCAGGGTGGCTATAACACGTACAAATTGAGTTTCCCGTAAATGCGGAGATAAGAAATTGGCGTTCCTTCTAGCACTAAACGGGATAACTTATGTTTGAGGGTTAAGTTGGACTAGATTTGGTGGCCCCCAATCGGAAGTTTTGTTAAACATATGCCCAACTTCAAAACAAATTTGTATTGAAGCAAGATTGTTGTGACACTCGACGACGTTTAAATTTACATCTACATAATATAACTGTAGTGATTATATATATATATATATATATATATATATATATATATATATATATATATATATATATATATATATATATATATATATATATATATACATATATAATATCTAAAGTTTTATTTATTTGTTCCAAAGTGAAATTTTTAAAAACAATTACGTAATACCGACGTGTAGTTCATTTTTTTCATTTTCGCTAAATCTAGTAACAAACCGCGAACAAATAGCTTAATTTTTTTTTAAATAAACGATAATTTACTTCACCAGACAGTATTTACATACCTTTTGATATTTCTACGAGGTTGTAGCTAATTCTCACTTTTTAAAAGGTAAGTTGTGTATAAGATTTAAAGGTCTCATTGGTTTGTGAATTTAATAGTCACACTTAGGTCAGAATTCAGTGATGATTTCGAGGTTTTTGTATAGAATACACACTTTTTTTACAAACAGAAGAGGAGTAAACGATCATGAGGGCTGCCTGAAGGCGAGTCGAGAGTTATGGACATCAATCATGCGTAAAATGTTGTAAAATAAATTCTTGAAAAACATTTTTACTATGGGTACCTCCCTTACTGTAGGGTTTTTCTCTCGTCTATTCAGTTCTTAAATTGATTTTTCAAAAATATTGGCGTTATGAAAAAAGATTTTTTCGATTAACTTCCGTCCGTTTGCAAAATATTTAGCTTTAAAGTGATATTTTTTACTAGAGTCAATCCCTTTACCAACTAAACCGCTGTTTTTGTAAATACAAAAAGTTTTCACGATAGTAGTATATTTAATATAGTAAAACAGAAAACTCACAGCTAAATTGGCTTAACAAGTTAACGAGGATTAGGCGATCGACTTATAAAATGCACTTGGTTGTCGAAAATGCGATCGTTTCGTTTCAATTCCATAAAAAATGACCTAGAACTTATTAGGATTTATAGTTAAAAATATATACACTTCACAAAATTAGAAATTATAATATTCAAATTCTAATAAATTATAAACGTACGGATTGAAAAAAATACATTAAAAAGGGAAAGAGTATCGTGACCTGCAACTAGTTTTTGAATACAACTTAATACTTCTTATACCTCTTTGCGTCTTCATGAAAAAGCTACCAATCTTCTAGAATACAAATTAATAAAGCGAGTGGTATACAAAGAACTTCTTATCTTTACCGATTAACGCTGAATAGCGATCGGCATATGGGCAGGATTTGGAATTGATTAATCCCGTGGGCGTCGTGTTTTCACATTTGAAAAAAGTCACTCTAACTCTTTATGATTCTAATTAATGTAGAAAAAATAATTTTGTCGTTGGACAAATCTATTACTTATATTAGTCTCACAATTTGTTTATTGGTTTTAATATTTTTGTAAAATAAACATCGAAGTATTCTTTCAATTATAAAAAAACGCAACCAATTGAATAAAATTATTACAACATATCATAAAAAAGTATTTTTATGAGTTTAGTTGTTGTTCTTTTCCTACTCTAATCTCTTCTAATATTAAATAGCCACATTATGGGTTCTTTAACGCTATAGAGTGACTTTAGACAGGAGAATTCATTTTAATTAATTTTAAACTTAATTATTTTTGAACAGCTGTGTACAGGAACGGGAGGCAGGTGCTCTTCAATGATTGATTTATTGAACGTTTGTTGTTTGGTGTTCCGGTGCGTCGCTAGACGGCGTTAGTAGTCGCGCCAACATGCCGGCCACCTTGGAAGCTTCAGCTTCCAATGATGTATCTACGTTGCCGCTTGATTGGAGATGCCGCAGGCTGCATTCATGTTGTCGTCCTCTGCTGATGATACAGGCAGAGAGAACGCTCGTTGTACAGGACCCGTAGCAGTTTGGATGGTGGCGACACGCGACACGCTGTCCTTTCCGGGGAAAATATGGGTAACTCTGCCCATACGCCATTTAAGGGGTGGTAAGTTGTCCTCCTTAATAACAACAAGCGTGTTTAATGCTATGTCTTGACTGATCGCCTTCCACTTCGTTCTTGTCTGAAGTTCAGCAACATACTCTTGTGACCAGCGTTTCCAGAAGTGCTGTTTTATTTGTTCCACTCTTTGAAACCGTGTCAAGCTGTGAGTCCGTGCTTCGGTGAGGTCTCTGCAGGCTGGTGCAGTGAGTGGCCGGCCGATGAGGAATTGAGCTGGGCTTAGTGGACGAAGATCATGTGGATCTGAGGACATAGGACTTATAGGACGGGAGTTTAGGACTGCTTCGATCTGTGCCAACACAGAGCTGAACTCCTCGTACGTCAAGTTAGCGGTACCCACGACACGCTTAAGGTGGAACTTACAGGATTTTACTCCTGCTTCCCACAATCCCCCAAAATGAGGAGCATAAAGGGGAATAAATTTAAATTCAATATTGTCGGTTGATAATTTCTCAATTATTTGCTTTGAATTTCGCTCTAACATTTTGTTAATCTCTTTCATGGCTCCAATGAAAGTTCTACCATTATCTGAGAAAATTTAAGTTGGTTTACCTCGTCGTGAGATAAATCTTTTAAGTGCTAATATAAATTCTTGCGAAGCGTACTCTTTATTTAACGATGGAATTTTAAATAATGCCTTCACATGATTATGAACCAATAGTCGCGGATTATTAAATCTATTCTCTGATAGCTCCCATGCGTGAGAATAGTTGTTAGCCGTAAATTCTAATGTACCTATGACGTGTGCCGCGGTACCGGACAATGACGATCCTGTTAATTTTTGAACAGGACCTAAATCATCGCGATCATGAATCATACTAACGTAAGAATTTTTAAACTCTAGCCAGCAATCGTATGAACCGTCAAAGGAAGGTATTTTAATATCGGGTAACTTTATGCCTATCGGCTTACAGGTTGAAACACTAGACTTGTCAGCTACTTCCTTTCTCAATAAAAGTTTTGCAGAAGCTACAGCACAATAAAATTGATTTTCGAAACGATCTCTCTCTTCCAGCTGTTTTACAAGATCGAGATCTTCCACTACCTCTTCTTCAATTTTAGTTTGTATTTCACTATACATCTCTATCAAACTCGAAGTACTCTCGACACGTAAATTTAATTCTAATGACTGTTGTTCAGTCAAGGGTAAAGTGCACTTTTTAACATAATTTTCAAACAGAGTTAATCGACCTTTTAAAACTCCTCTTTTCTTAATTAAATCTGACAATTTGGGCTCACTCATTTTGGGAATTAAGGAAATCAAGAGTACTTACAGTTGCCAATTTGTAGATGCGTGCGAACCAAGGTGGGTGCCGTTGTGCAGGTAAGTACCGCCACTTGAGCACTGGAAATGGAATATCAGCACGAAATCAACACCTATCGAAGGATGAGATGGGGAAACGGACGGGAAGTTCAAACCTGCCACTCCTGTCTGTCGATGCCTTAACGTTGCAGCTCTTTGCTCGATACATGAATCTCTTCTTCGTATTTTGATGCGACGAATCTTCGGAGATTTCAAGCTTGAACTCCTTATTCGGCTCGATAGGACCACTTTATGTACAGGAACGGGAGGCAGGTGCTCTTCAATGATTGATTTATTGAACGTTTGTTGGTTATATTTAAGTCGTCTTATTCCTAACAGTGTGTATCAGGTAATAATCAACATTTAAAACAGACAGATCTTATAACTAATTGCACGACGTGCTGTGATTGGTTGCCAACAATGACGAGCTCTGATTCGTAGATAAAAGTTTGGTGTTCCGGTGCGTCGCTAGACGGCGTTAGTAGTCGCGCCAACAAGCTGCTACGAAATGTAATTGGTTATTCGAAACTCTTTGTTTGTTTTATTTAAATTAATAGCAATAGTTTTATTTTTGTACACCTTGGGGAACATTTTAGCTATGTCATTTTAATGAATGAAATTTGAAGAAGTGCAAAATCTCTGTTGGGAGTTAGCCACTAAAATGAGCACTTGATTCCATTGCGGTATATTTGTTGACGTGTGTTAGACTAGTAAGAAAAAAAGTTGATAATCAGATCCAAGACAGCCTTTTTATTTTTCAACTTTTAAGTAGAGTTGTTGGTGGTAGTACTCTTTTTTTACCTAGGAGTTGGTCGTAATATTTTCTATACTTACCTTGAAATAGCAGTGCCTCTACAGTTGTGTTCTGCTCTAAAGGGTATAGATAGCCAGTCCTTCTTAGTCCTCAGAGGTGAAAATGTATCCATAGCTTTCTTTGTTTTAAGTCTACAGATGTCCATGCACAGCAGAAAAACTCACTTATTATACCTACTGTGACTTCATTTATCACTTCAGTTTTTTTTTTTAAATAAAAGAGTTGGGAGCCATAGTAGGAAGGACTGATTTATCATCATTACCACGAATGGTAGACGGTTTAATGATCGCACTACTAGTCTCGCACTCTCGACGGTGCAGCCTATTGTAAGCCTGCGTGTTTATCAACTTGAATCAATATGACATATTTTAACCAACATAATACATGAAAGTCACACGACACACTATCATATCCTTTAAACACTTACAGGATATGATGGTGTGTCTTATTTGCCTATTACGTCACCACGAGGTGTTTAGTTACCATCTTTATACGCAATACGTACGTGTGTGAATTCAAACATCGGCTTTTCTTCGACTTTGGGTAGAAAGGGATGGGATAGTAATAAAAAATATAACCTGTATATAATGAATGAGTTCGTTATTCCTGATACAGAAAGCCTGCTTGAAGTTTATTTTGTTTATAAGTAATATGGTGTAAGCCTATTAATTCAAGTAAACAAAAGGAGGCGAACATTGAAAATAAATAGACTGATACATTGGGGCTTGGTGCGAAAACACTTTAATCTGAACGCACATTCCTTAGCACAGTGCAGGCCGCATTTAATTATGGCCTCGCACATTGGCACGTATGCACCATACACGCCTTAAGCAAATATTTTGTATTGCCAACCACTTTTGCAGTTTTTTCTAACTACTGATGTGAAACGGTACAGCGACATTGATCGCTCGGAATTGCTAGGATCGCTATGGAAAACATTCTTGTAATAATCTGCTTACTGGTAGAGGAAGAAGAAACTAAAATTCGAAGAAAAAGAAGTTTCACCATTCACAATGTTAATTTTAAAACGCTGTTGTAATATTATGGAGAATATTATACGGTATATAACGGTTGGTTAGATGAACATATCATGTTACATGACTCATTATTGCCTACACGGTAAAAGTATATATTTCTGAAATGAAGTAAAAATATATTTCTAAACGTGTGAATGGTTTAAAGGTGAAGTGATCATCTTACCACTAGTTTAAATGTAACTCTACTAAACCTCTAGGAAACACTAGCCACTTTATACAATATTTCTCCATTAGAAGGATAATCGAAACCAGCAGTTTTAGTGAAAAGTTCATTAAGTTGGCAACAAGAAGCAACACTGAGTATCAGAACGCGCCAAACGTGCCACATTATATTACGTCATTAGCATGCCTCCTTCAATATTCGGTTACACACCGCATTTTATAAATTACGGCGAGTACGGTGCGGCTGCAATGTTCGAGGTTTCATATTATTTCATACAAGGAATTCTAATATGCGCCGCGTACACTTTATAGAAACAATGTCGCACCTCCGCCGTAATAGATATAAGATTCTGTATTTATTTTATCTATTTCTATTTACTTTATTCGTAAATTTAATCTCGAAGAGCATATAATATTATATAACACTTTGGGTCGAATGGAAAACTTTTCAATTTAGTGCCAGGTTCGTACGTGTTGGGCAATATATTTGAGTGCTGAGAGAAAAATAAAAATACATAATGAAGACGAAATTTGTACCTTTTTTATATAGTAACGTTACAGCCTATTGAACCCCACCGCTGAAGATAGTGGCCACGATTGGCAAGCGGGTAGACAATTGCAGTTTTTTTTGTAAGTTATTAGGTAGACGCTGCTGAACCATCTTGATCTTGTTCCCTCTGTCGCCACTGACGCCACCCACGAGATGTTATGTGCTAGTGGATATTTTTACACCGACAGTGTATTTTCAATTAATGATTATTTGAAAATATAAACCGAACATATAAAAAAATCATCGTATACATTTTTAACGAGTATCTAATGTTGAAAATGTTGTTAGATTAAATGGTAAACGACTTAAAAGATTTGAACTGAAGACAATTTGTTTTGTTTCCATATACATAATATTCAAATCAAACATTTGAAAATATTATTTATTTAATAATTAGCCTTGATACAAGGCTGCTTAATGTTGTAAAATTAAAAAAAATAAAGAATACGTTTACAATTTTAATACATGCGTTGTCTTTGAGATAAAGATTTTAAGAAAGATTTAAGTATATTAATTTAATTCAATTACTTATTTTAAGCGCTTTGTCATATACCACTGTTCATGCTACAAGTTTGCAGATGACACACGTTTACTAGTCGCTGATATAGCATGTGAATTGTTACAGTCTGACTTTAATATGCTTGCAGAATGGTATCATGACGCCGGATTGGTTCTGAACTCCACCAAAACCAAGCTGTTACACATAAAGTCTCCTTATATCAAATGTACTTTATATAAGCACATAGTTGCTCACAATCATCGTTGCCTTCACTCTTCTTGTAGAAACACATGTAGTTGCCCCTCTATAGATCTCGTCAATACCCAGACATATCTCGGAATGCAGATCGATAGTAAGTTTACTTGGCATAACCACATCGAGTATGTTTGTAGCAAATTAAGACAATTCTCAGCTAATAGTATAATACTGAAGAACAGAATTCCGTTCCCAGTTAAGATGATGTTATATAACTCTCTAACAGAATCGTATATACAGTATGGTTTTGGTAGCTATGGTCGTACATATAATACTTATTTAAACAAAAAATATAACCTCTAGATAAGAATCCTTAAAAACATTGTAACAGACAAAATTCGACGTCAATTTTATAATGATGATAGTATGCTCTTCAAGCACTGTAATATATTACCAGTTCATAATTTACTACTAAAAACACTTTTTTAATGAATACTTAATATTAGAAATCAAGCACCCCGTGTGTACGCGCGCCGAAAACAGCCGCAAGCTGCAGACGAGCCGGGAATGAACGGCAGGTTACATTGTTCCAAGACTTATAAACAACCTACCCCCAGAATTCCGCAACAAATTAAATATAAAAAACAATAAAAAAATTTAAATTGTACTTTTTGCATAACTTATAATGGCGCTTATGCGTTTGCTCAGGTCCTATTAGGCTGTAAAAGCTTTCTTTTTTTCTTTTATTACAAACGTATTTAATTATTAATTATACTTTAATATAATGTCGACTCAGGTCGCGTCAGCACAAACCTTAGTGGTTTTTTGTATGCGACTTTTTAGCATAGTTTTTTTCTTTCTTGTAATGATTTGTAATATGGTAAATAAATAAATAAAAATAATAAAAAAAAGGAAATTTTTTAATGTGTTTTTAAAGTGAATTATGTATATCGAACAGTAAAAACATATTTTCGGGGAAATATTCACCTGTTTTAAAATAGTAAACTCTTTTAATTTTTATTTCATGTAGTTCATATTAAAAATATTGTCCTTTTAAACGGAATATAAGATACATCAATAAGAAAAGAATATAGACAGAAGTAAACGCAAATCCCGAATATTTAAAAAAATAGTTAAAATCTATGAATTTAAAAACAATTTACTTTGAAGTTAATAATACACTTAGAAATGGAATCTATGGTATGTCAAAAATATATGAGATTCATGAATAGAATTAAATAAACATTAATAAACATGTACGATTGTACAACTGGAACATCTTGTGAAAGTTTTGTTATATTTCTGCTCTTTGAAACACGGTATCTTAAAGTCTTTTAATAGTACCTTTACTTAGGCTGGGACTTAACATTGTTAATTATGAGATCCCAAGCAGATAGTAGTACCAGTCATTTTTTTTCTATAGCAATTACGATATATTTTTTCGTTGATTCTTTAAATCGTTGCCTGATGTGAGTGTTATATTATTTACTAATCTTATGTAATGACGTTTCTTCACGTAAACTGTATATTATTCCTTTACGCAGGTTTTATTGACAATTTTTATCTTGATACATGTGAGCCCCAGTATCCATTTCCGTTGGGATGGACTATGTGCTCGCTTTTCATCATTATTCAGTCAGTAGTATAACTCAAAACTTCTTCATTAGATTCATATAAGATTAGATTTAAAGAATCTAATCTAATCTCTCTAACGCGCCAGATTTTCATTTCAGAAATGAAAATTTTACTAAGCGATTAAGTAAGTGAATAGCTTTCATAATGTGGACAGTGAATATTTATTTAATATATTTAAAGCTAGTTGCATTTAATTCAGCTTTAAATTAGAAGAGCATCGACGTTGTTAATTTGCGATACTGCAATATTTTCTGGAACGTCAAAGCTGCTGATTCATACATCCGTGAGCGGAATAAATGTAAGGATTCGCCAAAAGCAAAATTTAAAGGCGGATATAAATTTTGAAAAGGTAGTTTTAAAATTAACAAGAAATTATTTTAGAATGATTATTTGAAAATGACCATAAATATTTATTTATTCAAGCTTCAACTCATCATCATCATCATCAACATTACAGCCGTTCACAAGTCCACTGCTGAACATAGGCCAACGGACGAAAAAATACGACAACGAAAAAATACGGACAACATTATACTGAACTACTAAAATTGTGTTTCAGTATAATGTTGTCCGTATGAATCACCAACTATTAAATTATGAAATATGCTGTGCTAATTTGGCCGACTTTTATGACACTAATAATATTGACGATAAACTGCAGTTATTTAATAACGTTATTACGATATATTATGACAAAGTAGCGCCTTAAAAACCAGTAAAAATGAAATGGAGACTAGCACCTAAATGAAGACCGCCTAAATGAAAAGATAAAGTTTGAGAACTGGGTCCAGTGATGAGAACTGTGTAATATTTAAAAAATAAAACACAGAATTGCTGCAACCAGATGATACAAAACGCCAAACGGCGACACATTCACAATACTAGTAAGACTTTCTCAACCAAGAATATATCGAAGTTGTTGCGCGGATTGGGCTTTGATAAAAGCAAACAGAATGTTAGTCATTCCCATGACTTATCAGCAAACACTTTTGCTCTTTGCCAGTTTCATTGGACACAACGGTCAAAAGCGATGTCATTAAAGATATTACTTATTTCCCTTTACCATGTTTGACTCCTTTCTGTTTAACCAGTGGCTGAAAATGAAGTAAAAAATTGTATTCGTCATATCCTGCAAAATCGGCCCAGGTGGTATGGGACGTGACCCGGTTTTGCTGATTTTGAACCAAATAGTTTCGCATATCACTGGTCAAACAAATTTTCCTTTATAGAATAGACTAGAATATACATTATTCAGTAAAGATTACATGTAATTCCTATTGAATGCCATTTTTTACTTTACCACTGGTTCGAAAAAACCTCTGTCCTGGGAAGAACGAGCAAGAAACCCAGCGGGACATTTTTATATAATAATTATCTAAATAGGTAATCAATGATTTTATGTAAAAAAGCTTATGATATAAATAAATAAATTATTATTGTTATCTGAGGTACTAACAGAATATTCTCATCTGATTGTGCTAAAAAAATATATAAAAGGAAATAAGAAATATACATAAATATATATTTAATATACTAATACAAATAAATAAATAATACTTGAAGGTTCGGACCTGTCCATCCTTTGGCTACGCGTAGACAGCGACGAACATCCGCGCGTCTACGGGTGCCTCTTTAGGTCCCATAGCGGTAATGCCGAAACAGACCGACTCTTCGACCACGTCCAAATGGCTACTACAGCAGATTCCCTCCGCAGAGATCGTGATCCTCGGCGACTTTAACGCCCATCACGCCGAATGGCTTGGTTCACGTTTAACCGATCATGCGGGGAGATCTGTTCATGATTTTGCCTTGGCATATGGTCTGACACAACTGGTTACTTCGCCTACGCAGATTCCAGATGTGGAGGATCATGCACCTTCCCTGTCGGACATTCAGCTGACCTCTCACCCGGACGGATATCAGATTTTTTTATAGAAGAGGGGGCAAACGAGCATGCGGCTCACCTGATGTTAAGTGATTACCGCCGCCCATGATCAACCGCAACACCAGGGGAATTTCAGGTGCGTTGCCGGCCCTTTAGAAAGGAGTAAGCTCTTTTCTTGAAGGTCCTAAGGTCGTATCGGTCCGGAAAAATCGCCGGTGGTAAACTATTCCACAGAGAGGTTGTACGCGGAAGAAAACTCCTTGTGAAACGTACAGTGGTGGACCGCCAAGCATCCAGATGGTGTGCAAACATCCCGATACCATCTTCGGGACGTTTGCCGTGTAGTGTGTTCACGAAATTTGGCGGCTGGGATTAATCTGAACAATTCCTCAGAGCACTCTCCATGGTATATGCGAAAAAAAATGCAAAGGGATGCAACATCTCTTCGCAATGCCAGTGGATCGATCCGATCGGGAAGTACTCGGTTGTCGACGATTCCAGCCGCTCTGCGCTGGATGCGGTCAAGTGGAAGGATCTGGTACTGATGAGCCCCAGCCCAGAGATGGGAACAGTATTCCATGTGCGACCGAACCTGCGCCTTGTAAAGTTGCAGGAAGTGTGCCGGCATGAAATACTGTCCCGCTCTGCTGAGCACGCCAAGCTTTTTAGAGGCCAATTTGGCCTTCCCTTCTAAGTGACCACGAAACTGCACGTCACTCGATATGTCGACGCCGAGGATTCCGATACTGGCTGAGGCAACAAGAGGAGTGCCTTGAAACTGAGGAGATACGACAAACGGGTTCTATTTAACGGTTAACGCGCAAATTTGTGCTTTTTGGGGTTCAACTGGACTAGATTTAGTCGCCCCCAATCCGCGACTCTTTTCAGCAAAGACTCGACTTAAGACACAAGTTTATTCCGGCACTCGGAGACGTTTTCCCGAGAAATATTGGCTCGACCGGTGTAAAGAGAATCACCAGTGCTGTCATCTGCATAGCAATGAATGTTACGGGTTTGCAACATATCATTGATATGCAGAAGAAACAGCGTTGGCGATAGCACGCAGCCCTGTGGAACACCAGCATTAATAGGCTTGCAATCGGAGCCTGCACCGTCTACAACGACCTTGATGCTCCGATCTGCAAGAAAGCTGGTGATCCAATCGCACGATTTCTCGGGAAGCCCATAGGAAGGGAGCTTCGAAAGAAGCGCTTTGTGCCAAACTCGATCGAAGGCCTTCGCAATGTCCAAACTAACGGCCAATGCCTCCCCCTGGGACTCTACTGCCTCCGCCCATCTGTGAGTTAGGTAGACCAGAAGACCACCAGCTGACCGGCAATGGCAAAAACCGTACTGGCGGTCACTAATCAGCTGGTGATCCTCAAGGTACCTCATGAGCTGGCAGTTTACAATGGACTCCATTGTTTTGGTGAACAAGGAGGTGAAGGCGATAGGCCGGTAGATGGACAAGTCTGAGCGGTCGCCTTTTTTAGGGATCGGGTGGACGAAAGCCGTCTTCCATGATTTTGGGACTACACCTAGGGAGTAGGAGTACTAGAACCTCATCACAATTGGGGGGATTCCGTCGGTCCCACTCGACTTGTGGATGTCCAGGGAGAGGAGTGCTTTGCAAACCGAGCGCTGTGTGAACTGTACTTCCGGCATGGAGCACTCACACCACGGGATGGTCGGCGGCGTACTCCCCCCGTCATCAAGAGTCGAGTTATATGCAAAGAAAGAGCCTAGAAGATCGGCTTTCTCCTTTGCGGTATGGGCAAGTGAGTCGTCCTCCCTGTGCAGAGATAGAAGAGATGGCTGAGAGAAATTCCCCTTGACAGCCTTGGCGAGAGACCAGAATGCATGGGTTTCAGAAGGAAGGCGAACTAGTTTCTCGCCAATTCTGCCTATGTGCTCTGACTTTGCCTTGGCAATGACTCTTTTGAAGGACCTAGAGGCGGAATTATACTTCTTTTTTAGGGCGCTGGTATTAACATATCGGGATGCTGATGCGTCAGCCCAGGCTTGGTAGCACTCCTGCTTATAGCATGATGCTATTTTACAGGAGCGACCAAACCATGGCTGAGATTTGCCTACGATGGGCACCACAGAGGAAGGAATAAAGTGCATTGAATGAAAGGAATAAAAAGGAATAAAGGGAAAAAGGAGGAAAAAAGTTCCATACCTTGAAGTACCACATCAGGGACAGAATCCGCAACAAAGTTGGGATCGTCCGACGAGAAGCAAGCCCGTCCCCAAGGAAAGGATGCAAAGAAAGACCGCATCCCATCCCAATCGGCTGACCGATAGTGCCAAACACGGCGGTAGCCTGCAGAATGCAACCGTGATTTCAGCGTGAGTGGCACCACACTCCGAACAAGACAATGGCCTGAGGAGTCTAAAGGAGCATCGACGGAAATCTGATATCCGTCCGGGTGAAAGGTCAGCAGAAGGTCCAACAGGGAAGGTGCATGATCCTCCACATCTGGAATCCGCGAAGGCGAAGTAACTAGTTGTGTCAGACCATATGCCAAGGCAAAATCGTGAACAGATCTCCCCGCATGATCGGTTAAACGTGAACCAAGCCATTCGGCGTGATGGGCGTTAAAGTCGCCGAGGATCACGTTCTCTGCGGAGGGGAACTGCTGTAGCAACGAATCTGCAGCCATTTGGACGTGGTCGAAGAGTCGGTCTGTTTCGGCATTACCGCTATGGGACCTATAGAGGTACCCCTAGACGCGCGGATGGTCGTCGCTGTCTACGCGTAGCCAAAGGATGGACAGGTCCGAACCTTCAAGTCTGCCGGGGCGTCGAGAACAGATGTCCTCACTGACGTAAACGCAAACTCCAGCCCGAGGCACAAAGGAGTGTTCCAGTTTGTACCCCGGGTAGGATAGATACGAAATATTAGCCGGAGAGGACACCTGCGTCTCGGTCAGAAAGAGCAGAGCCGGCCTCGCCGTCTCGAGATGGTAGTGGATGGCGTTTAGGTTAGAGTGAAGTCCCCTGATATTGCAGAAATTCACGGACAGCGTGGCAGGTGTCACCTTGGTATTGTTGCTCCGTTTGCCCCGAGCAGTTGTAGTCTTGAGCGGAATTTCCCCCCCCCCCCAGAATATGCGGGGCAGCCTGAGCACACACGCTGAGAAGTGGAGGGACATGGTCGTGGATGCTCAGCTAGGGATTCTCCAGGGGTGCTGGTACCCTCCTGGGGTAGTCTATCATTTAATTCCGCTACCATCTTGATGGGGGGGGGGATTTGGGCCTCCAGCCACCTGCGCTCACTAGACGAAACGCGAAAGCAGAGCTTCCACTTCACTCCGGTATTCTGTGAGGTCGTGGTACCACCCCGGTTTGAGCCGGCACATACGTGCAACAGCAAAGCTGCCGTGTGGCTCTACCACTGATTTCCGTCGACGCCTCTTTAGGCTCCTCGGACTATTGTCTTGTCCGAAATGTGGCGCCACTCACGCTGAAATTGCAAACGCCTTCAGCATGCTGCCGCCGTGTTTGTCACTACAAGTCAGCCAATTGGGATGGGAAGCGGTCTTTTTTTGCATCCTACCCTTGGGGTCGGGTTTGCTTCTCGCCGGATGATCCCAGCGTTGTTTCGGATTTTGTCGCTGATGTGGTACTTCAGGGTATGGAATTTTTTATTCCTTCCTCTGTGGCGCCCATTGGAGGCAAATCTCAGCCATGGTTTGGTCGCTCCTGTAAAATAGCATCATGATATAAGCAGGAGTGCTACCAAGCCTGGGTTGATGCATCAGCGTCCCGGGATGTAAACACCAGCGCTCTAAAAAAGAAGTATATTTCCGCCTCTAGGTCCTTCAAAAGAGTCATTGCCAAGGCAAATTCAGAGCACATAAGCAGAATTGGCGAGAAAATAATTCGCCTTCCTTCTGAAATCCGTGCATTCTGGTCTTTCTCCAAGGCTGTCTAGGGGAATTTTTGTCAGCCATCTCTTCCATCTCTGCAAAGGGAGGACGACTAACTGGCCCATACAGCAAAGGAGAAAGCCGATCTTCTAGGCTCTTTCTTTGCGTCCAATTCGACTCTCGATGACGGGGGGAGTATGCCGCCGACCATCCCGCGGTGTGAGTGTTCCATGCCGGAAGTGCAGTTCACACAGCGCTCGGTTCGCAAAGCACTCCTCTCCCTGGACATCCACAAGTCAAGAGGGCCTGACGGATACCCCCCAGTTGTGCTGAGGACGCGTGCTCCAGTGTTGGCACCGGTTTTAACTCGTCTTTTCCGGTAATCCTATCCCTAGGCGTAGTCCCAAAATCATGGAAGACGGCTTTCATCCACCCGATTCCTAAAAAAGACGACCGCTCAGATCCGTCCAACTACCGGCCTATCGCCATCACCTCCTTGTTCTCCAAACCAATGGACTCCTACCAGCTCATGAGGTACCTTGAGGATCACCAACTGATTAGTGACCGCCAATACGGTTTTTGCCATGGTCGGTCAGCTCGTGATCTTCTGGTCTACCGAAATCACAAATGGGCGGAGGCAGTAGAGTTCAAGGGGGAGGCATTCGCCGTTAATTTGGACATTGCGAAGGCCTTCGATCGGGTTTGGCACAAAGCGCTTCTTTCGAAGCTCCCTTCCTATGGGCTTCCCCAGAAATTGTGCGATTGGATCACCAGCTTTCTTGCAGATCGGAGCATCAAGGCCGTTGTAGACGACGCAAGCTCCGATTACAAAGCTATTAATGCTGGTGTTCCACAAGGCTGCGTGCTATCGCCAACGCTGTTTCTTCTGCATATCAATGATATTTTGCAAACCCGTAACATTCATTGCTATGCAGTTGACAGCACTGGTAATGTGCTTTACACCGGCCGAGCCGATATTTCTCGGCAAAACGTCTCCGAGTGCCGGGATAAACTTGTGTCTGAAGTCTAGTCTTTTCTAAACAGAGTCTCGGATTGGGGGCGACTAAATCTAGTCCAGTTTAAGCCCCAGAAGACACAAGTTTGCGAGTTAACCGCTTAAAAGAACCCCTTTGTCGTATCTCCTCAGTTTCAAGGCATTCCCCTTGTCACTCGGAAGAGAAGGCCAAATTGGCCTTTAAAAAGCTTGGCGTGCTCAGCAGAGCGGGACAGTATTTCATGCCGGCACACCGCCTGCAACTTTACAAGGCGAAGTTTCGGCCGCACATACAATACTGTTCCCGTCTCTGGGCTGGGGCTCCCCAGTACGTGCCCCTTCCACTTGACCGCATCCAGCGCAGAGCGGCTCAAATAGTTGACGACCGAGTGCTTTCCGATCGGCTCGATTCACTGGCACTGCGAAAAGATATTGCATCTTTTTGAATTTTATTTCGCATATACCATGGAGAGTGATCGGAGTAATTGTTTGGATTAATCCCAGCCGCCAAATTTCATAAACGTAGTACGCGGCAAACGTCCCGATACCATCCACACCATCTGGATGCTTAGCGGTCCACCACTGTAAGTTTCAAAAGGAGTTTTCTTCCGCGTACGACCTCTCTGTGGAATAGTTTATCACCGGCGATTTTTCGGACCGCTAACTACCGCTACCGCTAACTAACTAGTAAGTAAATTGATAATATCCACCTCAATTTCTAGTTACAGTTGTTAAATAAGACTTAATTGCGTTTGTAAAATAAATAAAAGTCTGAAGTATTTTAATTAAATAATGTTTTGTGTTTCAAACAAGAGTGACAGTTGTAACGAACATCGTTCGAACTTTCTGTAAGTTTTTGTTATTCTTGTTATCCCTTTAATATTTTAAGATTAATCTTTTAAATTAGTGCTGTTTCGGATTTCAATTGGAATTATTTAAACGATAATTTAAGTAATTAGACTCATAGATCTATATATTTGCTTACTCTGTTTCTTCGGGTTTCTTTCTTTGTTTTCTTTTGCTATTTACACATTATAGTAAAATGAATACAAACAACGCCAAAACGCGCAAAACGGAGAATCAACTTCAAATGGCACTTCTAGAACTTAAGGCGTCAAAGGAGCAGTGTGAGCTGTTTTTTAAAGGAAGGGATGACAACGAAAAGGAAATAAATATAATTGCCAAACATAGCCAACTAAAAAGTGATGTGGTTAAGTTGCATAAAGACCACACAAATGTTTTAAAAGAAAGGGATCAGCTTCAGGGAACAGTCGATGAGTTTGACCGATGCAGCAAAGATATGAGGAATCCCTCAGATTAATTGCTGCATTGCAGTTGCAGTTAAGTGAGGCTAACGAACAGATTGTGCAATTAAAACAATACTTAGATGAATTGAAAGCGTCCCAAACTCAAAGTCTGTTCAACGAGCTCATAGAATGTAAATCTTCAAAAACATTGCAACCCTCCACAACAATCTATTTGACTGGTGATGATTTTGTCACATCAAGAATTACATGCATGCATCATCATCATCATCATCATTCCAGCCCTTCACAAGTCCACTGCTGAACATAGGCCTCCCCCAAGTAACGCCACAAAGCACGGTCCTGAGCCACCTGCATCCATCGACTTCCTGCATGTCTTACCAGGTCGTCACTCCATCTAGTGGGGAGGGGGGGGGGGGTCGCCCTACACTACGCCTACCGGTACGAGGCTGCCACTCGAGAACATTTCTTCTCCATCGGTTATTGGTTCTTCGAGCTATATGGCCGGCCCATTAACACTTCAATTTACTAATCCGTTGGGCTATGTCGGTCACTCTGGTTTTACTGCGGATATCCTCATTTCTGAGTCTATCACGCAGAGAAACTCCGAGCATAGCCCTCTTCATAGCTCGCTGAGCGACCTTGAGCGTCCTCATACGGCCGGCAGTGAAGGACCACGTCTCTGATCTGTAAGTTATCACATGCAACACGCACTGGTTGTATACTTTAGTTTTCAGAGATTGAGGTATACCTGACGAGAAGATGTATCGTAATTTCCCGAACGCTGCTCAGCCAAGTTTAATCCGTCGATTGACCTCTCGGTCGAAGTTGGACTTACCTAGTCCGACCATTTGTCCCAGGTAAAAGTACTCGTCAACAATTTCGAGCATAGTGCTCCCAACAACTACCGGCATAGGTGTGACATGAACATTAAACATGATCTTTGTTTTGTCCACGTTCATCTTAAGTCCTATCCGTTGGGAGACACCACTGAGGTCATTGAGCATAGTTCTAAGTTCCTCCAGCGATTCTGCCATAAGGACTATATCGTCGGGGAATCGAAGGTGAGTGATGTACTCGCCATTGATGTTAATACCGTATCCTTTCCAGTCCAGTAGCTTGAAAACGTCTTCCAACGCAGCGGTGAAGATTTTCGGGGATATAACGTCACCATGTCTTACACCTCACTGCAGTTGGATAGGTTTCGAACTCTGGTTCTGTAATCGCATAGCCATCGTAGCCCTACTGTACAAACACTTCAGCACTTCGATATACCAACAGTCAACTTGGCACCGCTGAAGGGACTGTAGCACCGCCCAAATTTTGACGGAATCAAAAGCTTTCTCATAGTCCACATACGCCAGGCAAAGTGGCAGGTATCTGTACAATCTGCCGCTGGGTATGTATGTGGTCTATGGTACTGAAGCATTTTCGGAAACCGGCTTGTTCGGGAGGCTGGAAGTCGTCGAGTCTGCGTGCGAGACGATTCGTAATGACTCTAGAAAACAGCACGTAGACGCGGCTCAGAAGGGAAATCGGCCTGTAGTTCTTCAAGAGAGCGTTGTCGCCTTTCTTAAAGAACAAGACCACCGCACTTCTGCTCCACGCCTCCGGAGTAGTGCCACCATGGAGGACGGAATCGAAGAGCTTCTGAAGGATTTCAAGTACCGGTGTTTCACCCGCTTTCAGAAGCTCCGCCGTAATTCCATCCTCGCCTGGGGCCCTGCCGTTTTTAAGGTGTTGGAGAACCGTTCTAATCTCGCTCAGACTGACGTCCGGGATATCATCGGAATAGTGTGGGGTAAGAAAGGATTACATGCAGTAGAAGAAAGTTAAAGAAATACATAAAAATTAATAAATATGTTAGGAAAGTACAAAAGTTTATTATAACTAAAATTAATACAAAAAATTATATAAATATATGTAAGGAAAAGCATGAATTAATTAATAAACTTAAATTATACTTAATTTAGGTGGAAAATATGAAAAATTGTTATGAGACTGAAATATAGTGTCTCAATTCAGAAGAATTGTCGCTTAAAAACTCCTCACAAATTATCTCAAACTAATATGCATCGGCTCAGGTTGAGATAAAAGAACACATATTGACCAAGAATGATCTGGTAAAGTTATGTAAATATAATGAGGAGCGCTTTGACTCCTTAATAAAACATCAGAGTGAGAATCAACGCTCCATACCATTTTCATAGGGGACAATATGTGTAAATAGCAATGACTGCTTATTTTCACCAACACTTTGTGACGGTACTATAACAAAGAATAAAAACTTAAAAAGTAGTTTATATATTAAACAACATAAAGTTATTACGTATTGTGATGATATACTCGTAGGTAAAAATTTGGGCATAATGTTAAATAACCATTTAAAAGGACAACTGATTAGTATAATGATTTCTTATATTTACGCGAACACTACACATGATTAAAACTACTTTTACGGATTTTATCGCGTTTATTTTTACTTTTTATTTTTAATTCCCGACGTTTCGGGCGCTTTCCAGCACCCATGGTCACGGGGGACTGAGATGACTGACGTCCCGATGTCATTGTTAAACCCGGAGTACCTTCAGATTTTTTAATTATTGTTTATTGTCCGATCTATGCAAAATGAACTGACTATGTCCTGAGGTCTTGCAGTGGTATGCTTGGGTTTAGTTTTAATTTTATTGATTATAGGATCCCAAGCAGGTGGTAGTACCCAGCCTCCTTCTCTATTGAAATTAGGATGTTTTTTAATTTCAATAGCCTCACATATCATCCTTGGTAGGAATCGGTGTTCTTTCGCGAGGATTTGTGGTCTATCAAATCTGATGTAATGGTTGGAGCCGTCTAGGATATGATCACAAACTGCAGACTTCCTGGAACGTTGATGCTTCTCATCAGCTATATGTTATTTTTTTTTTTTTTTTTTTTTATAGAATAGGGTGACAAACGAGCACACAGTCCACCTGATGGTAAGTGGTTGCTGCGGCCCATAGACATCTACATCTATCTTCCATTGCAAATCAAAATGCAGATGCGTTGTCACCCATGAGGACTAAGATGGAATGCCTCATTTCCTGTAAAAAGGGTCTCCGGTTCTCTACACTCACCATACGAAATACAGCAGCATTAAGCTACTATTTCACGCTGGTATTCTGTGAGAGCGTGGTCCTTCCCCGGTCGAGCCGACCCATTCGTGCTACACTATACTACTAATATAACTGCAGCATGGCTCTACCACGTAAGATTTATATTATACGTGACCATGGGTGCTGGAAAGCGCCCGAAACGTCGGGAATTAAAAATAAAAAGTAAAAATAAACGCGATAAAATCCGTAAAAGTAGTTTTAATCAACTGATTAGTAATTATTGTATGCCTGGAGCATCCTTTAGTCATATAATGAATAAAGTCTTAACTAGTAAGTTTTGTCCTAATAGTACATTAATAATTCTTGTTGGGAGAAGAGGCAATGTAAACAAAAATCAATTATTAAAATATATTGATTACCTTAATACTTTAAATGTACATAAAATTATCTTGTTTACATTGCCTTACATACAGGGTTGGCCACAGGAGAATAAAAAAAGATATGATTTAAATTTATTAATGAATAATTTATCATGTAACAATAATTTAAATTTGACGTTAATTGTTACAATTATACCAATAGAATTAATTTAATAGACATGAATAGTTTAACTGAGAATTTTTTGACTACAGATAGGTGTTACATATCCAAATATAATTTAAGACAGATAGTAAATGTGCTATCTTATTATTTATACTCGTGTATTAACTCAGCCAAGGACTTGGCTCCCCAGACATCTGCTCCTATTGAGCAGCAAAATGATTTGACATGCAATTTGAAATCTGATCCATATAATTGAAATTAGAAAATGAGATAATAGAGGTAATCTCTAGCAGTTATAATAATTTAAATAATTTAGAATGTAGCTTACAAATCCATAATAGTTGCAGTTGTATAATTCCACAAAATGATAATAAAAATTGTTAACACCTGGTGCATCAGAATATACAAGGCATGATAGGCAAAGAGCTAGAAATTGAATTGTTCTTAAGTAGCAACAATATTCATATTTTATGTATTACTGAACATTGGTTAAAAGCTCATAATTAAACGTTTAACTTTAGTAATCACCAGGTCTTTCAATTGAGAAACGGTTTTAAGAGGTGGCTCCTTAATTTTAGCTAGTAAATTATTATCATGTAAAGAACGTAAATATGTTGTGAGCCTTTCTGTTGAGCGAACTGTAGAAATGGCATGTGCTGACTTTGAGCACCTCATTTTTGTGAGCGTTTACAGACCTCCATGTTCTTTATATTGTTACGAGCTTAGAGTTCGTGACAATAAAAACCGCCGATAGAATTACCTAAATTAACACTTTAATTTTCTTTACACCAATTAAAACTTAAAACACTAATAATTAATCACACTGATTCACTTTATTTCGCTCCGAAGCTTCGCTTGTCTCGCCAAATTCAATACTTACCCGATCGCATCTTGCAGCGCCTATAAATACAAATTAGCACCGAAACATCCAGAATATTCAAGTAAACACGCACAAGGGGTTGAGAGTTCGAGTGTCAGCTTCTAGAAGCTTAGTTATTCGTTTCGAGACTAGATGGTGCTGTCGGTTGAAATATTAGTGATGTCATTTTCTGGACAGCTCCCCTCGCTCTCGTCCCTGACACTAGATGGCGCTAGTGCCGGGTACATGACGTCGACTTATTCGCGCAACACTGCCCCCTTCTAAAACATGCTCGTCCCGAGCATTATCGGCCCCATAATAACGCGCCAAGCGATCCACATGGACGATCTTAGGAGTCCCTCTTGCACCTTTCTGTATCCGGAAGGTTACATCGTTGATCCTGGTTAATCCAGTACGGGCCGTCCCATTTAGCTTGAAGCTTTGAAGATTTCCCTTTGCTGCGGACTGGATTGTACAACCACACTAGTGAACCTTCGTCGAACCCTTTAATGTTCATTTTGCGGTCGTACCAGGTTTTCATCTTCTCGGATATTTGCTGGCCCGATTATCTGACGTTCTCATAAATGTCATTAATTTTGTTCCGCAAGTCATTTGCATAATCGGTTATACTGCGTGGGGCATCAGGTGGTATCCCGGTGATCAGGTCTGCAGGCAGCCGTAATTCTCTTCCAAAGTTTGCGAAAGCTGGTGTCACTGCTGTACTTTCGTGAACAGCGCTTCGATATGACAACAAAAACGGTTGTATGTGCTTGTCCCAATCTCGTCGCCGATTATCTACAACATTTGCTAGGTACCTCTCCAATGTCTGATTAAATCGTTCCACCATTCCATCAGATTGCGGGTGATAAGAAGTCGTTCTTGTTTTATGAGTACCCATAACTCGGCAAGTTTCCTGGAATATTTGAGACTCAAAATTCCTTCCTTGATCGCTGTGAATCTCTAAAGGTATTCCAAAACGACAGAAGACTTCATGAACTAGTTTATCTGTAACTGTTGAAGCTCCTTGATTTGGAAAGACTTCCGGCCACTTAGTGAAGTAATCCATCACAACCATGAAATACTTGTTACCGCTTTCACTCTCCGGAAACAGCCCCGCCACGTCAACGGCTATTCTCTCCCATGGTGCACCAACATTTTACAACTTCAATGCACCTCTACTACGAGTCTGAGGTCCCTTTACAGCTACACAACTTGTACATTTGTAACACCAGTCCTCGACATCGTTTCGATAGTGGACCCAGATAACCGTTCTCGGATCTTCAGTAGAGTTCGTTTAACTCCCAGATGACCTTCTGAATAATCATTATGGTACAGCTGTAGAACATCAAGTACTTTAGCTTTGGGGACAACCATTTGCAAATGCCAGCTGTCTCCCCGAACATTTTCCCATTTACGGCACAGAACTCCATCCTGAAGCAGCAAGCTGTCCCACTGGGCCCAATAGCTTTTAATGGTCGAACTCATCGCTGAGACGTCGCTCCACTTGGGCTTGGGAGCACCGGCCTTCATCCATTCCAGAATCGGCTTGACGTCCGGATCTTCCCGCTGTGCACGTTGTAATCAGTCCTTCCAATCGTTGCTGAGGTGGTCTGCACTGAACATCCTCACGGATACCACTTCCTTACTCTCTTGCCTAGTACAATGTTTGCAATCTTCAGGACAAGGTCATCTTGACAATATATCTGCGTTATCATGAGATTTCCCACAGCGATGTTCGATCTCAAAGTCGTATTCCTGCAGTAGTTCAATCCACCTCGCAAATTGTCCTTCTGGATTTTTAAACTGCAAAAGCCATTTTAGTGCAACATGGTCAGTTCGTAAGTAAAATTTTCTCCCCAGAAGATATTTTTTTTATAGAAGAAGGGGCAAACGAGCATGCGGCTCACCTGATGTTAAGTGACTACCGCCGCCCATGATCAACCGCAACACCAGGAGAATTGCGGGTGCGTTGCCGGTCCTTTAGAAAGGAGTAAGCTCTTTTCTTCAAGGCCCCCAGTTCGTATCGGTCCGGAAAAATCGCTAGTGGTAAACTATTCCACAGAGAGGTTGTACGTGGAAGAAAACTCCTTGTGAAACGAACAGTGGTGGACTGTCAAGCATCCAGATGGTGTGGATGGTATCGGGACGTTTCCCGTTTAGTGCGTTCACGAAATTTGGCGGCTGAGATTAATCCGAACAATTCCTCAGAGCACTCCCCGTGATTGATGCGATAAAATACGCAAAGAGATGCAACATCTCTTCGCAACGCCAGTGAATCGAGCCGATCGGAAAGCACTCGGTCGTCGACAATTCAAGCTCCTCTGCGCTGGATGCGGTCAAGTGGAAGGAGCTGGTACTGGGGAGCCCCAGCCCAGAGTTGGGAACAGTGTTCCATGTGCGGCCGAACCTGCGCCTTTTAAAGTTGCAGGCGGTGTGCCGGCATGAAATATTGTCCCGCTCTGCTGAGCACGCCAAGCTTTTTAGAGGCCAATTTGGCCACTCGATATGTCGACGCCGAGGATTCCGATACTAGCTGAGGCAACAAGGGGAGTGCCTTGAAACTGAGGGGATACGACAAAGAAGTTCTTTTTAGCGGTTAACGCGCAAACTTGTGTCTTCTGGGGGTTAAACTGGACTAGATTTAGTCGTCCCCAATCCGAGACTCTGTTCAGCAAAGACTCGACTTCAGACACAAGTTTGTCCCGGCACTCGGAGACGTTTTCCCGAGAAATATTGGCTCGGCCGGTGTAAAGAGCATCACCAGTGCTGTCATCCGCATAGCAATGAATGTTACGGGTATGCAACATATCATTGATATGCAGAAGAAACAGCGTTGGCGATAGCACGCAGCCCTGTGGAACACCAGCATTAATAGGCTTGCAATCGGAGCTTGCACCGTCTACAACGACCTTGATGCTCCGATCTGCAAGAAAGCTGGTGATCCAATCGCACGATTTCTCAGGAAGCCCATAGGAAGGGAGCTTCGAAAGAAGCGCTTTGTGCCAAACCCGATCGAAGGCCTTCGCAATGTCCAAACTAACGGCCAATGCCTCCCTCTTGGACTCTACTACCTCCGCCCATCTGTGAGTTAGGTAGACCAGAAGATCACCAGCTGATCGACCACGGCGAAAACCGTATTGACGGTCACTAATCAGCTGGTGATCTTCAAGGTACCTCATGAGCTGGCAGTTTACAATGGACTCCATTGTTTTGGAGAACAAGGAGGTGATGGCGATTGGCCGGTAGTTGGACGGGTCAGAGCGGTCGCCTTTTTTAGGGATCTGGTGGACGTAAGCCGTCTTCCATGATTTTGGGACTACGCCTAAGGAGTAGGAGTACCGGAAAAGACGCGATAAAACCGGTGCAAACTCTGGAGCACATGTCCTCAGCACAATTGGGGGGATTCCGTCAGGCCCACTCGACTTGTGGATGTCCAGGAAGAGGAGTGCTTTGCGAACCGAGCGCTGTGTGAGGTGCACTTCTGGCACGGAGCACAACGCAGGATGGTCGGCGGCGTACTTCCCCCGTCATCGAGAGTCGAGTTAGACGCAAAGAAAGAGCCTAGAAGATCGGCTTTCTCCTTTGCGGTTTGGGCCAGTGAGTCGTCCTCCCTGTGCAGAGATGGAAAAGATGGCTGACAGAAATTCCCCTGGACAGCCTTGGCGAGAGACCAGAATGCACGGGTTCCAGAAGGAAGGCGAACTAGTTTCTCGCCAATTCTGCCTATGTGCTCTGACTTTGCCTTGGCAATGACTCTTTTGAAGGACTTAGAGGCGGAATAATACTTCTTTTTTAGAGCGCTGGTGTTTACATCCCGGGACGCTGATTCATCAGCCCAGGCTCGGTAACACTCCTGCTTATAGCATGATGTATTTTACAGGAGCGACCAAACCATGGCTGAGATTTGCCTCCAATGGGCACCACAGAGGAAGGAATAAAAAGTTTTATACCCTGAAGTACTACATTAGCAACAGAATCCGCAACAACGGTGGGATCATCCGGCGAGAAGCGAACCCGCCCCCAAGGGTAGGACGCAAAGAAAGATCTCATTCCATCCCAATCGGCTGACCTATAGTGCCAAACACGGCGGCAGCCTGCAGAATGCAACCACGATTTCAGCGTGAGTGGCACAACACTCCGGACCAGACAATGGTCCCAGGAGCCGAAAGGGGCGTCGACGGAAATCTGATATCCGTCCGGGTGAGAGGTCAGCAGAAGGTCCAACAGGGAAGGTGCATGATCCTCCACATCTGAAATCCGCGTAGGCGAAGTAACCAGTTGTGTCAGACCATATGCCAAGGCAAAATCATGAACAGATCTCCCCGCATGATCGGTTAAAAGTGAACCAAGCCATTCGGCGTGATGGGCGTTAAAGTCGCCGAGGATCACGATCTCTGCGGAGGGGAACTGCTGTAGCAACGAATCTGCAGCCATTTGGACGTGGTCGAAGAGTCGGTCTGTTTCGGCATTACCGCTATGGGACCTATAGAGGTACCCCTAGACGCGCGGATGGTCGTCGCTGTCTACGCGTAGCCAAAGGATGGACAGGTCCGAACCTTCAAGTCTGCCGAGGCGTCGAGAACAGATGTCCTCTCCGACGTAAACGCAAACTCCAGCCCGAGGCACAAAGGAGTGTTCCAGTTTGTACCCCGGGTATGAGAGATACGAGACATCACCCGGAGAGGACACCTGCGTCTCGGTCAGAAAGAGCAGAGCCGGCCTCGCCGTCTCGAGATGGTAGTGGACGGTGTTTAGGTTAGAGTGAAGTCCTCTGATATTGCAGAAATTCACGGACAGCGTGGCAGGGGTCGCCTTGGTCTTGTTGCTCCGTTTGCCCCGAGCAGTTGTAGTGTTGAACAGAATTTTCTCAAAGGTAATTCTTCTCCAGTGTTTATTTTGTGTTGAACTAAGCCAGTCTTTCCTATGTCAGCATCGTTTGATGAAAATACATCGGCATACTTGAGTAACAACTTCTTCGCCTTGACGATTTCGGTCGGGGAGGGAACGCTGCGACAGTCTTCCAAAAGTGAGGTCACTATCGTTTGTGCATCCTTGCTGGGGGTCTCACTCGATAGATATATGCACCGACGTAACCAACCCACTTCCTCACAAGTACCAACCAGCGTGCCTTTTTCTATAATCTGTTCCCGGTCACAAAGGTTCAGCACACGTACTCCCGAGATGCCAGTGATTCTGACCAAGGTTCGAGCTACTTTCCATGAAAGGTCGTGGTTTACCCTTTCCACAAGTACACAACGGTGAGCTTGCCCAGCGTTTCGAGGAAGACTAACCAGAACAATCCTTTCCGATCTCGGCGGAAGAACAATCTTCTTAATGCTATACACGTTCCCTGGTAACGCACCTTCCATAAAAAGTTCCTCCTTTCCACATTTCAAAACACCTTGCTTAACGTCGACCTCACAACAATTATTCCTCATTAAGTCCAGGCCTAGGATGCAGTCGTCCATTATATCAGCCACGATGACATTATGCAGGTAGACCACGTTGCCTAGCTTCAAATCCATCTCCTTCTCTCCACGGACGGGTATACGCTGAATGGTGACCGTTACCAAATTAATGCGTTCTCGGTTGTATGCGGAGTTCCCAAGGAACTGACTTATAAGTTGGGAACTAACAACCGTACGAGAGGCTCTAATGTCTATGGTCAGTTTACACGGCATTCCGTTGACCTAGTCCTTGATGATTAGACTGTTCCCATCATGGGTTTGTGAGATCGAGATCCTTGGGGCTCTTTTAACATTAGCCAGTACCCGCCCCGCAGTTCTGGCTTTTACTCGTTTCCCTGCTGCTGCTGGGCGGTTCTGTTGGCCGCACTACCCTCCTGAGACCGTTCAACTTCCCTTTCTAGGGTTCGCTTAGGGCAGCTGGATCGAAGATGGCCCTTTTCCCCTACAGCCATAGCACCTAGGGATGTACACTTTGGTGCGGTCGCGAACTGTAGCTGCTGCAACCTCCCTGACGTGACGGGAACGATGATCCTGCCGCACGGCAACCACCTCCTGTGCAAGGCCCAAGGCGTCCTTAAGCGTCTCATGGTATCCGAGCCTCACAGCAGCTCTGACTTCCAGGTCGCGGATGCCGTCGATGTATGTCTGCACCAGGTTCCCTTCAATGAGCGCAGGTACAGACCGGTATGCTTTTCGCACCAGCTTCTCCACCTCTAGAGCCCACTGTTGCAGGTTTTCTTTGATGCACTACACGCGATCTTTAAGCTGCACACGAAAGACGTGTTCCAGGTGAGCGTCGCCATATCTCACCTCCAATGCCTCAAGGAGTTGCTCATGAGTCACTTCCGACACTTCACCGAGAGCTTCCAGAACTGTTAAGGCCTGGTCGCGCAGGCCTAGTGTGAGAGCAGTCATGGCCTGACTTTTATTCCAGCCGTTCGCCTTCATAACAACCTCGAACTGGATTTTGTAGGCTGACCAAGAAGAAGTCCCGTCGAACGGTGGCACCTTGAACCCACGTTGCGAAGGTGTAGTAGCAACTACGGGAGCTGTAGTTCCATCCCCACGTTTGATTTCATCCAGCGAATTCTTCATGTCAGCCATTACGTTGTCAACCCGATTGTTCACTTGGTCGATTCGGGTTTCAGCTTCCTCGATTCGGGTTTCAGCTTTCGCAATTTGGGTTTCAGTTTCTGACAGGCGGTTGTCATGCTGAGCAACCCTATCCTTCACCTCCTTGATCTCCTTCCCGAAGGTAGCGTGAAGGTCCTTCATGAGGAGCATCTGCTCTTCCAACCAACGGGCCTGTTCCTCTTGTCCATCCCGCAGCTGCTCTTCCAAACAACAGACCTGTTCCTCTTGTCCGCCCCGCAGCTACTCTTCCAAACGACGGGCCTGTTCCTCCTGTCGGCGAGCCTGTTCCTCCTGTCGGCGAGCCTGTTCCTCCTGTCGGCGAGCCTGTTCCTCCTGTCGGTGAGCCTGTTCCTCCAGTTGGCGAGCCTGCTCCTCCTGCTGCTCTTTCAACTAACGGGCCTGCTTCTGCTGTCGGCGAGCCTGCTCCAGCAGCATCAACATCAGAGCACCTAAATCAGGTGCTGCAGATGTAGGAGCTACTGACGGGCCTGCAGCCGGCGGCTGGCCCTCCAACGTCTGCGGCGTTACACCACCAAATCTTCTTTGGTCCGTCTCCTGCTGGCGTTGACTTCGGGTACGGACACCCTCCGTTTCCTCCTTAGGTAAAATCGGCATGATTTTATCCCACTTCTGACACCAATTGTTACGAGCTTAGGGTTCGTGACAGTAAAAACCGCCGATAGAATTACCTAAATTAACACTTTAATTTTCTTTACACCAATTAAAACTTAAAACACTAATAATTAATCACACTGATTCACTATATTTCGCTCCGAAGCTTCGCTTGTCTCGCCGAATTCAATACTTCCCCGATCGCATCTTGCAGCGCCATTAAATACAAATTAGCACTGAAACATCCAGAATATTCAAGTAAACACGCACAAGGGGTCGAGAGTTCGAGTGTCAGCTTCTAGAAGCTTAGTTCTTCGTTTCGAGACTAGATGGCGCTCTCGGTTGAAAGATTAGTGATGTCATTTTCTGGACAGCTCCCCTCGATCCCGTCCCTGACACTAGATGGCGCTAATGCCGGGTACATGATGTCGACTTATTCACGCAACAATATGATAATTTTGAAAAAAATATGGAGGAAGTTTTCGCTAAGCCTAATAAACAGAATAAATCTGTAGTAATATGTGGAGAATTGAATATCAATCTCATAGAAGCTTCCTCCACCAATATTAAATTTAGATCATTGTTTAAATCTTATGGTCTTTTTAATTTATTTTTGCAGCCAACACGTATTACTGAATCTAGTGCAACATGTATACTTAGATAATATTTTACAAATGTTAAGCAGTTCAATAAATGTATAATTCAAAACTTGAGCTCTGATCACTGTGGACAATTAGTTTCATTATCTTATGTTCACAAAAAGCAAAAAGATATAAAAGTAGTGTTTTTTCCAGTAAATTCACGTCGCAAGAAATAGTAACATAGAATATAACATAAGAATTAGTAACATAGTAATAAAACTTCCATTACTTTTATAACAAAATAATCCAAAGTTTTTGTATAAAACATTATTTAAGCTTATTTGCAATGAATTTATCAATACTTTTACTTTTAAAACATGCTCCTTGAACAATTGCAAGGCATTTAACGAATGGGCGAAAGTTGGAGTCCATAAAAGTAGACAAAGGTTATATGAACTTTACAATGAAAATTAATATAATTCTAGCGTTGAATTTAGGGAATATGTAAAAAAATATTGCAAAATGTTTAAAAAAGTGTGCTCCTTAGCCAAGTCATTGTATTTTAGCAACAAAATAAAGACTGCTTCTAATAAAAAAAAATGACATGGAGTATAATTAAAGGGAAATCGGTAAGGTCAACTCTCGCAATTCAAACTATTAGTTAAGTTTTGACAACAAATTAAATAAATCAGATCAGGACGTTGCCATAGTTTTTGGGAAATATTTTACTGATATTCCGATCTTAACCACTAAGTCACTGAATTCTTCTCCTGCCGTCGTCGAATCATTACTTAAACAAAATGTAAATGTGTGTCAAAGAATTATACTTTTCATAAAGTGTCATCAAAAGATATAGTAAAATATTTTAAGACTATTGATATTAAGAGAACCGCCAATCTATGGGGGATTTCGGTTAAAGTTACTGCGTCTAAATAGATACAATTGCACCTCAACTATCTATTATTTTTAATACCAGTATCGAATCTGGTGTGTTTCCTGATTTAATGAAGCATAGTAAAGTGATACCTTTATTTAAATCTGGCAGCACATTGGACCATGCTAATTTTAGATCTATTTCTGTACTGCCAACACTTAATAAAATATTTTAACTAACTTTAATTTAAACAATCAATTTGGTTTTACAAGGGCTCGCTTGACAACTGATGCTAGCGTTGAGCTGATTAAATATATATTTAATGCATGGGAGAATCCACAGGATGCTGGTGTATTCTGGGTGTATTCTGTGACCTCTCCAAAGCCTTCGATTGTGTTCACCATGAAATATTAATCAGGAAACTTAAACACTACGCTGTTGAAAGCGATGCTCTTAAATTAATTATTTCCTATTTAAGTGACAGAACGCAAAAAGTTGTCATTAATAATATGAGTTCTTCCGAGTCGAGTGTACAAATGGGCGTGGCTCAGGGCTCATTTCTCGGCCCGTTTCTGTTTCTTGTATATATTAATGACTTACCTTACATAATAGGGGATAATCACGATATAGCATTATTTGCTGATGATACTTCATTAATTTTCAATATTAAAATGACAGTTATCAAATTATGACGAAGTAAATAATGCTATAGCTCAGTTAGTCAATTGGTTTAATGTTAATAATTTGCATTTAAATGGAACTAAAATTAAATGTATAAAATTCGTAACTCTTAATGTTAAACATGTCAATACTAACCTCTCAACTGCGGATGTCCAAGACTTGGACACGAAAATATCTCCGTTGACTGCGGGCGTCCAAGTAATAGACATTTTTTACCCGCTCTTTTAATGAAGAAACAAAGCATTATGCGCTATTTCTAACTCATTCTACCATATGTCAGTGTGTACAGGATAAAAAAGGCTAGCATAAAAACCCCACAGCTTATACACTTTAGTAGTATATTTTATTTAAATCATTCTTAAATGTCGTCCGTTCCTTGAGTCAGCCATTAGTGTGATTGACGCGCGCTAACAACGAAGTAGTTTGTAATTATTTTGTATTAATTTATATTTATTGTGTGGTGAATTGTGTTAAAACAATGCCTGGGTAAGTAATCTTCTTATTTATAATCTCATTTTGTGTTTTATCTTATTAAGTACGTGTAAAATAGTTTTTTAATATGTATGAAGCAAACTGCTATCTTAAAACTAACATGCTGGTAGAGGAAAGTTGACTTGAAATGTACGTAAAATTTTATTGTTGACTGTCAGTTTTGTGTTAAAGTATGTATAATTGTTCATCGTTCACAGTTTTAGTACATCAAAATGTGGATAAAGTACAATATTTTCAAAATTTTAATTTATATACGCAATAGGTGCAATAGTGTCCATTTTTGAGACGTCCGTAGAAGTGAATTCTAGTTCTCTGTTTTGCGGGTGGCGAAAAAAGGAACTAAAGTTTACCATACTGCATCAAGTTCAAATTCGGTTGAATCGTTAGAATGGTAAAGAATCTAGCGCCCTCGAGCAGAGAAATGGAGCTTGGTTGACTCCACGATTATTCGATGATTTATAAAAAATTGAATGTGGCATTTGGATATGTCATGTATGTTAACACAAGACTTCGGAATTTTTTAAACAATTTATTAAAACAGAAAGTTAGATTGTATTTACATAATATGCTTTTTAATATTTTTATTATTATTTTTTTTAATATTTAATATTTGAAATTTTTATTTTTTTAATTTAATATGAACAGGTTGTGGTTTTTAAGGTCACCTCAGACACATATTTCTTATACTGGTTTTTTTAATGTACATTTTATCTGTATGTACTTTGCAAATCGTGTAACGTTGCGTTATGTTTCAACCTAGAGCAAGATTGCTGCTACCTACAGTACTATTCTTAAATGAATTGTACTGCAGATACAGTAAATCCAACAAGTACCAGGAGCCTTTTAAAGAAATAGGTACCTATGTTATATATTTATTAAATTTTATACTTATGTCTATCCATCCATTTAGTTTTTGTTGTTGCCTAGATATAATTTGTTCAGCTAATTATTTCAGACTATCATCGTCGAAATTGTTAAGTTAGTTAAGTTACAAAGCCTATTTCCGTCCCACTGCTGGGCCTTCCCTCATTTCTGAAAGGGTTTTACGGCAAAGAAGTGTCCACCGCCCATATACGTGTTGGCGAACTGCACATGCCTTGGAAATATTTTTTTTTATTTCTCAGACAGTCAGACTTCCTCATTATGTTTTTCGTTACCGCCGAGCAAGAGGTAAATCAGCACTTAAATTGCAATTAATAATTTCATTAATGCCGGCGAGGATCGAACCCGGTGTGCTAGCATACTGTGAAATTTAACGCGAGAGCTAACAATCTGAGCTACCAGGGCTCTCTCATCGTCGAAATGAATACTTAAGTTAGTTAAGTTACAGCCTTTTTACGCACCACAGCTGGGCAAAGGCAAAGAAGTTTCCGTCACGCTGCCCCAATGCGTGTTGGCGAACTTCACATGTCTTCGAAATATTTTTTTCTTATTTCACAGACATGCAGGTTTCCTCACAATGTCTTTCTTCACCGCCGAGCACGTGGTAGATCAGCACTTAAAATTGCAATTAACAATTTCATTATTGCTAGCAGGGATCGAACCCGGCTTGCTAGCGTACTGTGAAATTTACAGCGAGAGCTAACCATCTGAGCTACCACGGCTCTTCTGAGCCACCACGGCTCTCATCGTTGAAATGAATACACCTCTTTATTTTGTATGTTTTTTTTCTATAGGATAGGGTGACAAACGAGCACGCAGTCCACCTGTGGTGGTTGCTGCGGCCCATAGATATCTACATCTATCCTCCATTACAAATCAAAATGCAAAAATGCGTGTCACCCGTGAGGACTAAGATGGAACGCCTAGTTTCCAGCAAAAAGGCTCTCCGGTTCTCTACACTCACCATACGAAACACAGAAGCATTAAACAATTATTTCACGCTGGTATTCTGTGAGAGCGTGGTCCTTCCCCGGTCGAGCCGGCCTATTCGTGCTACAACTATACTACTAATATAATTGCAGCATGGCTCTACCACGTATAAAAAATGTTTTAATGAGCTAGTACATGGTGCAAAAAAAAGTGCAGAATCGAACTTTAATTGTGGCATATTTTTGTATAATGTATAAGAAGTGGGTTCTTTAAAAATATACATAAATAATATTTTTCTTATTTCAGAAAGAGATATATTTATTTTAAATTTTATTATTTCGTAGCTATTATTTGTGTTAAATCAAATATGTTACCTTTTGGAGAAATAATGTTATTGGTTATTGGAAATGTAACATATCCGCTGCGCACCTCGCGGCGCCTCTGTCACTCGACACATATGGTGAATTGGGTATTGTTTACAAAAAACGTTATTTATAACTCTACATCAGTGGGAGTGACTCTTGAGTGGTTTTATGGTTTTTAAAGGAATGAATGAATCTTTATTTCCGTACAAGAGCTGTTAAAGTTTGTTTGCTCAAATAAAGTAATTAATTTTTCAATAAATATGGCACTTACGACTAAAATTTTGATATCGGCATTAAGAGTACTTGTGAAATACTTTATCGGATTTCTAAAACTTAGCAAGACCTATTGAAAGATGATTGAATCAGGTAAAGAAAAAGAGAGATTCAAGACTGAATCATTGTAATGAAATTAAAAAAAAAACTATTTTTATTCACTAAAGCATTACGCCGCATTATGCCGCATCTGGTCCGTCAACTACATGCTACATCGGTGTAAATTGATTGTGGGTTCTTGTAAGCTTATGATTATTACGTTTTACGATAAAAAATTGTATTGTGGCCTATGATTTTGCACATAAAATATTGTAAACAATAGACGTAGGATTAAAATAAAATAAAATTGAACTATTAAAAAACTTTGTGTCGTTGAGAAATATGATAGTTTTGACTTTATTCAATATTTATGTATACTAACTACTTTAAACTTTATTAAATATATGTACTCTTTTATTGGAAATTTCATAGAGAATTCAGAAATGTATACATATTATAGTATTCGACATACCAAAATCAAGATATTTGCGTTTAAACGGATTGGGCCCGATCAGCCGTCCATTTTATTAAACAGCTCCGCAGTCAACGGAGTATTACGGTTAGAGTCTCCGCAGCTGAAAGGCTAACGTAATTTTAAATGGGATTAACTGAGTCTTGTTGATACCACCATTTTTCTTGGAATCACACTGGACGCAAATCTTCAATGGCTCCTCCATATATCAAAACTAGTTCTGCAGCATATGCTGTAAAAAGGGTTAGAATTCTTACCAGTTGTGACACCACAATATTATTGTTAATAATTAAATTCAATATAAAGGGGCATCAAAGTAGTCTTAAAATATATTTATATTAAGCAACAAAATTACATTAATAAGCATAAAGTTATGATAAATACATTTCAGACATTAGACAAGTATATTTAAGGCAAAATATTGTCTTTCAGAATAAATAAAAATTATTTTAAAACTTGTAAAAATATTTATAATATGATAAATAATAGAAATATAAGTCGAAAATATTATAAAAATAAAGATAAATAACATTTATAAGATAATTAGAAAACGTGTTAAAAATTGCCAAAGTCATAGAAGGAGTTCATGTATAAAAGAAAATTTTCCCAAGGTACAGAAGCTGTTCATGTATATATATATATATATATATATATATATATATATATATATATATATATATATATATATATATATATTAGGGACTTATAATAGAAAACTTAATTATACAAAAGCATTATTAAAGAAGGTCTTCTTGATGCATAAGCATTATATTATGGGGTGGTCGGGTGACCAACTGCCCTTAGTACTGTAGCAAAATGACTAGTCTTTATTAGGGACTTGAAAAGAAATATTTTGGTAGCGTGTATGCTGCTTCACGAGCAATTGGTCCGAGGTAAACTTGGGCTCGCTAACCGATGTGTCCTAGACATATCATCTTATTGCCGGTGGAAAGCGAGTTTGTTGTAGCAGTACGTCTTTCCCATGGACGTCGTACATCCCTAAAGTTTGTAGGTGGCGTCGTAGCGCATAGCGATGCATCGTCTATCTTTCGGATTGGGATGAGTGTGTTTGGTAGCACTTTTATGTGTAACGGGCATACTTAACTCTATGTCTTAGTGCATTAGCGCTATGATACGAGTACGTGGAGTTTTGTTCACTGGAGTCTTAGTAGCGTGCTACTATGATACGTTGGTGATATTTTTTAGTTAACAACAATACAAAATTTGTAACCACAGTCAATAGGGATCATGTGATTGTGTTGTGAGGGGTCGTCATCCGTATGATAGTTGCATTGATGCTTACTGCTACTTGTGGTATTGCGTCTTGTGATTGATCTGCGGGTGTGCTGCGCCTGATTCGAAGCATTTTTGTGGTTCTGATCGATGGAGGTATGTGGGTGGTGATGTCTGCTGGGATGAATGGGGGAACTTGGAATGGTTTAAGCCCGACGATAGTCGTATTGATGCTTGCATTCTGCAGCATTGCGTCTCTGCAATGGTTGTTTGGTGGGACGCTATTCACAATGGCGCTCTCTGCGTCTTGGTTTGACTCACACCTAAGTAGTTTTGCCCAAGTCGGGTCCCTTTAATATGGGGCTGCAGACTGTCTGCCCTCCATAATGTTTTATATAACAACATAATAATATATCTCTGTAACTTTCCCACCTTTGAATGATTGAAGGCAACTTGTTGGTGGGTGAGACAAACATGATCAAAAATGCATTTACTCAACGTCAGTGACACAAAACCTTTCTGATGGCAAATTATTACCAACATCTTATAACTGCCTTTTGGCTATATCTGCCGTTGTATTGGTTGGTGGAGCATATGTGTCGATCTCATGCGGGTGGTAGCTGGCGGGAGGATCTGAGGAGACTCTCAAGGCTGCGGCCGAAAGCCGCACAACGTGGGACCCCATTCCCTTGAGGTGAGCGGTAGACTCATGACACACTCTGTGGCTAGTAGCCGTGCTGATCATGCAATTGTTGGTGATGCCATACACTCACATCACGTCTGGAGGACCGGCGGTCTGGCAGATGTTGTCGCTCACGGAGGGTTTACGGCTGGTGTGCCAATTTGCCTAAACCGTGTGACGTACATTCATTGTGGCTAGATTCGTTCGTATTCTGTATGGCATTTACACACATTGACATGCGCGACTTCGGTCGATGTTTGTGATTACGCACTACCAAGGAGCCAAGCCCTCTTTTACTAGTTCGCCAGTTATTTTACTGCGGACTACGGTCCAGTGCCCGAATTAGCGTTCCCTTCGCGGGAGTGCATCAAAATGGTTGGCGTTCACCGCGCACGCCGTGTGGTTTCTTTAAAATAAATCAAAGAGAGCGAAGCCCTTGTATCGTGTATTTTGTATAAATATATTGTGAGCCTTTTCCAAGCGGGAAGGGATAAATAATAATAAATTAATAATGTAAACCTGATACAAGTGGAATAGGGACGTTTTATATTCTTTATCTTTCTCGTGCCCTGTATTCGTGAATGGGGTTCACTTAGCTTATAAGGCACTACCAACAGCTTTCAATTGCTCTAGTAAATATTCATTCTTCTAAAAGACACCTAAAAGAACTAAGTTACTAAACAAACAAAATGTAAATAAGAGTCCTAACTAAGACGATCACGCCTAAAATATTACAAACGGCCAATTATTAAACATTTAGAAAAGTCATTTAGATAGATTAAAACATATATTTATTATCGCGGTCACACACACACACACACACACAAACACACACACACACACACATACACACATACACATATATATATATATATATATATATATATATATATATATATATATATATATATATATATATATATATATATATATATATTACGGCCCTCACTTACCCTGACAAAAGTCGACAGGATTAGGTCCCATCAGTAATCCAACTCGACGAGCAACCGAAGGGAGGGCCCAATGGCCTATGGATAATTAATTTATAACGGATGTATAAGCAAACACAAACTTACCGAATTCCAGGTGTAGGGTCGACCACAAGGCGTTGTCAGGGGCAAGTAAATGATATGTGTGAGTGATGTAGGAAAGTGTTTAATGTAACCTGACGTCACTGATGTAATTTTAAGCAGAATCGCATGCGTTGCCACGCTCCACAAGGCGCAATCACTTTATAAGGCGCCTGCCGTTATAGGAACTTAAAGTCTAACGTCACTTAGCACAAACTATAATCGAGCGCGATCGCCACCCGAATCACAAAGTTTAGCGTTCAACCGATAAAGCAAGATTCCTTAGCACGATATTAAAACGCAACACAAGCCACGCGTCGATGCAAATTAATAGAAATCGAAGTTAAAATAGTCACTCAAAACTCGAAGGAGAAGCCTCACTGTCACGTATATTAACGAAATAAAACAACACAATAGAAGCCGTTGTAATTCAACGTAGCAACTCTTACGTAATTCGCGACTCTAATCGAAACGGTCTTCGCGCACCAAGATTCTTCTAGACTAATCTCGCGACCTCCACCAGCACGGCCACAGTGCGCAAAGATCTAACAGACTATCAGGCACTCCCGTAGGCGTAAGCGAATGCCCCCCTCCCGCGCGACGCTAAACTGGTTCCCCGCTCGAAACTAGCGTCTTGCAAGTTGTAGCTTGCTACAATCGGGCGTAAACAAATCCCCGTCCCGGACATAAGGACCTATAACCGCGAGTAAATTGGCAAACGGGATAGGGTCGCGACGGCACGTTGCAAGACCGAATCTTCAACCAAAACCTCGGCCCCTAGGTACCCCATACGGTCCATACGGCAACTTAACAATGCGCCCACGGCTCCAATACAAAGGCAAAGCGTTAGGTTCTTTAACTAACGGGAGGTCTCAAACCCGAGGAGGATCCGTCTTATCAGACTACTTAACGCGCTGCTGCAAAAGATGTAGGTACTCAAGAGACCATCGGTGAAAAACTCTGAGTCATTTGTTGCAGCAGGTCAAATCTGCCCAACCGCGAAGATTTTATTTCCCTGAAGGGGTACTCGGGCAGAGCGTTAAGCGGCTGGCCAATCAGGAAGTGACCCGAGGTTAGAAACTTCAAATCATTCGGATCGGACGAGAGGGGACAGAGGGGCCGAGTGTCGAGTACCGCCTTAATTTTACAGAATACAGTGGCAAGCTCCTCAAATGTCAAAATAGTTTTGCCAACAACGCGACGGAGATGCGCTTTTGTTTTTGCTTTGCTTTAATCACCGCCCCAAAAATACCACCCCAATGTGGGCAAGCCGGAGGGTCGAATTTTCTCTGGATGCCCTTCGAGGACATTGCAGTACCTAAATAAGTCCTGTTTCTGGACAGAAATTCGACGACCACCTTCAAATATCAATCCGTGCCCCTATAATTCGTTTCGCAAATCGACCGGATCAGATCCGGCAAACCGCGACACGATACGAAGCGGCCCACCGTGACCACAAAGGCTTCAGTGCTTAGGGCACTTACAAGTTCTAAGTGAACGGCCTTAGTGACGAGGCACTCGAAAACGCACAGATAGGCCTTATGTGAACGCGCGTTACGAAGGTTGGGGGACTTGACGAGGAAGGGGCCAGCAAAGTCGGTTCCGATTCCAGCAAATGGTCGAATGGCCCAGACGCGGTCGGGTGGTAAGTCATACATTATCGGCTGCGATATGGTGCGGTCATTTTCATCACGAACGGGACTATTATCGCTAATAAGCCTGATATTTTGCTGATGGAACGGGCGCAGTCAAGGATATTTTTGGTCGGTATTACCGTTGCGTATGACGAGAACCTCATGAAAGCCGAAACAGATAAGCAATCAAAATATCTTGATCTGGCTCACGAGGTGACCGACATGTGGATTGGTCTGTCGACCGAAATTATTCCTGTATTTTTATCCTTTTTTTTCAAGTTCCCTTCTTTTGTGAGAAAATCTATCATGTCATCCAGCTACTGTGAAAATATGTGTACTTTCAGCCCTACAACTTACATCTTGGGTTCAATTAAGTAAAAATTACTGAAAAGGTGTGTAGTCGTGTCTGCAAGCGGATTAATCCCAGCCAGCCTCTCGGGTTTCTGAGGCGGCTGGGATTCCGTGACGGACCGCACCAGGGTCAAATGCAGAAGGCGGTGCTACTCTATACCGCCCGCATCGTCCGCCGGTTTCTTTACCTTTCCCCCTAACCCTCGGCCGTTTGGTCTCCCCTGCGAAGGCTTCCAACTAGTTGGTAAACAGAAACATAAACAGGAACTTTTTTATTCAATGTAGATTATAACAATATTTATTGAAAATCACTTTTTCATTTACCACTGGTTCGCAAAAAAAAAAAATCTCCGTCCTGGGAAGAACCAGCAAGAAACGCAGCGGGTCTATTTTTTTTTTAAATAATAGCTTACAATCATGTTTACAATTAACAACACAAGACAAATTAGAAATAGCTTGGTAGCGATCACCCTTCCCAGGGGTTATTATTATCCATAAATTCCTTAATATTATAATAAACCTTTTTATACAAACTTAGTTTAATAACATTTTTAAATTTTGTGCACGACAAATTTTGTATATTTTCTGGGATACTGTTGTAAAAGCGTATACATCGCCGCAACAATGAATTACTGACTCGGTGGAGTCGAGTAAATAGTACTACCAGTTTGTGTCTTTTCCAAGTATTTACAGAATGAATGTCACTTATTTTCGCAAAACAACTTTTATTTTTGTGTACGTACATTACATTTTCATAAATGTAATAAGAGGCCAGAGTTAATATATTAATTTTCTTAAATTTTTGTCTTAGTTACTCTTTTGGTTTTAAATTATATATTTCTCTAATGTCCCTCTTATGTAAAATAAATATAATTTCAGTGTCAGTCGCGTGTCCCCATAAAAATATCATACGATATAATGCTATGGACATAACTAAAGTAAACTACTCTAGCTGTTTCAACACTGTGTAACGCTCCCCGCCTCTCTATATAAATATATATAATGTAAAATATATTATATATAATTAGTTTACCCCTTTTTAATAAAATTATACTGTTTATGCCCGATTGTAGCAAGCTACAACTTGCAAGGCGCTAGTTCCGAGCCGGGAACCGGTTTAGCATTGCGCGGGAGGGGGACATTCGCTTGCGCCTACCGCGGTGCCTGTCAGTCTTTTAGAATTTTTGAGTGCTGCAGCCGTGCCGGTGGGGGTTGCGAGATTAGTCTAGAAGAATCTTGGTGCGCGACAACCTTGTCGATTAGAGCTTTTCGTTACGGCTCAGGCACTGCTGGATCTTGCCATTGCTCGTTAGCTAAAGATAGAGGGGTAAGTCCTTTATCACTAGAAAGAACAAGAGACAACTAGAGACAATATTTTGCTTTAATTTACTATATTATTTGTCTAATATCTGAAATGTATTTATCTTAACTTTATTAATGTAATTTTATTGTTTAATATATATTTTGAGACTATTTGTGATGCCCCTTTATATTGAATTTAATTATTAATCACAATATTGGGCCGTCACAATCCACCCCCAAATTTTATGTTAATGACCCACACGGTGGAGTCGTTGATATAAAATTTTACTAAATTGGGAGCATATACACTACACTCAAAAATTTGAACTTATCTGTATCTGTTCTTTCCTCTTTCAATCTGATACAATTCAGTATATATTTTCATCCCAACTACCCCAGGGAATGGCCGCCGCCAAACACCCCTTTTCAACCACATCTATCTCAATGCGATAAACCATAAATTTTTATCTTGATAAATTATTGTATATTATGTCGTTAATATAGTGGTTCTCTTTAGTTTTTGACTTACATTTTAAATCTTTTAAATATTAATTCAGCAATGTTGTCTTTATATGTACAGTATTTTGAATATGAGATGAAATCAGATGGCTACACACCCACAGGATGAATGTGATCGAGCCATTCACCCTGACCCAACTCCCCCAATTTATTGAATAAAAATATTTTACAAAATTATCTTACAATCAATAGTTACAGATAGTCATTAATAAATTCAAAAAAAATCATTTTTCTTACTTTTGTGTCTTGCTCATAACTTTAATTATTTTAAATTTATTTTCTAAAAAGGCCACCCACGAGAACAATTTATATTACAGTATTTATTCTAGTATGTATATAAAACAAAACTATTATTTAAAATATTTTAATAAATTAATAGCATTAAAATTTCCTCTTATTTCATTTGTTTCTGGGTTTGTTAAAGTATATTAAAGTACATTGTCAAAGGGTACGGCTGCGTATGAGGGGTCTTATATAATATAAGGCCCCTCATACCCCAAATTAAATTTTCTCATAACTTTGGTATCTGCATCTGATTTACTAGATCTAGAAACTTTTACTAATTCGCTAATGTGATATTTCATTAATTTATTACGCTTAAGAAATTTTGTGTTTTTATTGCAACTTGCCTCTTTTATAAATTATTTCGAACTTGTTGTCTAATTTGTTCGATATTATGTTCGTTTTTACTATTTAGTTTAAGTGGCTACTTGAACTAATAAATGTGATTGAGTCAGGCGTACTGACCCAAGTTTATAATTCTCTCTATTTAATTCACATTATTACAAACATCACACATGAACATTCGTTTTTTTGTTTTATTTTTTTTTTTGATGAAATAATATAATAAAATACTTAAATTAATATTTTCTTAAGAATTTAACTTAAATCTTGCTCATAACTTTCGATTATATTGAGATCGTTAGATGGAACGTCCTTTAATCAATTGTTGAGATCTTATAAAAAGTTACTGGATTAGTATTTCATTTTCCATCTTCAGCTTTTCTATGGTTACATTATGTATGTTTATAAATTATTCCGTTTAGGATCAGAAACATATGAAGTGCTCGCCGCGTACACCTCTTCTTGATTTACTTTAATTTTGTTATTTCGTTTGGTTAATAAACTTTTTTTTTTCGAGAAATTATTTTAATCTCAAAGGTTTTCACTGCTTTTTTTAAATAATTTTTGAAGCTTTATTTAATTAGCATTAAATTCATTTTTAGGTTTAGCTTTCACTAAATTAGAACTTTTCTTTGTTTTAGCCATTTTATATTTATATATTTTTATCAGGTTTTAGCACTGTAATGTCCTTCACTTACACAAATGTTACTGCGTCTACTCACTTATTTCACTTTATATTTTATTTCGTATTAACTATGCACACACCTTTTATAACAAAATAAATATTAATATTAAAGCCCCACCCCCTGACTCTCAACCACCCCAAGCAAACACCATCCTCCAATACACCTTTCCATTTCACGGACAACAAATTGTAGGCATAACGCCTACTTCATAATTCTTATATAGACGACCTTCTTTTTAAAATATATCCTGGTCACGGCACTGAATTGTAAACCTCCCCCCCTCTCATATAAATAAATAATATTATAATAAATATAAATAATATAATTAATTTACCCCTTTTCAATAAAATCATAAGCATGTGACCAGGTTAAATAAGATATGTTTTGATCTTTCTAACTGATCTTACAAAAGGTTTAATAGTAGGCCGTTTGTAATATTTTGGCGTGATCGTCTTAGTTAAGACCCTTATTTAAGTTGTGTTTGTTTAGTAACTTAAATCTTTTAGCTGCCTTTTGGAAGAATGAATATTCACTAGAGCAATTGAAACCTGTTGGTAGTGCCTTATAAGCTAAGTGAACCCCGTTCACGAAGACAGGGCTCCAGAAAGGTTAAGAACATAAAACGTCCCTATTCCACTTGTATCAGGTTAACATTATTAAATTATTATTAATTATCCCTTCCTGTTTGGAAAAGGCTTACAATATATTTATACAAAATACCCGATACAAGGGCTTCGCTCTCCTACATTTATTTTAAAAAATGTAGGGGAGGCACACGGCTCCACACACGCCGTACGTGGTGAGCGCCAACCATTTTGATGCACTCCCCCCGTAGGGAACTCTAATTCGGGAACTGGACCATAGTCCACAGCAAAAAACTGGCGAACCAGTAAAAGAGGCTTGGCCCCTTGTTAGTGTGTAAGCACAGACATCGACCGAAGTCGCGCATGTCAATGCGTGTAAAACCCATACAGAATACGAACGAATCCAGCCACAGTGAATGTACGTCACACGGCTTATGCAATAATGCTGGTGTTCAACAGGGCTGCGTGCTATCGCCAACGCTGTTTCTTCTGCATATCAATGATATGTTGCATACCCGTAACATTCATTGCTATGCAGATGACAGCACTGGTGATGCTCTTTACACCGGCCGAGCCAATATTTCTCGGGAAAACGTCTCCGGGTGCCGGGACAAACTTGTGTCTGAAGTCGAGTCTTTGCTGAACAGAGTCTCGGATTGGGGACGACTAAATCTAGTCCAGTTTAACCCCCAGAAGACACAAGTTTGCGCGTTAACCGCTAAAAAGAACCCCTTTGTCGTATCCCCTCAGTTTCAAGGCACTCCCCTTGTTGCCTCAGCCAGTATCGGAATCCTCGGCGTCGACATATCGAGTGACGTGCAGTTTCGTGGTCACTTGGAAGGGAAGGCCAAATTGGCCTCTAAAAAGCTTGGCGTGCTCAGCAGAGCGGGACAGTATTTCATGCCGGCACACCGCCTGCAACTTTACAAGGCGCAGGTTCGGCCGCACATGGAATACTGTTCCCATCTCTGGGCTGGGGCTCCCCAGTACCAGCTCCTTCCACTTGACCGCATCCAGCGCAGAGCGGCTCGAATCGTCGACGACGGAGTGCTTTCCGATCGGCTCGGTTCACTGGCGTTGCGAAGAGATGTTGCATCTCTTTGCGTATTTTATCGCATCTATCACGGGGAGTGCTCTGAGGAATTGTTCGGATTAATCCCAGCCGCCAAATTTCGTGAACGCACGACACGGCAAACGTCCCGATACCATCCACACCATCTGGATGCTTGGCGGTCCACCACTGTACGTTTCACAAGGAGTTTTCTTCCACGTACAACCTCTCTGTGGAATAGTTTATCATCGGCGATTTTTCCGGACCGATACGACCTGGGGACCTTCAAGAAAAGAGCTTACTCCTTTCTAAAGGGCCGGCAACGCACCCGCAATTCTCCTGGTGTTGCGGTTGATCATGGGCGGCGGTAGTCACTTAACATCAGGTGAGCCGCATGCTCGTTTGCCCCCTCTTCTATAAAAAAAAAAAAAAAAAAAATTAGGCACACTGACCGTAAACCCTCGGTGAGCGCCACCACCTGCCAGAACGCCGCTTCTGCAGTCGTGACGAAAGTGTATGGCATCACCACCAATTGCATGATCGGCACGGCTACTAGTCGCAGAGAGTGTCGTGAGTCTATCACTCACCTCAAGGGAATGGGGTCCCACGTTGTGCGGCTTTTGACCGCGGCCTTGAGAGTCTCCTCAGATCCTCCCGCCAGCTACCACCCGCATGAGGTCGACAAATATGCTCCTCCAACCAATACAACGGCAGATATAGCCAAAAGGCAGTTATAAGTTGTTAGTAATAATTTGTCATCAGAAGGATTTTGCGTCACTGACGTTGAGTAAATGCATTTTCGATCATGTTTGTCTCAACCACCAACAAGTTGCCTTCAATCATTCAAAGGTGGCAAAGTTACAGAGATATATTGTTATAGTCTTATATAAAACATCATGGAGGTCACACAGTCTGTTAGCCCGTAACGCAGGGACCCGACTTGGGCAAAGCTACTTAAGTGTGAATTAAACCAAGACCCAGAGAGCGCCATTGAGAATAGCGTCCCACCAAACAACCATCGCAGAGAAGCAATTCTCAGAACGCAACAAGCATCAAAACGACTATCGTCGGGCTTACACCATCCTAACGTCCCCCATACATCCCAGCAGACATCACCACCCACATACCTCCATCGACCAGAACAACAAGAGAGCGTCGAATCAGGCGCAGCACACCCGCAGATCCATCACAAGAAGCAATACCGCAAGTAGTAATAAGCATCAATGCAACTAACATACGGATGGCGCCCCCTCACAACACACCCACATGATCCCTATCGAATTTTGTAACAAAGTTCGTATTGTTGTTAACTTAAAACTGCACCTACGTATCATAGTAGCACGCTACTAAGACGGCAGTAGACAAAACTACACGTATTATAGTGCTAATGCACTAAGATATAAAATTGAGTATGCCTGTTACACTTAAAATGCTGCCAAACACACTCATCGCAATCCGAAAGATAGACGACGTATCGCTATGCGCTATGACGCCGCCCACAAACGGTATGGGTGTGCGATGTCCAGGAGAAAGTGCTCGTGAAGCAGCATACACGCCACCATAATATTTCTTTTCAAGTCCCTAATAAGGACTAGTCATTTTGCTACAGTACTAAGAGCAGTCGGTCACCCGACCACCCCATATAATGCTTATGCATCAAGGAAACCTTCTATTATATTGCTTTTGTATCATAGACCTTACTTTCATAAGTCATTCATATATAGGACTCGAACCCACGACCCTACTATTGTAATGCAAATTCATCATAGAGACCTTCTATAGTATTGCTTTTGTATCATTGAGTTTATTATCATAAGTCCCTAATATAGGACTAATCATTGTGCTACAGTACTTCAAGCAGTCGGGCTCCCGACTACCCCATATATATGTACAACTGCAGGTATGTATCTCCGGCAGCTCCTCCATACAAGACATCTATACATGAACACCTTCCATAACTTAGGAAATTTATCTTTCATACATGAACTCCTTCCATGGCAAATTTTCTAATTATCTTATAAATGTTAATTATGTTGATTTTATAATATTTTCGACTTGTATGTTTGTTATTTATCATATTTTTAAATATTTTTACAAGTTTTTAAATAAACTTATTTATTCTGTAAAACAATATTTTGGCTTTAATTTACTATAGTATTTGTCTAATATCTGAGATGTATTTATCTTAACTTTATGCTTATTAATGTAATTTTATTGTTTAATATATATATATATATATATATATATATATATATATATATATATATATATATATATATATATATATATATATATATATATATAATTTTATTGTTTGATATATGTATTAAGACTATTTTGATGCCCCTTTATATTGACTTTAATTACCAATAATAATATTGGGCCGTCACAAGATCAATAGTATTTTGATATTTTGATCACATAGGAAAACGAAAAATATTCAAAATGTTGTAAAGCTTGAAACAGTTTGTAGTCATGGTTGCTTATTTTTATTTCATATTTTTTTACAAACAATTTCCAAAAAAAATCTATTCTTTAGAACACTACAATATGAACTCGGAAAATGTTCTACATTGATTTGGGTGAATTACTAGGTACTTCCTACCTAGACATCATACTACATAGGCGCCACACTTTTACCTATTTCCGCCGATAAATAGTAGTGCTTTCACAGACTGTGAGAAATTCTAAAATAGCGTCGTTTGCAAATTTACCGTATCCCAGTGTTATTATCGAAAGTTCTACATGCACAGAAATTGCAACCTTCCATTAATCCCTTAATATTTCAAGAAAATGTCTTAGCGCTATTTCGAGAGCACCAAAATACATCCCAACCCGCAAGTGATAAATCCAGCCGCTCCGACTCGGCAAACGTCACGGCCAGTCTCTGGAGACAGTACATATTTAGAACGTTTTAATAGAACCCAGTTCAAGGAGTAGTGTTTGCACTACACATACACAAACTCCGTTTGGACTTCGTCCGCCCATCAATAACTTCGAAAGATACGAGTTAGTTAGAATTATTATTACACATCTAGGAAAGGTAAGGAATTATTAATTTACTATGGAGTTGGAGGCAAATAATTCCTAACCTTTCCTAGATGTGTTACTCATCCGAAATCCTAATAACACCATTGGTCACACTGTGTATAGAAAAAAGACCCATACAAACCGATATTTTAACGGTGAATCTCACCACCATCCTTCACAGTTAGCTAACGTGGGCAAATCTTTGTTACAGAGAGCACGAGGGATCTGTGACACCAAACACCTGGCCGCCGAGCTTCAACACGTCAAGCAAGTTCTGCACGACAACAAGCTTCGGGTCCCGCGCCTACGTCACAGTGACCGACTGAAGCCGGCCACAGTCGAGCGTGTGCCTGCTGTACTAACATATGCCAGAGGTGTCACAGACAAGATTGGCTATATCTTGAAGCGAGCTTCTATTAGAACATTCTACAAGCCGCCGAAGAAGATTAGTCATTTCCTACAATCCGTCATGTGTATATTCCTTTACAAGATGCAGGAGTGTACAAGCTTGATTGTGAATGTGGTCTCCCTTATATAGGACGAACAAAAAGGTCAATTAGAACCCGCGTAAAAGAACATATAGCTGATGTGAAGCATCAACGTTCCGGGAAGTCTGCAGTTTGTGATCATATCCTAGACGGCCCCAACCATTACATCAGATTTGATAGACCACAAATCCTAGCGAAAGAACACCTATTCCTACCAAGGATGATATGTGAGGCTATTGAAATTAAAAAACATCCAAATTTCAATAGAGAAGGAGGCTGGGTACTACCACCTGCTTACGATCCTATAATCAATAAAATTAAAACTAAACTCAAGCATACCACTGCAAGACCTCAGGACATAGTCAGTTCATTTTGCATAGATCGGACCATAAACAATAATTAAAAAAGCTGAAGGTACTCCGGGTTTAACAATGACATCGGGATGTCAGTCATCTCAGTCCCCCGTGACCATGGGTACTGGAAAGCGCCCGAAACGTCGGGAATTAAAAACAAAAGTAATTAAAAGCAAAAATAAACGCGATAAAATCCGTAAAAGTAGTTTTAATCATGTGATACACAAATATAAAGATTTATATAATAAAATTAAAACATTTCAAACTTAGTAACCTTCAATAACATTGTCGATATTTTTATGTCGAAGCGGTAAAATTTCTATAACGGTTATTCCCTAATATTTACTATTTAGTTTTCCCTCATATTTATATTTACTATTGAGGAATAGCTGACCTGTTTTCCTCATTCAGCATAGTTTTGCTATGTATAGCTCGCGTATTTGTGACATCCTCTAGTGATGATGTCACAAATGCTAGAGTTCAAAGTTTTTGTACGCAAATATTTCCAATGTCCGCTCTATAGTATATTTATTTAAGTCCCTTTTTTCAACATAAATTATCGATTTTCCGATACTAGGCGGTAAATTAAACTAAATATTGACTAAACTAGACAGTAAATATTGTCTCATGGTTTTATTTATTTCGTTGACATACCGTTCACTTTAGCAGAAAAACTTTAAATGAGTAAGTAGTACCTAATTCATTTCAAGTAGTAACTTTTCAAACTTTAACACAAACGCAGTTTATTACAAACCAGTATTGTTATATCAAATCACAGTAATTTTATAAATAAAATGTTAAAACACAAGTTAGATAAACTTTTTAATATTGCTACCAAAAGTAAGCATTTCCATCGGAAATCGATTAATCAAAAAATCGATTACTTAGAACAAAATAATAGATTTACTACATCGATTCGATTAATCGATCTAAAAACCCGTGGAATCCGTTATTTATTCAAGAACTAGTCATACATTAAATTGTATTATTTTTTGCTGATGTTGGACGCAAAAACAACCTGTTATACTTGGTTGATAATTTGAAATGAAACAAATTATATATATTTATGAACGCATCCAAAGATATTGACACTCACGTTTTTTTATTGAATAAAGGGGGCAAACGAACACACAGTCCACTTGACGTTAAGTGGATGCTGTGTCTCATAGATATCTTCATTTATCCTGTAATAAGTATCAAAATACAAATGCGCTGTCACCCCTGAAGACTTAGATCAAACGCCTCGTTTCCAGAAAAAGGTTCTCCAGTTCTCTGCACACGAAACACCTCACGAAATGCTTTAAGCTGTTATTTTACACTGTTATTCTGTAAGAGCGTGGTCCTACCCTGGCCAAGCCCACTCATTACAACTAATACTACTACTACTAATAGTGGCTGGACGTATAATATACGTCTTCTACCAAAAAAGTTGTCACTTGTCATTTCTAATCGAATCCGTGGATCCCGTCGTGTAATCTAATATGCGCTGTGTCTGTGATGTGTGTGTGAATTTACTTTATTTATCAAAAATATACTGTGAGTAAATTTTATATGTTGAAATTTATAGTAAGAAAATAAACAGTACTGTGTTGTTGTAGCATTTATTTCAATTTGATTTATCGAGGAATGTATGTTGCAGTCTGCACTTTTCTTATAATATTGTTGTTACTTTAAGTATTATTAGACATGTTTGAAAGTGTCGCGATTGATCGAAAATCTATATTTTTATGCTCAATTTCATCAAGAAGCGATTCTGGTATGTTCGATATGAATTGAATCGAAAACCTATGTTTTTTTTAATTGACAACCCTACTCGGATGTCAATGACAAAATAGCGTTTTGTTCCTTGTTTAGTTATATTGGTTTACACTTTTAGAAATAGGATTTAAGCGCATGAAACTCTCAGTGTTATATCTATTTAGGTATAAATATGTGATAAATAATAATAATAATAATAAAGCCTCTTTATTCCTTATCCCTACATTTCTACATTTTACATTTCCATGTTGATTAGTACTTGTTGTTAGTATTATTAGCTTATTTCATATTAGTTATTGTTTGTACGGTTAACTGTGTATATTTTCAGACATATGGATCCCATTTTGAGTAAAGGCCTCCTCCATCTGATTCCACATTTCTCTATTTATACTTTTGCTCATCCAATCTTTTCCTGCATACTGTATTACGTCATCAACCCACCGTTTATGTGGTCTACCAACTTTCCTTTTGCCAGATACTGGTCCCTTTCATCGTGTGGTTTGTATTGTCCATCTATTATCTTGGTATCGTGATATGTGTCCTGTCCATTTCCACTTTAACCTTAAAGCGTGCGTGAGTGCATCTGTTAATTTTGTTTTTTGTCTTATTGTATTGTTTTTGACTTTATGTATTTTATTTATATTTAATATGCTCCTTTCCATTATTCTCTGTGTTGTATATATTTTCTGTCTCACTTTGTTTGTATATGTCCAAGTCTGGCAGCCGTATAATAGACTAGGTAAGAGGCAGGTGTCCATTACAATACTCTTTATTTTTATACTGTAATTTCCTTTTAAAATTTCTTTTAGTGACCAAAACTTTCTCCATGCAATGTTTTTTCTTCTTTCTACTTCGTCTTCGTTGTTGGTTTTCAGGAAGGATATTTGTTTCCCCAAGTAAATGTAGTTTTTTACGTATTCTATATTGTTTCTTTTTACGTTGATGGGTACGTTGTGACTGTTGGTCATTATCTTAGTCTTGTTTATATTCATTTCCAAACCTACTTTTGAACTTTCTTGGTCTAGTGAGTGTAGCATATCTTTAAGTTGTTTAGCTGTTTCAGAAAATATGACTATGTCATCTGCAAACCTAAGATGATTTAAACGACAGCCATTAATATTAATGCCATATTCTGTCCAATTTAATTTTTAAATATATTTTCCAACACTGCGATGAAAAGTTTCAACGACAAAGGATCGCCTTGCCTGACTCCTCTTTCTATTTTTATTTGGTCACCTCTCCTTTCAAGTTTAACCCTGCTTGTACTATTTAAGTATATATATTTTATGATGTTTATGTATTTATCGTTTACATTTGACGTTTTTAATGCATTCCAGATGAAATCATGGTTGATACTGTCAAAGGCTTTGCTGTAGTCTATAAAACCGATATAAAGAGATTTATTATATTCATTGGATTTTTCTATTAGTTGTTCTACAGTGTGTATGTGGTCAATCATGCTGAATCCTGAGCGGAAACCTGCTTGTTCTATAGCCTGAGATACGTCAATTTCTTTTGTGATTCGTTTTAATATGATAGATGTAAAGAGCTTGTACATACTTGTCAGTAGACTTATGGGTCTGTAGTTTCCGATATCTAACGGGTTTCCTTTTTTATAAATAAATATAATGTCAGATGTACACAATTGCTTTGGTACCATTTCTGTGTCTAATATCATATTAAAGAGGTGTGTTAAGTATCCAAGTAAGATGGGGGCACCTAATTTAAGGGCTTCGTTTGTTAACCCATCGGGCTCTGGACTTTTTTTTAATTTTTTAGTGTTTTTATATGCGAGAGTATTTCTTCTTCTTTTATTGGTTTAACTATATTTACTATAGATTTATTATCAATTTCTTCTTCCAATGTACTTTCATCTTCCTTCTTTTTATATAGTTCTTTATAAAATTTGGTGGCATGGCCTATCACATCTTTTCTTGATTAAGTCTCTTCAGAATTGTTTTCAAGTTTTTGTATCCATTTCTTTTGAATAGTTAGTTTCTTGAAGGCTCTCTTAGTGCTTCTAAAACTTTTTATATTTTTTGTTATTATCATATCTCTATGCTTAAAGTAGTCGAGTTTTATGGATTTATTAGTGAGTTTGAAGAGTTTGGTAAGTTCATTTTTCTTTTCTTTGTTTTTCTTCTTTGTGTTTATTAATTCTGTGCGTTTTTTAATTAGTAGTTTTGTTTGTTCGCTAAGTATTGAATGTCGTGTCTTTTGCGTGTCTTTATTATTCTTTAAGCTGGATATTATATTTTCTTCAAGTAAGTCATAGAAGGTTTGAACATTCTCAGGGTTCGGTACGTGGTAGAGCCATGCTGCAGTTATATTAGTAGTATAGTTGTAGCACGAATGGGTCGGCTCGACCGGGGAAAGACCACGCTCTCACAGAATACCAGCGTGAAATAGTAGCTTAATGCTGCTGTGTTTCGTATGGTGAGTGTAGAGAACCGGAGACCCTTTTTACTGGAAATGAGGCATTCCATCTCAGTCCTCATGGGTGACAACGCATCTGCATTTTGATTTGCAATGGAAGATAGATGTAGATGTCTATGGGCCACAGCAACCACTTACCATCAGGTGGACTGTGTGCTCGTTTGTCACCCTATTCTATAAAAAAAAAAAGGTGTGGTAGTTATATTGTCTTTGAGATTAAATTTAAGGCTTTCAGTGTATTTTTTAATCCCGTAATCTGTTGTTGGGTTTTTTATTGAAGTTTGAAATGTTTTTCTGCTTTTTTTTTGTTTGGTATATATGAAACGTTGCTCGTAGTAATCTGTGGTCCGAAGCAAATTTGACTTGGTTTAGAACTTCAATGTTTCTTACCTTGTTAGGTTTATTAGTTAAAAAAAAATCGATTTCATTTTTGATCCTCTGATTAGGTGATGTCCAGGTCCATCTTCTTTTGGCTTTTTTCTTGAAGAATGTATTCATAATTGACAAATTGTGTTCGAGAGCAAAATTTATTAGTCTTTCGCCTCTTTCATTGCGTTCTCCGTACCCGTAGTTTCCCATACACAAGCATTCTTCTTTCTTGGGCCACCCTATTTTAGCGTTAAAGTCACCCATAATTATTATTATATTGTCTGCTAAAGAGTGTGCTTTTACCATATCGCTGTAAAAATTCTCGATATCTTCTTCTTGCGATGCCTCTATTGGTGCATATGCCTGGATTATAGATATATTAAATTCCTCGATTACTAGTTGCAGTAAAGCAAACCTTTTAGAGATCCCTGTGAAATTGGATATCATATGTTTATGTTTTTTCTTTACCAAGAATCCTACCACATGTAAGCCTTTTGTTTGCCCAATGTAACATAGGATGTACTCTCGATATTCTTCAATGCTGTAACCAGTTTTCTTTACTTCGGATAAGCCCAGTATATCGAAATCGATTTTTACTAGTGCATAAGTAAGTTGTAAGTATCGTTCAATTGATGAAAGAGATTTTACATTAAATTTACCTATTTTTAAAGTGGAGTTTCAACTTGTTTCTTTTCATATCTAACATTTTTGTGTTTATTACCATTTTTATTACAATCTTTACTATTACTTTTGCAATTCTTCAATGGAGGGTGGTGGTCTCATTCTCCACGAGGACCAGTCGGCTTGGGGAATACTTCATTGTTATTGTTATTTAATTTTAGTTTAATTGTTGTTTTGTTCCGGCAGCTGATGTTTTTATGTCATTGCGTCTGCTCGTTAGGTTTAGAAGGACAGGAGAACTACTTCTTCCTCTCATAATGTCGAAAGCATTTGCCCTATTCGTATAAATATGTGATATACAAATAAATATATGAATTTCACAAGTTATTTTTTAAAAAAATATTTTTCATTTGCAATCTGCAAAAATGATTCATTACGCGCATTTTTTCCCATGTTACATTAACCAGAACATGAATATTAAAACAACTTAATATTTTGCAGATTTCTTGATAAAGTATACACTTTAATAAAATCCTTATTCCATTTACTATAAAAATTGGTATGTTATAACTCCCCGTTAAGGAAGTTGGAAATTATCAAAAAAAGGGATATTATTTTTCTGTATTTTCGTGAATTTTTTTATGAAGTTATTGTTTCATTTAGCTGTACTAACATGATGGAGCGTGAATAAAGCTAATATTGAATTAACTAATGTTTAATTAAAAAAAATAAAAAAGAAAACTCTAGACGTTTATCATTTCGTACAAATTACTTACGTTAACGATAACTAAGATATTAATGCGCAAAGGTCACTTAAGATGCTTCAACTGGATTATCGGTAGCCTGTACTTCCTGCGAAAACATGCCAGGCATGATCAACGCAGGCTTACCACGGGCAGTACGAAATGTGCAAACACCTTAATAACCTCTCAGTAAGAGCAGGCTTATTCTACAGAGATGTCGTTACTTGTGAAGAAGTCTCTTGGGAAAATATAAATGTCAGGACCAGCCAGTTCAGTGTCTACGATTGGGAGAACGCGTAATAAGAGAAAGAGCTCCACAAATGTTCTTCAAAACTTTGCTTAAGTCTTTCGTGAACACTTTTTCTCCTTATCGGATTGTTAATATCAACAACTATCAAAATACATCGTAAGGGATGTCATTTTCCTTTGGCACGATTTTGGTAAATCGATTAAATATGTATCATATCTCCAGTTATTTACTGTTACCGTCACAGTCTTTAAAAAGTACGCTGGTAAACAAAGGCCTGCTCATAGAATGCCATAGTTGTCACACTTGGCATGTTGGTTGGGAACTATATTACTAAATATTGTCATACCGGCGAAGCCCAAAAAAAATTAAATAGTTATTGAGAAGACGTTCCATCTTGTTCCGAAGATCTTGGAACAGATCCGGGTAACACACATCTTCGTAATCAATTAAGGGTAATATGAGCGATTAGACAAGCGTGATCTAAGACTGTGGGAAAAATATTTTACACGATAAAGAGAATATAACGTTATAATGACTTACAACTCACCCCTAAAACTCGAGTCCTTAAATTGAGCGAGCTGTCAATTTATAAACCAAGATTTTTTCAGTATTACTGAACGAAATTATAATACCATTGTAATAAATAGAAGGTAAGTCTGCAAGATTAATCTTATCTAGCATCCTTGAGCTATCCAAAAGTATAACTTAGCATTTCAAAGGGTTGAACAAGACTCCATAACGAGTAGATCAATATTTGATAACTGATAAGTCCTCAATTTCAGCTTGCAGGTATAGCTGAAAGTGTATTAGCACTTAACATTGTAATTTCATTGGTGCTGGTGAGGATTCTTTACTCAGCCCCTAACCTACTGTTTTATCCTTCCCGATGAAGCCTACTAATTTTCATGCAACTTGAGATACATTTGCTTCCAATTCATCGTTATTTCTTCTAGTCGTAAGGCCCTCTAATAAATGATTTCACAGATAATACAAACATAAGGGAGAACAGCATTTTCACGCATTACAGGCTGTTAAAAGTCTACTTGCAGAACATTGGCCTTAATAAAAAAATAAAGTTGAATTTTAGATTTGCTTCTATCATGTGTCAAGCTACTTTTGATTTAAAATTTAAATTTGCGTGTTCACATGATACGCCATGTATCAAACTCAAAAAATCTATTAGTTCTTCATTCTCAAACAATGCAAATTTTCAATTTTTGCTCTGTTGAAAACATATTATTATCAAAAAAAAAAAACAGAGAACTTTTTAAAATCAATGGGTGCGTTTGGCAGAAAAAAGCGCTAGCAAGCGCTTACTAGCGCTAAAATAGTTTTCGGCCAGGACACGATTGCTACTTCAGTAGCGCTGACACAATCCGCCATTTTGCTTATTTAATTTGTTTGTTTTGAAGTAGAGTTTATAAGTTGTTTTTTGCAATATTAGATTTAGGTAATATAATGACATGAATAGACATATATACTGAGTGTCCCAAAAATATCACGTCGGAGTGATATGGAAGATAGGTTAGCCTTAAGTCTTGCAGATGAAAAAGAATTACCTTAGTAAAAGTATTTTAGTTTTTGAGATATCGTCAATTGTTTTATTTTCTCAAAAATCTCTACTTTAAGTTAGTGTTTCTACCGTTGTCGTTAGAAATACTTTGAAAGTTGTTGGATTTTATATTTTTTTTATTTTTTGAACAGTTGTTCCATGCGTTTAAAGTAAATTTTTCCAAAAATCTATTGTATTTTTTAATAAAATAAATTGATTTGTGTTACTTTTTTACCTTTGAAAAAGTTGAACTCCAACTTTTATGACCTGCATGAGTCTGAAAAGTTGTTTGAATGAGTTTGAAAAAAAATGTACTGACGTAAACTGGCAAATAATTTGCAAAACTGCTCCAATTACTGCTGATTCAGAAAAGGTATAACACTTATATCAACTATTTAAAAAAATGTCAAAATTACCATTTTTATTATTAAGGGTAGTGCTCTCAGCAGGAAGTTCTACTATGTTATTGAATAAACGAATTCTTTTTTCAAAGGCAATGAAAAGAAATGTTGTTTAGTTATTGTATTTAGCATCCCATAAACCAGTTCTCCGGTCATAAACTGAGCGAGAAAGCTGTGAATAGAGGGAGAACAGTACTATCTCAGTCTCGCACAGGTAGCTTCAGACTTCGGTGGTGACTACTCGGCGTTTATTAATTGGACTTTGATTTGCTTACTACTCGGACTGTTGTTGAACTGATTGATTTTGTTGTGAAAGTACTAATAATGGAAAATCCACGAAGAGGCGCTGTTAGTCACTTTACACATCGTGAGTACCTACGCTGACATGTACTTGATTTACGGCGAAACCAGGCAAGTCTCTACTCGAGGCATAGTTTCATTAAACGCAAGGTTGGCTGCAAGATTGTACGCGGAACGGTATCCAGACCGTAGACATCCGACGTATGAGGTGATTGAACGATTAGATTCTGCCTATAGGGAGGACAGAATACCTGGAACTCGAGGTTCTCAATCTGGGAGACCGCGAACAATCGAGGACGATGTCGTGCTACAGGAACGCGAAGATGATCCCTCGACTTCGGTTCGTATGATACAAAGCCGCACTGGAATACGGAAATCATCGGTTCATCGTATTTTAAAAAAAAGGTATCAATTTCACCCATACCACATTCAAAGAGTGCAAACTTTCCTTGAGGGTTATTATGTAAAACGAATGCTGTTTTGCCGACGAATGATGGAACTAAATAGGCAAGATCCCGACTTTTTTCATAAAGTTTTGTGGACTGATGAGTCTCAGTGCAGAAGGGACGGATATCTTAACCTGCACAATATTCATAGTTGGCAGTTAGAAAACCCCCATGAAACCAGAGAAGACCGTTCACAATACATGTTTAAAATCAATTTATGGACAGGAATCTTTAATGGTTCAATATTAGGACCAGTAGAGCTACCTCCTACATTAAATGGTAAAAACTATTTGGCATTTCTTCAACACCAATTGCCAACGCTCCCAGAGGATGTGCCACTACAAACACGGGCAACGATGTGGTACTAAAACGACGGTTGCCCAGCACATTGCGCTCGAGACGTTCGAGCCTATCTTGACGACAGGTTCCCAAGAAAGTGGATTGGGCGATTGGGGCCAATCTTATAGCCCCCTAGATCCCCTGAATTAAATCCTTTGGATTTTTTTATTGGGGTTGTCTCAAGGATAAAGTGTACCTAAAACCAATCCACAACGAAGGGGAACTCCGTAACCGAATAAACATAGCGACTCAAGAGATATCGCAAATAGGTTTAAGAAGATTAAAATATAATTTTATCAGAAGATGTAGATTATGTATTCAAACTAGAGGGAAACAATTCGAGCATCTGCTTTAATAAATACATTAGTTAAAAATTCCATTTTTTTGGCAATATCCCATAACTAAGCCAATAATTATTGCCAATAATATCAATTAGCGTTACCTTTAATGATAAAAATGATAATTTCGACATGTTTTTAAACAATTGATGTGAGTGTTATACCTTTTCTGAATTTGCAGTAATTGGAGCAGTTTTGCAAATTATTTGCCAGTTTACGTCAGTACATTTTTTTTCACGGTAGGTCATCAAAGTTGGAGCTCAATTTTTTCAAAGGTAAAAAAGTAACACAAATCATTTTTTTTATTAAAAAATACATTAGATTTTGAGACAAATTTATTTTCACCGCATGAAACAACTGTTCGAAAAATAAAAAAAATATAAAAACCAACAACTTTCGAGGTATTTCTAACAACAACGGTAGGAACGCTAACTTAAAGCAGAGATTTTTGAGAAAATAAAACAATGGACGATATCTCAAAAACTAAAATACTTTTACCAAGGTAATTTTTTTTCATCTGCAAGACCTAAGGCTAACCTATCTTCCATGTCACTCTGACGTGATATTTTTGGGACACCCTGTATATATTATTAAAAATTCATGATTGGTAAGTTTTTAATATGAATACTTCACAAAAATATATTTAAATTAGGTTAGGTTCCCCGGTTAAAACTAACATCGTGTCCTAGAGGAAAATAGCTACTTACGATTTGACAGCGCTTACCGCTTACGATCGCCATTTTGCTTACAAGCGCTGCTAGCGCTTTTTTCTGCGAAACGCACCCATTGTCATGACATACTTAGCATTAGTGACATGAATTGAAATTTGGAAATCCAAGTTGAATGCAAGATATCATACTACTCAAACTACTAACTAGCAAGTATTATACGACTTTTTCATAAAGAACTTACAGGTGGCAATTACTTCAAAGTTCATAATCTGGGTATTCAATATAAAAATAAAACGTACAATAAGAAAATTATTTTCATTCAATGGAGCCTACCGAGCGTTTTTGCAACCATGAAGTACGGATGCTGGAATGGCAAAATATAATTCGACCGAATTAATGATTACAAGACATCAACTAAAATATTTACATTTCAAGTTTTATATTATTCTTGAATATTAAATAAAAATGTGAAGTATTTTAATGTTTACATATTTTTAGATGTGACAGAAATGCGATGGAGAATAGCTTTCAGGTAGAAGTATTACACTGAAGTGGGCTATTTGTCTTATATAAAATATAATATCACACAGACACAAAAACGTTTGTTCATCAACCCGTACGGCCTTTCGAATATTATTGACATATATATATATATATATATATATATATATATATATATATATATAACCTATATTGATTACAGTTGAGAAACTTAAGATTAGTCCAGAGTTTTCCGTATGAATAACGATTATGGTCAAAAGAGATACTAAAGAGATGCTACTTCTGAAGCTGTTCATACTGCTGAAGAAACGAACTTATAAACAACACTCAGTCGTCTAAATCTTATTGACTTAATAATTATCTACTGTTAGAAATTATTTCCAAATTTATTGAAACATGAAATGATATTAATTTCTCGGTAACAAATTTTGCCTTAATAAATAATTAGGCTTATTATATAATTGTATATATATATAACCTATATTGATTACAGTTGAGAAACTTAAGATTAGTCCAGAGTTTTCCGTATGAATAACGATTATGGTCAAAAGAGATACTAAAGAGATGCTACTTCTGAAGCTGTTCATACTGCTGAAGAAACGAACTTATAAACAACTAATAGCGAGTTTCATTCGTAGTAGAATAAGTCTGTAGTTTTGTGATTAAATAACTAAAGTTATCAATATATTCATGAATTAAAAATAAAAAAAGATTTAAAGTCATTTTAATATGTCCTTTTCCTAGGCACAGGTTTTCCCGCGCTGCTCCAATACAAGTTGATCGATTTAACACGTCTTCGTAATATTTTATTTTTCATTTTTCTGGGTTTCCTCACTATGACTACCTTCATCGCTAAACACGCAAATCAGGTCTTAAAATGCAAATAACAAATTTATTGATGCCAACGTAAATCGAAATGATGTTGCTGGCGTACTATGAGATTTACAGAGAGAGCTTGGCTTCTGAACTACCACGGTCTTTAATCAAACAATTATATAATAAGCCTAATTATTTATTAAGGCAAAATTTGTTACCGAGAAATTAATATCATTTCATGTTTCAATAAATTTGGAAATAATTTCTAACAGTAGATAATTATTAAGTCAATAAGATTTAGACGACTGAGTGTTAAATATGGCTCTAGGCGAACGGAAATAGTTTCTGTGCATTAGTCAACTAGATCTGCTAATCAAAGGCATTGTTTGAAGCCGAGGATTTGATATAGATTTATATTTTATTCACTTACTTCATTCATGTCGTTGTTGAATTCAGAACACCCGGTAGTTAATGGAAAAAGAAAGGTTTTTAATTAAACGGCGTTATAAACTTTATTAATTCTCTCTCTCTCTCTCTCTGTGTGTGTGTGTGTGTGTGTGTGTGTGTGTGTGTGTGTGTGTGTGTGTGTGTGTGGGTGTGTGTGTGTGTACCTCAGGAGTACTTCACTTCTTTGATGTGATTAGGATCTGGCCTTTGTTAAATGTATATTTTATGATACAAATAATGTGTTATTAATGAGTTAAACAAACATGCAGTCCAACTGATGGTGAGTAAATAATGTGGTCCATAGACACATAAACCTGTCTTCTGAATGCTTTTGTCCATGGACTAGCAGACTTATGAATAAAAACTGACATTTATTAAGAATCAATAAGTATTATTGCCCATGAGAGCTAAGTCGCCGCCAGTAAAAAGGTCTACGTTTTTTTTATAGGAGAAGGGGCAAACGAGCATACGGCTCAACTAATGGTAAGTGACTACCGCCGCCCATGAAAAATTGCAACATCATGGGAATTACAGGTGTGTTGCCAGCCTTTTAGAAAAAGCGTAAGCTCTTTCCTTGTATTTGTTTTTATAGATAAAGAATTGGCGTTCTCTAATCAGCTGGTGGTCCTCAAGGTACCCGATTATTTCGCAGTTTATGTTACAAGCTTAGGATTCGTGAAAATAAAAACTGCTGATTGAATTACCAAAATTGACACTTTATTCATCGTCACACCAAAAAAAAAACCACGCCAAATCACACCAAATTATAACTAAAATTACACTAATAGTTAATCATACTGATCATTTTACTTCACTTTATTTCGCTCCGAAACTTCGCTTGTACCGCCAATTTAATACTGCCTCGGTCGCGGTCCTTAATGCCTTTATATTGGACCTTTTCCACTGAACCATCCTGAATGTTCGAGCACATACCGGTCTCAACCGACTAAGTGTATAATGTTCTCTTCTAGTTCTGCCACTCGATACTAGATGGCGCTGGAGGTGGAAAGTTCTAGCATGGCACTTTCTAGAAAGCTCTCCACGCTCAGCTATCCGGAACTAGATGGCGCTAGGGGCATCAATTATGGCTTATACAATATATTCCATTATTTTAAAGAACAAGGAGGAGATGGCGATATGATGGATAGTTATACGGACCTTAGCTGTCACCTTTTCAGAGATCAGGAACTCAAAATTCAGAAACCTGTCTTCCATTAATTCGGAATTACGCATTGGTAGTAGAAGTACTGAAATAGAACCGGTGTCAACTCTGAACCACACGTCCTCACCAAAATTGGGAGGATTCCGTTAGGCCCATTCAATTTGCGGATGTCCATGGTGGGGAAAGCTTTGAGAACCGAGCGCTGTGTAAACCATACATCCGACATGGAGCACTCACAGCGGGATGGTTAGCGGTGTATTCCCCCCGTCATCGAGAGTCGAGTTGGACGCAAAGAGAGAGCCTAACAGATCGGCTTTCTCCTTAGCGCCATGGGTCAGTGAATCGTCCTCTCTGTACAGAGATGTAAGAGATGATTGACAGAAGTTCCGTTGGACAGCCTAGGTGAGAGACCAGAATGCAAACTAGCATCTCGCTCAATGTGCTCCAATCCTGCCTGTGCAAGGACTCTTTTCATGGACCTGGATGCATAAATATACACCTTTTTAAGAGCGCTAGTGTTTATATCCCGAGACGTTGATGCGTCAGCCCAGGCCCGGTAGCATTTCTGCTTATAGCGTGATGCTATTTTACAGGAGCGACCTAAGCGACATAAGACGGAATAAAATTTTATACCACATCGGTGACAGAATTAGCAATGTCATTGGGATCGTCAGGAAAAAAATCTTAACCCATAATCCCTTAAGTGGGATGCGAGGGAAGACCGCATCCTATCCCAATCAGCTGACCAGTAGTGCCAAATACGGCGGTAGTCTATAGAATCTACCGCGATGTTAGCGTATGTGGCAAGACACTACGAACTTGACAATGTTCTGAGAAGCCAAAATGGTCGTCGACAGAGACCTGATATCTATCTATTCGGATGAAAGGTCAGCAGAAGGTCCACGATTCAGAGAAGGTGCATGATCCTCCACTTCTGAAATTCACGTAGGTGAAGTAACTAGACCGTATACCAAGGCAAAGTCACAAACTGATCTCCCAGCAAGATTGGTTTAACCTGAACTGAGTCATTCGGTGTGGTGGGCGTTGAAATGGCCGAGGATTACGATATCTGTGGATGATATCTGTTAGCAAGGAATCTGTGGCTATTTGGATGTAGTCGATGAGTTGATTTACTTCGGTATTACCGCTATGGGACCTATAGAGGTACCAGTAGACTTGCGGATGGTCATCGTTGTCTACGTGAAGCCAAAGGATGGTTAAAATCAAACGTTCAATACTAAGGCGTCGAGAACAGAGGTTGCCACTGACGTATACGCAAACTCTAGCCCTAGGCACAAAGGAGTGTTCCAATTTGCACCCCGCGAGAGATACGAATTATCGGCTGCGTCTCGGTCGGAAAGAGCAGGGCCAGCTTCGCGCTCTCGAGATGCTAGTGGATGGCGTTTAGGTTTCTCATCACTCTCCCACCATACGAAAAACGGCATAAAAACTTCCATTTCACGATTGTATTCAGAACGGGCGTGGTCCTTTCCAGGTCGAATAAACTTATTCCTTCCGCAGCCATATTATGTTGCAGTATATCCCTACGAAGTACTTTTCAATGGCATGTTAAAAAGCGCCGGCAGTTGGTCAAAAAAGGCTGATATTGATAACACTCATGATAAAATATGTTATGAATGATGTAATCATGATTATATTTTTCCTATGAAAAATAAAAAGTCAAAGCAATACACCGTATAATATATTTGGATGAATCCTGATTCACACTATTTTTTATTTGACAGGCCTGTTGGTCTAGTGGTTAGTGACCCTGACTGCTATGCCGGAGGTCGTGGGTTCGATTCCCACCCAGGACAAATGTTTGTGTGATGAGCACGATCATTTGTTCTGTGTCTGGGTGTAATTTATCTATAATATTTATGTATTTAGAAATATATAAATATGTTTATCAGTTGTCTAGTACCCATAACACAAGCTCTGCTTAGCTTGGGACTAGATGGCGTTGTGTGATGGTTGTGGAATATTATATATTATATTATTATTATATTACTGTTTGAAAAGATTTTTTATAAGTGACGGTGCAACATAAAATTTAACTAAATTATAAACATATTTAACGAATAGGCATCACTTTTAGCCGGATGGTTCCCAAAATATAGCATATAGATTTTTTTGCCAACTGTACATCACTCGATATTACAAATAAATATACGTGTAAGAAATAATACGAAAGCTTTCTTTTTTATACAGAAAATTAGAAAAAACTTTGGGTTTTCGTCATGAATTTTTTTAACCCTGGCGCAAATACCCAGTGAATCAATGCCGGTGGAATCAAAAAGTAGGATGTTTTTATCGATTCTGATATAAATAATACGTTTTAAATAATAACAATGAAATAAATAAGTAATTTTCATTAAAGCTGTTCCATTAACACCCGACAACGAATTCTTAAAACTCAAATTACATTTTTAAACACGGTCAAGGTAATCAACGACCTAGCGAAACAAAACCAGGGGAATCATATCTTTACCTTCGGATTGTCGTCTTGGACCAATGAGCGGAGCGGCCCAGTCTTCCGCAACTACGTTCAAAGCGCTACTGGCAGTGCTCATGCGACGACGCGGAGGCACTCCTCTTGAACATTTTACTAGAGATGTACGTAGTTTTGTGACGCGCCACGGGAATCACTGTTTGTTTAGTCTCGGACAAACTTTATATTTTAGTTCTTAATAAAACTGTCATAAATAGACACACTGTATATTTTTTATATGTCAGCAACTAACCTGGTAGCGATTGGACTGCATTATTTATTTTATTTCCGTCCATAAGTAAGTATTTTTTAGTAAATTGCTCGCAAAATGTGTAGCGGACGTGTCAGGGTATCAATATTTAGGAATTGCCTTTCGGAATTGTTTTTGACTATTTTGTACCAAATTAGACGCACACACTATCGGCCTTTCGGAATTGTTTTTGACTATTTTGTACCAAATTAGACGCACACACTATCGGCCTTTCGGAATTGTTTTTGACTATTTTGTACCAAATTAGACGCACACACTATCGGCCTTTCGGAATTGTTTTTGACTATTTTGTACCAAATTAGACGCACACACTATCGGCCTTTCGGAATTGTTTTTGACTATTTTGTACCAAATTAGACGCACACACTATCGGCCTTTCGGAATTGTTTTTGACTATTTTGTACCAAATTAGACGCACACACTATCGGCCTTTCGGAATTGTTTTTGACTATTTTGTACCAAATTAGACGCACACACTATCGGCCTTTCGGAATTGTTTTTGACTATTTTGTACCAAATTAGACGCACACACTATCGGCCTTTCGGAATTGTTTTTGACTATTTTGTACCAAATTAGACGCACACACTATCGGCCTTTCGGAATTGTTTTTGACTATTTTTTACCAAATTAGACGCACACACTATCGGCCTTTCGGAATTGTTTTTGACTATTTTGTACCAAATTAGACGCACACACTATCGAGCGTCAGTTAGATCATATATTACAGTAGCATAAAAAACTTGATTTCCAATTTGAATTCTACGGATAATTTTTTCTCCGGATATAGAAAATTGAGCCTCCCAAGATTCACCCACTTCTATGTATTTCTTTTGACAAATAAATAACAGAAATAATACAGTTACTGCTGACATTTAAGCCAAGAACATGCAAATAAGCCCCTCGCGAGTTAGTTTATTAGTCAGGAACTGTAACTATTATGTCGCTTGGCCATAACATTCATACAAATGAATATTTAATGCGACTGTGTCATCGTAGAAAATGTTGTGAAATTAACTTACTTCCTTTACATACATTTATTTCAATTATTCCTATATATTTATTTATTGGAGTGGAACAAGTGAAGCGAGCGGAGCTTCCATGGTGCAAGAAAACGATTCTTTGAAATTTATCTCCTCCGTAACTCGTAGGCCAATTTACATAATTTTTCGGCAATATTTGTAGATCTACGAAGACAAGTTTTATAAACAATACAAATCTGAATTCTAATTTTTATTTTTGTTTTACTGTCTAATTTGCGAATTGATTAGATGAGCTGATTAAAATGAATTGATTAAATGAGCTGATTAATTTACATCTGCGCAATGTCATGTTATTATTATATTATTATGTGCATCGACCCTAGTTACAGCCTATAACACGTTAACTGCTGTATATAGGTATCTCCCATGGAAACCTACATAATTATATTATTTGCTTTTTTAACCCTCATACTAGAATTTTCTGCTGTATCATGGAGGCAGTTTAAAAACATAAATTGCACAAAGAAAAACATCGGAACACGGATCAATCACTTATAGACCGTAAAATTACTTGTTCCGTACGGGATTCGAACCCGCGGACCTTAGCGTCGGTACTCAATGCTAAACCACTGCGCATTGGAGCCGGCGTTGTATTTCCTTTTATGGCTGTTTACTATTTTATAATAGGGTATGTACATACCCTATTTAATTAGTTGTTGCTAAATTATTTTTGCACTTACCTCTTTTTATCTCCTAGTCCTAGTAGGGAATGTCTATGGCATAGGTTCTGTCACATTAATGTGTAAATAAAATAATATAAATACTGTATTATAGGACTGGGTTATGTAATTAATTAAAAACAATTTAGAAACACTTTTGGACGTGAATTCTAATTAGGAGGAATCCAATATTGGATCACATTTATAAAACGTCAAGTACGATGCGAGGGAAAAAATTATACGGCAAAAAATAAAGGCACAGTTGCAGTCGTCAGTTAAATTAATTACGTTTTCAGTTTGCTTTTCTCACTTTACTTAAGATCTCGTTTTTTACTTTTTATATATTCAGATGTTTTAAATATTCAACCGACTTCAAAAAAGAGGAGGTTCTCCTTTCGACGGTATTTTTTATGTGTGTTACCACAGAACTTTTTTTCATCAAATCGTTTAATTCTTGTGCACACTATACTAAACATACTCTTGGAAAAGTCGGAGGTAATTACACTATTCCATTACTGAAGAATTGATATTGGTCAATAAATATAATTGGTCAGTAATATGTCTTTCTGATACACTTCGGATGGAGTTTAGCAATATTATTTAACACACTACAGGGCATTCACTTTATATATTGTTGAGAGCTATCACCGTTACCTTTTAAACGAAGTCCGCTGCTTAACAAAGGCATTCCCCATAGGTTTTATTTTCATTTTTAGTCGTTATTAGTAAGATTCTTCTGCCGAATTCCCGACTCATTCACCCATGAAACATCTAACGACACTCACAGGATGATATGACATAGTGAATTCTCTTACGAATTGAGCCATCACGGTATGCATTATAAAAGTTACTTCTTAAGCACTGCCGCTGGCAGACGTGCTGAAAACCAACCACCTTGGTTAACTGGCTACCCTCAAGGCTGCTGACCCCAAGTTACTATCCCGTGTCGTGGTGGTATAACAATATCTACTACCCCATGTAATGCCGTGGGTGAGTACTTGTCAATGGCCAACTGATTTACAACTTGAGATACGCTGACGACACTGTTCTTATTGCATCTTCAGAACAAGGTCTTCAAAAAATACTTGACCGCATATTCGAGTGCAACACAAGGTCAGGACTTAATATAAACGTGTCTAAGACCAAAATCATGGTAGTTTCGAGAGTGCCAAAGCAGTGCAGTCTATGTATAGGACAAGCTAGTATCAAACAAGTTCAGAAGTACCAGTATCTTGGATCTTGGGTAACTGATTCTTGGGAGAGTGACACGGAAATACGAGTTCGAATTGAAACTGCAAGAGCCTCTTTCTTGAGGATGAGCAAAGTCCTTACTACAAGGAGACTATCAATCGAACTACGTACAAGACTCATGCAATATGCTATATTTGGCCTGTCATACTATACGGATGCGAATATTGGACTATGAAAGAAGATCTTCGTAAGAAACTAGAAGCATTTGAAATGTGGATGTATCGCTGTATGCTCCAAATAAGCTGGACAGACAAAGTTACCAACATTGAAGTCCTTAAACAGATGAAAAGGAATAAACCCCTACTTGTCAAAACCATCAAACAGAGAAAAGTTGCGTACCTAGGACACGTGCTAAGGCATGAACGTTACCAATTGCTGCAGACTATTGTGATGGGCAAAGTAGCGGGTAAAAGAGGTGTTGGTAGAAGGAAAATGTCGTGGCTATGTAATATCTGGAAATAGACCGGGATAAAGAAAGTTGAAGATCTGTTCAGGCTAGCCCTGAACAAAGAAGAATTTAGAAGGATGACTGCCGACCTTCAGTAATGGAGAGGCACTTAAAGAAGAAGAAGTGCTATCGTCTGCATGGCAATCAATGTTATCGATTTGCAACATGTCATTGATATGCAGAAGAAATAGCGACAGTGGTAGCACGCAGCCTTGTGGAACACCAGCGTTAATGGGCTTGTTATCGGAGCATGCACCGTCTACTATGACCTTGATGCTTCGATCAGCAAGGAAACTGGTGATCCAATTGCACAATTTCTCGGGAAACCCATACGAAGGAAGCTTTATAAGAAGCGCTTGGTGCCAAAACCGATCAAAGCCCTTCGCTATGTCCAAACTAACGGCCAACGCCTCCCCATTAGACTCTACTGCCTCCACCCATTTATGCATTGGGTAAACCAGAAGATCACCAGCCATGCGACCGCAATGGAAACCGTAATGGCGGTCGCGAATCAGCTGGTGATCTTCAAGATTAATAATGAATTCCATTTAAATAATACTAGTTTTTACGGAATTTATCGCGTATATTTAACCTTATAAATACCCGACATTTCGAACGCTTTACAGCACTCGAACACTCGCGCTTTACAGCACTTCAGTTACGATACCCACACTATTTACACTATTATACTATTAAAATATAATTAATTCGAAAATAATCCAGCAGTTGAGATATTTTCAGTTATACTCATCGAAAGTGCCGCGGTGCATAAGGTTTGTTGAGGGAAATTTCAATTCACTATTCGCTGTAAATGGGCTTCTGCAATCCATGACCACTTAATTATATTCGAGTTAGGCTCTTGTATCTTGTTGCTCGCTTATAAACGAGACTCTGTTCTGATGAAAATCAGATAATAATTTTAATTGTTAGAATTTTTTTAAATATATTATTTTGAAGCTTGAAATGCATTTTAAGAAACAGTTTTTATAGATTTTGGTTGAAAAGCAAATCTGTTACTTATTTATTTTGTGAAGTTATAACGTTACCCGTTAAAATAAGGCACACAGACAATTCCTTCTGTATTATTACAGGTGTTTTACATACAAAAATTGCGCAAGGACATACACCCAGAACAGAAAAATTTAGTACTTGGTACTAGTAGGCCCTACAAATACTTGTTTATTGCAGGAATTGAACTCGCACACCGCAACATAATCTTAGAAAATGCGCTCTAGGTTTTATGCTATGTATTTTCAACGATACTAACATAGGTAGGTATTTTGTATATGTAATTGTTTCGGTTATAAGCTAAACCCTACACTTCACTGAATTGCACGAGTATCTTTTAAGGTCTTTAATTTAATCTAGGCTTTTTAAGTAACTCTACAGATGGATTGTACGCTTCCCCGTTAAGGGTCCGCATAAAGAGAAAGTTTCAAATAATAATGTGTGATTGTTTCACGCACACAAACGCACGCATAAAATTCGACTGTATGTTTTCGTTTTTTATAAAAGACGATATCTTAAACAATTGTGAACCGATTTTGATATTACATCTTAGCACCTACTACAAAAGTTAAAATATAACACTGCTCGAACTTATTGAAAGTGACTGAACGGGCCATACTGAAAATTAGCGGCCCTGGTTTACTACCTCAATTTTCGAGTGCAATCTCCTCATCGTCGCGTTGTGCTTGTGTCTTAATAGTATTAATAAAGAAACTTTTATAGTATTTAAAATTTTCTTAATTCATATGACGTTGTCATTATGTGGCGAAATTAATATTTTCTTTCTTAGTTTTTTTTTTCCATTCAAGGTTACAAAATATCACAACTGTATGTAAAAGAGTAAAACATCAAAATATAGGTATCTAAGAGCGTAGCTATTATTTTGTTGAAACACTGCTGTCAATATAACGTTGCTGTAATTTCAATATGCTTTAGGATAGTGATGCCACCGAAGTTATGAAATGTATTATTCATCAGACAGTGCGTATTTTGCATTAGTACGTACAGATCCTAGTTTGCAATCGCACTTGTAATACAATTTTTTTAACACAATATTAGTTTAGCCTAGCGAAACCTATCATTTAAATGTTACATGTGAATAAAAAAGCACATATATAGACACTATTGATATTACACGATCCGAAAAAAAAATGTATTTGCAAATTTTCCTTATGGGGGTTCTAGACTCAGTTGTCTTGTTGTTTACACTTAGCCGCTCTCGTAACCTTAACACTTACAAACATCATCATCATATCATCATTACAGCACTTTACTAGTCCACTGCCGATAGGCCATTCCTTATGGGGAAAAGTTCGCGAGTGGCAGCCTCGTACCGGTAGGCAAAGTGTAGGGCAACCCCACTAGATTCAGTGACGACCTGGTAAGACATGCAGGAAGTCGACAGATGCAGGTGGCTCAGGACTAGGCTTTATGGAATTCCTTGGGGGTGGCCTATGTTCAGCTGTGGAATTGTGAGGGGTTTTAATGATGGTGATGACTTTACACGTTAGTCATAACCATCATCTTCCACCCATTTATCCCTCCACATCGTTACTGAATCATTCTTCTCCTTACGCTTCTTCACTCATTCATCCAGGACACAGGTATTCAATCACTCCTACACGTATTATAAATATAATTTTATATACCTATTTCTCATTCGTAAACTTACAAAATGAACATTGCGAAGGAATGACGCCGTTAAATCAAACCGTATTCAGTACAACCACTCAACAAGCTATTATATTATACGTGATGTGACTACGAAACCAAGAATTTCGTTCTTCCAGCTGTCTCATGCGTCATTTAAATTTACCATTTAGTGATGGTTTTTCTTCAATCGTCAGATAAAAAATAACCATTAAATAAATTATAACCTGGCTGAAAATGAAAGAATAACAGTTGTGTTATTATATTCGTACAACTATTTTTTTAATTTGTTTATATAATTTTTATCCCATGAATAAATGTTATCTTTTAATTGTAATATCGGCCCTTAAATGAACATCAGAAGTGGCATAAAAATATTATCTAGTTAAAATAAAAAAAATGAATTTTACTATAAATTCTATCCTCATACGAATTAGCTTCACAAACTGGGCACACTTTTGTCAATTTTGAGAGGGTAGTGGAGCAAAAAATAACCTGTCAAGCTTCACTGTTGTATGTTGTACTTTAAATATCCTGAAAATATTTTTGATTTTTGAAACATTCTTGATCTTTCTGGTTTTGCACCGTCGAGTCCATGGAAAAAAGGACTTTAAATTTCAATTAAAGATTTAATTGATGACCGTGGGAATCAAACTCAGTTTGATCACGTATTATGAAACTTTTAAGGCATGTTATTATTCCCTGAGCAACCAAGGCTTTTACAAAAGAAAATTAGTATTTCATATTTTTAGTAAAAAATACAATTATTAAAAATAATAATTTATTTAAAAAGTAGATACGTATAAATTAATAGTTTAAATTAACATGCTTTGTGGTTGCGACATTAGAATATTCATAACACTTTGTCACTACCTGGGTAACCTTTTATTACCATGTTTCACCAAATCTCACCCCCGTGTTAACAATTTTTTCTCAACAGTTACAATGACGTAAGCTGTGTAAACCCTCGTAAAAGAAAATATAGATTACCTAAAACACCAACATTCAGGGAAGTCTGCAGCGTGTAATAATATCCTAAACAGCCCATACAATTACATCTGATCTAATAGACCACAAATTCTCGATAGAATATCGAATCCTACCAAAAGAATAATTTGTGAGTGTATTGAAATTATATAATAAAAAGCACATTGTTAGAAAGATAAATGATCCTTGAACTTATTTTATTTTAAATCGAATAATTGCTTTTTTACCATTAAAAATAGTGGTTTTAGTACCTGAATCTATTTTTCCAAAAACCAAATTTTAAACAAACTTGACCAAGGTTAGATATTATTATTATTTTCGTAATCACAGATTTTCATTATATTATATTGGTCTGCTAAAAGTACGTAGGATTTATATATTAATATATTTTTGTTGACTTTATGGAGTGGTCTGAAGGTGCCCTTCGGTATCTACTCATACCGAAGTAGGTATGTGCTACTCAAACTAGGTGTGCCGAGTTTGGCTTTGTTTTGTTAGTTATGATGAGATCTTACCTCCGGACTTAATAGAGTGACCTGAAGGTGTACTTTGGTGAATGCTAAATTAAAATACTGGTTATGACTAGATGAAAAACTTTTTGAAAACTAAATAAAGTTGATGAGAAAAAAGAGGACTAGTTTTTACGATTATGCCTGAGTACAAATACCTAAACATTAAAGTAATATTAAAGTTGATTTCTGATTATTTTAAGATAATTCTATTAAAAGTGTTTTTTATTTCAATTTACAATAATATTTCTGAATATCAGTAGTAATAACAATATAGCGAAATTATTTTTATTTTATAAGTATTATGTTATTTTAAATATATTATGATGAATACTTCTCTAAATGATATTAACTTAGGCTCTAGGTCTTTTGAGACTTGCTCCTCGGGTACTTCAGATGACGGAGATGTCAGTTTTTACAGTACTCTCTCTCAATTCTTCCTTAGATTCTTGCTTCTTAGATTGTGCTAATAATTTCAATGTAATACAAATAAATGCAGAGAACATTCCCGCACACCTGATATGCTGACAAGCTTAAACAACAAAAACATTCATGCAATTCTAATCTCTGAAACTTGACTTAAGGCTTGTTTACCATCAATTTCGTATGCAATCCCAGGTTTTCATATGTTACGTAATGACTGAACTGGTGGGGGGGTTGCCATATATCTTCGTAAAGATATTCGTTACCCCATAGTCAGCATATAAAAATATTATGTTTTATTTTTGATTGAGTATTTTTTCTACTTTTTTTCACGATCATAATAGCATTGTGAGACATGCACCTTTGGATTTTTCAAACCACGTTTCGACGATTTGAAGTTTCACATAAAATTATCGGCAAATTAGGAGTAAAATAATTATAAGATTATTTGTGAAAACTTGTGTGTATTTAAAATACTTAAAAAAATTTTTTATATAACATGAGCGCTTAAGGCATGCACATTTGAATTTAACAAAAGCTATTTTTTAATTTTATCTTGGTGGTATATTACGGTGATATATGTATTTTATAAATATGAAAACTCATTAAGGCCTCATCGAAATCGACAGGCCTGTTGGTATAGTGGTTAGTGAACCTGACTGCTATGCCGGAGGTCGTGGGTTCGATTCCCACCCAGGACAAATGTTTGTGTGATGAGCACGATCATTTGTTCTGTGTCTGGGTGTAATTTATCTATAATATTTATGTATTTAGAAATATATAAGTATGTTTATCAGTTGTCTAGTACCCATAACACAAGCTCTGCTTAGCTTGGGACTAGATGGCGTTGTGTGATAGTTGTGGAATATTATTATTTGGGGTATCTATATAGTTTTCTCATCTGGTTGTGTTATATAAATATATAATTATAAATTAAAATGAAACGATAAATATACATAAATATTAATAACATAAAATAAATACAAAAATACATAAATAAATAAAAGCCCAACCAGATGGAAGCCCTCGGCAGGGGAGACCAAACGGCCGAGGGTTAGGAGGAAAGGGAAAGAAACCGGCGGACGATGCGGGCGGTATCGAGGAGCACCGCCTTCTGCATTTGAGCCTGGAGCGGTCCTTCACGGAGTCCCAGTCGCCTCAGATGACCCGAGAGGCTGACTGGGATTAGCCCATTCGCAGAGACGACTACAGGAATAATTTCGGCCGGCAGACCACCCCACATATCGGTCACCTCGTGAGCCAGGTCCAGATATTTTGTTCGTTTATCTGTTTCGGCTTTCACGAGGTTCTCGTCATATGGAATGGTAATGTCGACCAAAAATATCCTTGACTGTGCCCGGTCCATCAGCACAATATCAGGTTTATTCGCAAGAATAGTCCTGTCTGTGATGATGGCCCGGTCCCAGTAGAGCCTAGCGTAGTCATTTTCGAGCACGGCTTCCGGCAAGTACTTGTAATACGGCACTTTCCGGCCCACGAGACCGTATTTCAGAGCGAGCTCCTGGTGTAGAATTCTGGCTACTAGGTTGTGCCTGTGCAAGTACTCAGAGTTAGAAAGCGCCGAACAACCGGAGATGACATACCTAAGTGACTCACCGGGATGGCGACAAGCCCGACAGACGTCGACGGTGCCATCCTTTAGGATGTATCTCCGATAGTTGTTGGTCTTAATAACCTGATCCTGTATTGCACAGACAAAACCCTCGGTTTCCCCGAAGAGGTCACCGAAACGTAGCCAGTTGAGGGAGGCAACTGTATCTACGAAGGGCTCATGTAGAACCCTGTAGTACCTCCCGTGGAGCTCCTTCTCCTTCCATACGGTCTCCCGGTCGGAAATGCTTAGTACTGCCGGGTCCTGCCATTGCTCGTTGGCTAAGGATAGAGGGGTAAGTCCTTTATCACTAGAAATGACGTCATTATAGAATGGATCATCCGATCTCACCAGGAAGTAATTACGGAGGCTGCACACTTCGCGATTATGCATGGTGAGCGCGCTCAGGAAGCCACGCCCACCATGCTTTCGCGGCAAGTACAGCCTCATTACTGACGATCTCGGATGATGCATCCTATGGGACGTCATGGTAGTGCGGACTTTTCTATCCAGGGCGTTAAGTTCGGTCTGAGTCCACCTGAGTATGCCAAAGGTATACATGAGGACAGGCATGACCCAGCCGTTATATGCGTGTGCCTTATTCACACCGGACAAAAGGCTGTTAAGCACTTTGGTCAAGCGTGCATAAAACGTGTCGCAAACTGACTGTTTCATACTAGCCTCATCGATACCCATGTTCTGTGACATACCCAGATATCGGTATGTTTCAGCCTCGGAAAGGGTCCTTAAGTTGACGGGCATAGATAAGTCTATGCCCTCAGAGTTAGCAACCCTACCCCTCTCAACATGGAGGACAGCACACTTATCCGTCCCCAGCTCCATTCCAATAGAATTGCTAAATTCACAAGTGATGTTTAGCAATTCCATAAGATGGGAGCGACTGGAGGCGAATAATTTGAGGTCATCCATATAGAAGAGGTGGGTCACTTTTGTACCTCCTTTCCGAAGCTGAAATCCCCTCCCGGAACCCTCCAGTAAAGTACTGAGAGGGTTCAAAGAGAGGCAGAACCAGATTGGACTCAGACAGTCGCCCTGGAATATACCCCTTCTTATCCTTATGCGGCTTTCCGCATCCGTCATCCGCTCGCCTAGATGACAGAGGATCGTACTCCACTGCCCCATACACCGCTCGAGGAAGTCTCGAACTGTACGGTCAATCTTGTACAGCTCGAGGATCCTCTTTAGCCATGTATGGGGCACCGAGTCAAATGCCTTTCTGTAGTCTATCCAGGCGGCGGAGAAAATCCGACGGTTGCGTTTCACCACTTTGCCAATGACCGCGTCAATGAGGAGTGGTTCCTTGGTTCCACGGCCGCCGCCCCGACATCCATTTTGAGCGCGCGACATCACCTGATTTGATTCCAGGTGACGAGTGATTCTCGCGCTCAAAATGGATGTTAGTGTCTTGTATATGGTCGGCAGACACGTGATGGGGCGGTATTTGGTAACCTGGTCTGTGGTAACCTGGTCTTTAGGAACCAAATGAGTGATCCCAGTAGTGAAGAGGCTCGGGAGCGACTTCTGGTTGAGAGCCTCTTGGAACTGTCGGGCGAGCACAGTGTGACACACCACAAACCCCTTCAGCCAGTAGTGATGCAGCCCGTCGAGTCCCGGACTTTTCCAGTTCGGGGCCCTACGGACCGCCTCAGCTACGTCATCCGGCGTTATAATGACGGGGTCCATGGGCGTTATACTCGCACACTGACTCGCCACAACGTCCGTCCAAGGGCCCTCGCTGTGGTTTATGGGCTCTGACCACAGCCCGCGCCAGAATGCTACAGTGTCGGCCTGATCCGGTGCTGGGCCCGTTCCACTTACCATTGGTCGCTCCAACGATTTATAGAGCCTCTTCTGATCACTCTGGAAGAGACGATTCTGGTTAAACCGTGTCGACCTCTCGGTATATCGCCGAATCCGCTTTCTCCAAGCAGCGATTCTCTGCTTCAGGTCGTCTATGCGCTCCGTCAGTTTTTGCATTATATCCGGCTGGGACAATCTAACATTTGTCCCAGCAAATGCCATCCTGACGGTGCGCACAATCCTTGGCCTGTTGTTGCCTGACCTGAAGCATATCAGTCTGCCGATGAGGGCCCTAGCCTTTGCGATACGTTCTTCAATTCTTATTCTCCAGGCTGGGATAGCGCTACTTTGTCCAGTAGCGCGTCCAGCCGTGGAAAGTTTGGCGCCTATAATACGGCACACTGCCAGTGCGGCGCCAAAAAGAATTGAGTCCGTCTCGCAAAGGTCCCGGCTGGCTTCCAAATAGGTCACCAGCATTGGGTTCAGAGCCCTCACGACAGCCCGATTCCGCTTGCTTAGGGCTATGCGGGGAAGTCGCGGTCGATTTTCGAGAGGCGTACTGCGCGTTTCCACAATCGCCTCTTCCAATGTACTCCTCATATGCTCTAATTCCAGTTCCTGGGCGACTGTTCCATCATCGTTTGAATCAACCACAACTGGGGTATTCACGGCGGCATTCACATTTGCGGGTTGCTCTGCAATTTGTGGTGCCGCATCCTCAGCCGTAGCATTTTCATCCGATGAGGGAACAGCCTCACGTCGTAGTCGTTCGAGTTCGGCGACATCAAATATATTTGAGCGCAAGATATACCGAACCCGGTCTGCCAGGTTTTGCTCTGAGACGGTTAAAGATGGCTCCAGCTCAGCAAAAAGACGATGCATCCTAGCCCGATACGCCAAACCTCCAACTTCTCCCCCTTTCGCCCTAAAATACGCCCGCAATGCGTTAGTATTCATTTCGGTTGTCCATCGCATGCGGCGTACTCCACCAGTGGCGGGTGCCGATTGCTGGGCCTGCGAAGACCCTGCCGACACCAAGCCAGATGGTGGGGATGATGGATGCGAGGGGCTGATGGGTGGTCGTGCAGCACCTCTCGCTCGGCTGGCGGTTCGCATGCTGTCGCGTCCAGCGCCAGCACCAGACGCACCCTGGCGACCTCCAGGCAGCGGCCCTTTGCGCGTTTTTACATATTCCATCATCCATAAAAGTGGGCGTCCTTTAACGGGAGACGCCCAGACCCGGCGCCGTTTTATGGTGGGGCCATGTGCACAAGCGGGCCTTTGCGCCTTTAATTTTTTTATAATATTATTATTATTATTATTATATTATTATTAAAACTAAACCCAAGTTCTAGTTCTACTTCAAGATTTCATGATACAATACTCTCATTTTGCGTAGAAGGGACCAAAGTTAAACTAAAAAGTTGAACGTACTCCGAGTTAATTTTGACATCGGGACAACAAATATCTCAATCTCTTCGTAACTGTAGCTAGTGGGATAAAATAAAAAATAATTTCAGCGCTCAGCTGATTTTAAATATTCAGACACTTCCTTGTCCTAAAACCCTCTCAGAAGTTCTCGTAAGAGGATGCGAGTGCCTGGACTTACATAGGCTGTAACTTTAACATTCATTCAATAACATTAAAAATGATCCATTTATTCAAGCCTGTTGTTTGGAGCAACACGTTTAGATTTATTTCGTATGTGAGACTAATATATTTTTGCTGTACGTGTATACTCAGGCCGGAGATGGGAGCTAGCGACAAATGCTAAAAAATGTTCAAAAAGGTTCGCTAAATTCCTGGCACTGCAATCACAAATCTTCCCACCAATCGTGTTGATTGTTGCAATCCGATTAAGAAGAAGTACGAAACTTGAAATAAACATTTACAATTTTTTCATTATAACTCAGAACTTTGAAAATGTTACATAATCGCCTCCAATATAGAACCAATTTTTAAAACTCAAAGTAGGATATGAAAATAGAAAATACATCGCGACACAAGGGAAGCTAAATATTTATATCTCAGGAAAATACAAGTGAATTGAACTTTATATTCCATTTCCAGTAGACTTGCTCCGGGAAAAAGACGAAAATACAGTTTTAGCGGAAATAATTCTTAGTATTGTAGTTTTGTAAAATAAATGTGTACTTATTTATTATTAGTAATTTTGAAGCAAGCTTACGTGGCTATGGACCGGATATATGTCAAATGATAAGTAAGAAAGGTTCTAAAGTGACAGGATCGCACCAGCGAGAGGAATGTAGGTCGGCACTCAACGCCACACCCAAGCTCACAGTGGATTAACGATCTGGTAAGATATGAAGGATGTTGTGGAGGCAGATGACAAGAACGGGCATTATATGGTGAGGTATTTGTTCGGCATTGGACTTGTGAAGGGCTCTAGTGATGATGATGATGATGAATAATTTGGTTGTAAATTTGAGGATTTTAGTTTATAAAAGAGTGTACCGAATTTGGTATAACATAAATCGGAACTTGCTGGGCGCATGACTGCTGGAAGTTTTACAAATTAAGTTATGTAAATTATCAGCCAATATCGCTATAGGATCTAAAGGAGTGCATATCATTCTTGGGATTGCTATGCAGCTCGGCACCTTTTCAGATCTTCACTTTTTCATGCGCGAATCATAAAGCCCCACATGTATTTTGTCCCCTTTTAAGATTAATGTTTTAGTAGAATTAAATGTACGCTCAAGTTTTAGATACAAGTTTTAATTGATTAGTGACATGGGTTTTAGGGCAGGAAAGAGTCCACCGCGTTACCTAATGGTAAAATTTATATTTACTTAAAATGTGTTTTAGTTTCTTAGACATGCTGGTTTCCTTATGCTTTTTACATGATGCAATATTAAGTATTTACCAAGGAATTTTCGTGTTTTGATACAGTGTAATTACAAGTTATGGGATGTTTCACGGTGGCCTTTTAAATGCACACACAAGTAGTCTTATTTGTTTGTCCCTTACAGTCAGGTTATTCACTGCAAAAGTCCACTGCTAATACTGCTATACTAATTTAAATATAAGATGGTGATTGGTGAGCCCGCAATGGAACAGAATAACTTTCATTTAAGACTGATTATAAAAAATTCTATTTCGTAGTCATTTTTTACTTTGGTTTGGAATAAAAACACGGTCCTAGTCGGTACCAGCATGAAACTCGGCGTAACATTTACAAAGTTACATTTATAGTATTTCTGACAGCACCCCTATAAAAGAAAGTCTGCGTGATGAAATCGAAAGCTTAGTCACCTCCGATTGCGTACATTCAAATAACATTAGGTTTTTAGTTGGCATTTAAGTGGCAATGAAAGAATATCCATTATCCTATGTGATCCCGTGGGTCTCGTAAGAGGCAAAAAAAATGAAATAAACTTGGAGTTAGGCAACAACGTCACCAAAATAACAAGTAAGGAGAAGGTCTATGTTAAACAGTTGACTGTTGGTAGATTGTAACGGTGACAGTTAGTCGTTAGTAATACAAAGGACATGACCCATGTTTCGTACATTTTTTGTTCCAAACGTTAAAGTTCCGGCTAAGATGCTATATACTGTTAGAAACTATTCTTCGAAGCCTTCACTAATTTTATTACCCCAAAAGTAGAATCATTGTCTTTATTTAAGTTTAAAAATCTAGCTTTCAATAAATTTTTTATGTCATTGAATAATAACAACACCGCCCAGTCTCCATCTAACTACGACATATTTAAACATTAAAACTATTCTATCATCATTTTTTATAAAATAAAGGTGACAAAAGAGTACACAGTTCATCTGTTGGTAAGTGAATTCTGCAGCCCATAGATAGCTACATTTATTCTCGATTAATAATCAATAATTTTAAAACTTGCTGAGGCTTAATTCCGCTAATTTGTATTGGAACGATATGACCCCTTAACAAAAAGGATGAAGGGAAAGAAATTACGATTTGTGATATATCATCGTGTATTTGTAACTGCGTAAGAGTAAACACTATTTTACAACGTATATTTAACAGCCATCACAAGTATAGAAATTCCTCAAACTGTTTGGTTTCTAGTGATGGACACATCATAGAAATAATAAAATTACATCTTGCTGGCCAAACCATTGGTGGAAAACTGCGGTTGGCAACCCGTCCGTCAAACGTGGCAACTGTGGCAAGTTACCTCTCCTATATTCGTTATACAATAATGCTGACAAACAGGCACACAGTTTACCTTGTGGTAACTGAATGTTGTGGTCCGTAAGAATCTACGTCTATCTACGGTTAAGAATGAGATACTTTGTCATGCCCGAGGACTAAGATAAAATGCAACATTTGGAGTGAAAAGGGCATTAAGCTGCTGTTTTATGTTGGTATTCTGCAAAAGTCATTTGAAACGTGGTAGAGCTATGCTGCAGTTATATTAGTAGTATAGTTGTAGCACGAATGGGTCGGCTCGACCGGGGAAGGACCACGCTCTCACAGAATACCAGCGTGAAATAGTAGCTTAATGCTGCTGTATTTCGTATGGTGAGTGTAGAGAACCGGAGACCCTTTTTACTGGAAACGAGGCATTCCATCTTAGTCCTCACGGGTGACAACGCATCTGCATTTTGATTCGTAATCGAGGATAGATGTAGATGTCTATGGGCCACAGCAACCACTTACCATCAGGTGGACTGTGTGCTCGTTTGTCACCCTATCCTATAAAAAAAAAAAAAAAAAAAAAAAAAAAAGTGTGGTCCTCCACGGTTGACTCAACATATTCGTGCTAAACTAATGATAAACTTGCAACGTGGGTCTATTATATTTAAAATTATTTCATCTTCTTGGCTAAGAGGTCATACCATCATCATAATCATCATTACAGCCCTCCACAAGTCTATTGCGGAACCACTCAAGAACTTTTCATTCCCATCGGTTGTCGCATCTTCAAGCGATATGGCCGGCCTGTACACTTCAGCTCGCTAATCCAATGGTCGTTGTCATACAATGCCAGAATTAAACCTCGGCGTGTTTCGATAAATATGGAATGTGTGTGTTCATACATTTGTTTGTACATTTGCATTATATAAATCATAATGTAAAGTCAGGTAGCTTTGTGTTTAAATATTAACTTAATTATCCTTTAATAGCTCGACTACCTAGGTAAACAAGAATATGGTAGGAATGAGCATTCGACCCTACAGACCCTTACTAAATTCCCTACATTTAGAAGCCCCTGGCTGTCTCTAATGCCTTAGCCCAACCGTATAAATATATATACATATATTAGATAAGTACGGGATGTCTGCACCATGAGATCTAAAGTAACAGACGTACAGAGATAGGATGTTAGGGTTAGTTGACCTGGTATCTTACTGCCAGTCAAGCAGACTCACAAGACTGATCAGATGTTCTATGGCTAAAGTCTTGCCAGGAGTGTCAGTAGTAATAAGGAAGACCTCGTCCAGCGTTGAAAGAGGTTTTTATTAACAAATATTTACAATTTATAAGATTGCATTGACGTTAATATTAACGTCATTTCCAAAATTATTCAGCAAACTATGGGTGTGCGTGATTTTTGGTAACGCGGTCACAGTGTCGCTGCAGTAGTAGAGCCAGTAGTAGAGCAATATTATGGTTGTAGCATGAACGTACCGGCTTGACACGGTAAGGACTACGCTCTCACGGAATACCAGCGGAAAAAACTGCTAATTGCTGCTCTGTTTCATATGGTGAGGGCAGAAAACGGAAGACACTTTTTTACTGGATACGTAATAGGCATCCGCATTCCATCTTAAATAACACATCTGCATTATGATTCTTAATCGAGGATAGATGTAGATGTAAAAGTCATCTATAAGCCACAGAATTCATATAGCACCATTGAAGTATATATACTACGTACTAGAGAAGCTATTCCAAACAAAAAAAAAATATGCGCTAATCTATGTGCGTCCGCACGGGCAGTTGATACAAGCGCGCAGTACGCCTGTGCAGGCAGTTTACGTCATCATAGATTGTTATACATAGGTGGAATTATCAGTATGTAAAATTTAGTTTATTTAGATAGTATTGTTAATAGTATCCAAAAAAAAATTTTAATTACTAATTTAATATAACATTACATAGTATTATGTCACATCTACTATCCCCCCTCTCGCAATATAAATTATTTTTCTTCTTTGGAAGAAAAACTTGTAAATCTAACTCCGCTTTATGATAATACCATTATTTTAGGTGACTTTAACACATGCCTGTTAAAGAACGATTCTCGTAGCAAAAAACTGCTCTCCCTGGTGTCATCTTTTAATTTACATATTCTTCCTCTTTCTGCTACTCACCATTCGCCTAATAATACCCCTTCTCTTTTAGACCTTATTCTTGTTTCTGATGCTGACCGGGTTGCTTCCCATGGACAACTATCTGCGTCTTTCTCTTACCACGATCTTATCTTCCTCTCCTATAAAATTCAACGTCCTAGGCGTAAATCGAAATTCTTACTCCTAAGAAGCTTTAAATCAATTAACCTGGAGCGTTTGAGAGATGATGTAAATAATATTGACTGGTCCCCTGTTCTAAATTCCGAAGATGTTAATCATAAGGTTTATGCTTTTAATCACCTCATTTTAAAACTATTCGATACACATGCACCTCTTAAGCGAGTCAGGGTTAAACACTTTCCAGCCCCCTGGCTTTCAGAGTCTATAAAAGCAGTAATGGCCAAAAGAGATAAAGCTAAGAGGCGTTATAAGAAGCACCCTACTAATGAAAATTTATTCACATATAAAAAACTGCGTAATCGCTGTAGTAAGATGTGTCGTGATGCTAAGAGGAGACATATTTATAATGAGGTTGAAAATTCTCATTCCGCTCAGATGTGGAAATTTTTTAGAACCCTGGGTATTGGCAAATCATATATTGATTCTAATATCTCGTTTGATTTGACTGCACTCAACCGGCACTTTTCTGAGCCTCCGATTTCTATTGATGACTCTATTAAGTCTACTACACTTAATCTTCTCTCCAATATTCCTAAACCGCTGTGTTCTCCTTTTAATTTCAGTAAAGTTACTGATGGTGACATAAAAAAATGCCTTTTAGCTATTTCTACTAAAGCTATTGGCTATGACAATCTTTGTATGCAAATGATTAAACCTATCACTAATGAACTTGTCCCTATTATCACTCACATTATCTCTTCTTCGCTTGAGACGAGCTCCTTTCCGACTTGCTGGAAAAAAGCATTCGTCATTCCCCTTCCAAAAACTTCTAATCCTAATTCTTTATCCCAATTCCGCCCCATTTCCATTCTTCCGATCTTATCTAAAGTACTAGAAAATATAGTTCAGAGGCAACTATCTCAATTCCTAACTGTTCACAGCCTGCTGAGTCCTTTTCAATCTGGTTTTCGTCCAGGCCATAGCACAGTCAGCGCTCTGATTAAAGTGTCTGATGATATTCGCTGGGCCATGGACAAAAGACTTCTCACTGTTTTAACATTATTGGATTTTAGCAGTGCATTTAATTCCGTTGATTATGACATACTTCTTGGTATTCTTGCAACCTTAAACATTTCACCATCAGTAATCTCTTGGTTTAATTCTTACCTTAGGGGTCGCTCGCAGTGTGTCCGCCATGAGGAGGATTTCTCCGAGTGGTGTGATCTTACGGCGGGTGTTCCTCAGGGTGGTGTTCTTTCCCCACTTCTCTTCTCTATTTTTATTAATGCTCTCACTACTGTTCTCTCCTCTCATTATCATCTCTATGCTGATGACTTGCAATTATACCGTCATTTCAAAGTCCAAGATATAGATGAGGCTATTAATAAGATGAATGCTGACTTAAGTAGCATAAGCAGTTGGGCAAAATCGTTTGGTCTTCGTGTTAACCCTGCTAAATCCCAAGTAATGATTATCGGCAGCTCATATATGCTTAATTTATTAGATCGTTCGAAGATCCCTGCAGTTACGTATGATAATACTCAAATTCCATATACAGAGACCGCTAAGAACTTAGGTGTTATTTTTGATAATAATTTATCTTGGGTCGCTCAAATTAATATGATTAGCAGAAAAGTGAACTACTCTTTTCAATCTCTCAAGCGTCTCCAGATGTTTTTACCGTTAAAAACTAAGATAACCTTAGCTCAAGCACTTCTTCTTCCTCTCATTGACTACGCTGATGTTAGTTTTTTGGATGCTTCAGAGGAGCTGTTGAACAAACTGGAACGTGTTCAAAATTTGTGTATACGTTTTATTTTCGGTCTTCGTAAGTTTGATCATGTTTCAGAGTACAGGGCTCAAACTTTCTACTCTTTAATCCTCTTGCACCTCCATATCTCCGCGAGCGTTTTGAGTATCTTGTACCCCGTGAAACTCAGTGCCGGACCACTAAACAACTACTTCTCAAAACTCCTTCTCATTTCACAAGCCGATGTGGTGGATCCTTTACAGTAAGGGCGGTCAAGCTATGGAACTCACTCCCACATGACATACGTGCTAGCTCTTCTCTTGATATATTTCGGAGCAGAGTAAAGAAATATTATCTGTCAACTTAGAATTATAAATATTTACATATTTTATGTATTTATATGTATAATTGTATATATATGTATGTGTATGTATGTATGTATGTATGTATGTATGTATGTGTATATATATATATATATATATATATATATATATATATATATATATATATATATATATATATATATTTTTTATAAAACAATTAAGAAAATAAATATTAAAATCTTTCTAAAACAACATGTCGAGTCTTTTTTGAATAAAATATTTTATTACCTATATTTGGTTTTCTAATGGAACATCTGCATGTTTATGATTGTAGATGGCGTGGCATTTAAATGAAGAAATATATATATATATATATATATGGATATAGGTATATATGTATATGTGTGTGTGTATATGTGTATATATGTATATGTGTGTGTGTATATATGTATATATTTATTGTCTTTATTGGTATATATGTATGTAAATCAATAGAAATAAGAATAAAAGAAATAAGAAAATAAATTATACTTATATGTTATACACTTATATGATAATTGTTAACTGTAACTTATAGCCAATTTCTATTAAGTAGCGTTATGTTAATTATTAAGTACGCACGCTGCTACCTACTTGCTTTATATATAAAACTATTTCTCTCTCCCAATAGGTTTGCTGGAAGAGAACTCTTATTAGGGTTAAGCTCGCCTTTGTACATTTATTTAAATATTTAATAATTGTTACCAACTTATTGTGTGTACAATAAAGAATAAAGAATAAAGAATAAAGAATCTAAATTATAACGATATTTTTTTGAATATTTTAAAAGGTAATTATGTATAATATATATACACATATTACACAATATTATATATATTATATACTTAGACGAACATTAATTTTTTATAAAACAATTAAGAAAATAAATATTAAAATCTTTCTAAAACAACATGTCGAGTCTTTTTTGAATAAAATATTTTATTACCTATATTTGGTTTTCTAATGGAACATCTGCATGTTTATGATTGTAGATGGCGTGGCATTTAAATGAAGAAATACTTTATTCTACTGAGGTATCGTATTACCATATTATTATACATTTTTCATTTGTACAAAAAGTCATTTTAGTTACTTGACTACTGAATTGTAGTTTACGTCCAAGTTCAAACTTCGATTTTCCGCTCCGCCGCTCCGCATTGCATGAATATCGATGCCACAATAAACGACACTAAAGTAATGTGTACGGATTGCAATATAAATTAGTTGAACATATTGAGTCCTCGTAACTAATAAAATCGACGCACGATCTTTAACACACATTTTTTATGTATTATATAAAATTATTAATAATATATTTTGATGAACAATAAAACAGAGGGCACTTATTTACTATTAAAGTTGGTAAGAACAAACTTGCCAATATCCGCTCAATAAAATAAAATGACGTAGCTTAGCTAGTTTGAAAAGCACCTCCCGCCCTTCCTTAATTACGTGCACTTATTCAGTTACCAGTAATCCCAGAACCACTACTCTAGGAAAAACACACCACCAACGATAATACTGTTACGAGCTTGAGGTTCGTGACAATAAAAATTGCCGATAGAATTACCTAAATTAACGCTTTAATTTTCTTTACACCAATTAAAACTTAAAACACTAAAAATTAATCACTCTGATTCACTTTATTTCGCTTCGAAGCTTCGCTTGTCTCGCCAAATTCAATACTTCCCCGATCGCACCTTGCAGCGCCTATAAATACACATTAGTACCGAAACATCCAGAACATACAAGTAAATACGCGCACCAATCGACAAAGCGCCGAAAGTTCGAGTCTCAGCTTCTAGAAGCTTAGTTCTTCGTTTCGACAACAGATGGCGCTGTTGGTTGAAAGATTAGTGATGTCATTTTCTGGAAACTCTCTCCTCGCTCTGTTACCCGACACTAGATGGCGCTAGTGCCAGGTGTCAACTTAGCCGCGCTACAATACGACACGTGTTTTGCATCTACACGAGGCAAAATCAGGTGAACTAGACTCTGCGGTGGCTGACCACTAAGTGAACGGCGAGCCAAAACAGCTGCTATTTATACAACTCGCAAAGCAACCGTTCTCCAATAAAGTAGCGAGCGACCGCGTCATGCGATAAATTATGCGACTAATCACCACCCGACGTACGCAGCCGTTTGTTGTAAAAATATTAAACAACACAAACCACCGCGAAACGCCCGCCTACCCTCCAACCACGCAACCGATAGATGATTACCGTAAGGGTGGTGAACGACCATATTTCGAGGCTTTCTTTTATTATAAAGCAAGTTTAAAGATTTTTAGTAGGGATAAGGTAGAAAAATTTGTTTGTTAGCAGTGCAACGTTACCATTTTTTTTTAAATCTCTAACTGTTCCAGCACATACAGTCCCAGTTCCTTTTTACAAGTATGTGAGACTTTAAAGGAGTGGTCGTTGGTTAAGTTGTGTCCAAAGATGTTAAGCATCAAACGTAATAGGTAACAGACTGTTTTTGTTGTTTGTGAATGAAATAAGCCAGAAAAAGACTCAGGCTGGATGTTGCGAAATTTATAACTATAATTTGATACGTATGTCTCACGTTTATTTTTCGATGGCGTATTTCAATTAAATTATTAACGACCGAGTAGTTATTTGCTTGCATGATTTCTAGAAAAAGACTCAGGCTGGATGTTGCGAAATTTATAACTATAATTTGATACGTATGTCTCACGTTTATTTTTCGATGGCGTATTTCAATTAAATTATTAACGACCGAGTAGTTATTTGCTTGCATGATTTCTACAACAGTTAGAATCTAATTTCATAATCCTAATATGTTTTCAGATAATATTTAAACTTAATTTTTTTTCTTTTAATTCACCTTTATTACGGTTACACTAGATCTTTCTTGTATATTTGGGGAGATTACACACATAATTTGCACAATGACAAACACCCAGATTCTGAAAAATTATTTTTTGAACATAACCACGATGATACCAATGTTTTCTACAACAGAGTGAGACAAGTGATAGATGCTCTAAAAGTAAGTAGCGGAGACGCAAGATACGCCTTAGACAGATTTATCAACAAAATGTTTGATTTACTGAAGATGGATAAACTTAAAAGAGAGAGTGTGTGTGGGTACTCAAAGAACGATGACTAAACGTGCAGGCACATTTCACATGTATTCGAAAGATTTTTAGTACTCAGATATTCAGATTTCCTCACAAAGCTTTCCTTCACCAGTGGATACTTAATACATGTACGATATAAACGACCCGTTATCGTACGGTTCTTTCATATACTTCGCTTACCCGTGCGAGGCTGCCACTCGAGAATCTTTCTTCCCCATTAATGGCTGGTCCATTGCCATTTCAGACTACTGATGTTTTCAGACTTGTCGGTTACTTATAACTATACTATATACTATACTTATTGTCATTATCATTGATTGCTGAATATGCCTCCTTCAAGAAATGCCATAGAGCAAGATACTGATCCACCTGCATATATTGACCCCCTGCATCTTTTACCAAGATGTCACTTCACCTAGTGAGGGACGGCCCTTCCTTTCCCTTACTAGTAAGTTGAAAACATTTTCTTCGCATCGGTTGTTGGATCTTCTAGCCGTATGGCCGGCTTACTGATACATAAACATATTAGTTGTATATTATAAAAATTCAGGTATATTTTAGGTCCTATTTCATTAATATTATTAAGTAGGGTATACAAATTGTAGCTTATTGAACATTTTCACCGCCGTCGACATTTAAGGAAAATAACAAAATACACATAATTATATATATTAATATTTGTATTTTCATAAAACTCTCCTAAATTGGATAAGTTTATGTCCACAAACAACTCTCTGATTATGATTTAGTGCTCAGAAAATGAAATATGATATTATTTTTGCTTGGCTGACTGGAGGTGAAATTGGGCATCGAAGATATTGCGATGAGTTGAAAATAAAATGTTTGCATTATATGCATAAAACCCAGCGAAAATTAAGAATCACTGATTGCCAAATTTAATTATTAAAATGACTGCTGTGGTTTGATTTGATGATTTTAAACACAAATTGTTACTGTATTTAACAGTGTTTGCTTACGCCATTGTAATTTTCTTAACTTATTTTTTTTTTCTTTGAAATTATCACAGCGACTTGTTTGGTATATTATCTTGATTGGAGTAATATTGACATTTTCGGACGCACTCACTATTTAGTAAATGTGTCGGACATTTTAGGTGATTTCATCGACGATATGGGTTACTATATCATCCCAAGGGTATCGTAAGTTTCGATTAAGGGAAAGGAGGTATCAAATGGACAGCAGCGTCTCCCTGATAATAACTAACAGTAATAAAACACTGCATTTTCTAACCCGCCCGATGAGCGTGGTCTATGTTTGTTCAGCAGCGGTCTTTGATAGTCTGTAATGTAGATGACGAATTTAAAAAAAAACGGATGTATCTAATCTTATTCTGGGAATATAAATATCTCACAGAATACCAGCGTGAAATAGTAGCTTAATGCTGCTGTATTTCGTATGGTGAGTGTAGAGAACCGGAGACCCTTTTTACTGAAAATGAGGCATTCCATCTCAGTCCTCACGGGTGAAAACGCATCTGCATTTTGATTTGTAATGGAAGATAGATGTAGATGTCTATGGGCCGCAGCAACCACTTACCATCAGGTGGACTATGTGCTCGTTTGTCAGCCTATTCTATAAAAAAAAAAATACCAAGAAAGAGTATGTGTGTGAGTTGTGTGTAATCTAAAAGTTACTTAAAATGAATTTAATTTTGTTTTTATAAGACATTATACTGAAAATAAATAGGAGGAATAAAAATGTTATCAGCGGAAGACCTTTAAAAAGCCTCCTTTTTTTGCATTGACTGTAAATTTTGTACATTCATGTAAGCATTACATTTTCTCAGTATCACGGCTCATAATATTGTTCATACACGTTCACATATGTTCACAAAATGTGCACTTATTTTTCCTCCTTACCAGCTCTTTGAATTCACAGCTGAATGTTTATGTAAATATTTACTAGAAATTATGCATTTGAGGCAGATATTTTTACACCATGTACTGTTTAATTTATAATCATGTTCAATTCACCCTGTGAGTGGCGCAAGAGACAACTATAGGAATGGCCAGAAATATCTTATGGCTTCTAGCAACATCTTCTAACATGCGAGGCTATCAATGCAATATATTGCATTCACCAACTCATCGTGGTGAGTTTGTAAAAATGTTTAAAATAATGCAGTTAGTGTCTTCTATAAGAAATACATCCATCGAATTTCAATGTACTTGCGACTGCTGATATTTTATGGGTAACAGGTGAATTATTCATTGAAAGGTCAAGTGTGTACGTGATTTAAATATAATTTGACTTTCAGCCGACTGTTACGCTATCTATAGATTTCTATGTTCATAGGATAAAAGTATTTAATCGCATTTCCATTAAAACACAAAATTAATTAACTTGAAATGATCCGTTCGACTTCGAGTACAGATCATCCATTTTGTGAAGAATAAGAGTAATTTGTTACTATTGAAATACGGTATATTATTATTATACATATGATAATTAAAAATGACCAAACATCTACATAATCTTATGATTTTAAATAACAAACAGGAGATTCTAAAGAAGGAGACGATTACTGATGTCAATAAATAGAATAGAATATTTTTATTCAATATTAAAAATATGAAAATTATTTTCTTCAAGGGCCAGCCAGCCAGCGTTCTTGCCAAGATACAACGGAGGGTATGACTGAAATATGACAATTAAAAGCTGAGCTTAGGATTCGTTACAATAAAAAACCGACTGAAATTACCGACACCAACTAAAACTTAAAACACACTACACTTAACAAGTGAACCAACACTTTATTTTGCTCCGAAGTCTTCGCTTGTGTCGTCAATTCAATACTGCCCGGTCGCGGTCCTTACTGGCTGTGTATACAGCCTCTTCCACTAAAACATCTAGAATGTTCGAGTAGAATGTCGAAAGCCCTAGCATCGAATTTTCTAGACAGCTCCACTAGTTTTGCTACTCAATACTAGATGGCGCTTGTTAATTTTCTAGAAAGATCTTGACGCTCATATTTCTGCTACTGGATACCAGATGGTGCTAGAGTCATATACCAGGCATCAACTTTGGCACGCAGCACTGCTTCCTCCTAAAACATGCTCGTTCCGAGCATTATCGGCCCTATAATAACGCGCCAGTCTATCCACATGGACGATCTTAGGAGTACGTCTTGCACTTTTCTAAAACGGCTCCGAAACGTCAGGGGCTATTCTGATACAGCTGTAGAACATCCGGTACTTTAGCTTTAGGGACAACCATTTGCAACTGACAGCTGTCTCGCTGACCATTTACCCATTTACGGCATCCTGAATCACTTATCTGTCCCATAGAGCCCAATAGCTTTTTGTGGTTGTGCTCATCACTGAGACGTCGCTCCACTTGAGCTTGGGAGCACTGGCCTTCATCTATTTCAGATTCGGCTTGATGTCCGAATCTTGTTGTAGGCCGTCCTTCCACTTGCTGTTGAGGTGTTCTATCTTGAGCATTCTCACAGATACACTTCCTTATCCCCTTGCCTAGTACAATGCCTACATTCTTGAGGACAAATTATTCTTGACGATACATCTGTATAAATTTATGAGGGTGAGCAGGGAAACTCCTTGATTTAATTGCGGTCCCGTTTATTCCGCTCTCCATGGACGACTACTCGCAAATTCTAGAACACTGTTCCTCTCATACATATAATAATAGATGCCCTCTAGTGGAAACAAGTTAAACTAGGTACTTACATTACAGTTGTCAGTAAGCGCCATCCGTTCGAAACGAGTGGGACCACAAGAAAGAGCCACCTGGTTCGTACAGATGTGTAATAAGGAAATATGTTGTTAGTAGTTGGTTTCAGCTTCCAACAGATGGAACCACTAACTACTAACATTCTGCCAGCCAGCATAAATCTAACTCAAGTAAGCTGATACATTATTTATGTTATCAACAAGCTAAATGGCAGCATGTTAGGCTAAGAAGTAAACTAACTTTAACCCATTAGAGGCCAAACCCAAAACTATAAATAGCAATCGCGGACTTGAACCGCGAATCAAACAGAGCAGAAATAAATAAGGAAAAGAAACCAGATAGGTAAACGTTTGCCAAAGCTACATTATTAATTAAATTTAACAAAAATGTAATGCGACTGCTAATGGGTTAAGCTTAGATTGGACAGAACAAACCAATTAAAAATACAGAAATCTAAAACGCTAGGTAGTTAGGCTAATTAATTTGCTTAACATCCAATTCAACTTAAGTTAAATGCCTATCTGAAGTACAAGGTGTCTTTTTATTAACATTATACTTAATCTATATTAATTGGTAGTGGACATAGATGAACATATGATCTTTTTATTTCGCCTTTGGAAGTTAACACTGTCGCGACTCTAGCAACACTATCACGTCCGTCATGGGTTTGTATGATTCGCCCCAGCTTCCACTGGCAGGGAGGGAGACGCTCATCCTTCACCACCACCATCGTGCCCACGGAGAGAGCTGGGCTCTTCGAGCTCCGCCACTTGGTACGTTGTTGTAAGATCCCGATTTAGTCGCGAGACCATCTTTGCCAGAAGTCCTGTTGAAGCTGCTGTAGCTGCTGGAACAGCGTGAGCCTGTGGGCGGGAACATCCTTGTACTCATAGTCGGGAACGGTGGTTATAGCCCTACCTATCAAGAAGTGAGCTGGTGTTAATGCGGAAAAGTCATTAATATCTGTATTAGACAAGGGACACAATGGTCGTGAATTTAAAATTCCTTCCACCTGTATAAGTACTGTTACAAATTCTTCATAAGTCAGAAGTGCTGCAGCTAAAACACTTTTTAGAAAATATTTACAACTTTTTACAGCAGCTTCGTATATCCCGCCCATGTGCGGTGTGTAGACCGGTAAAAAGCTCCATTTGATGCCGTCGTTACTAAGTGAGGTCATAATTTCGTCTGAACTGTCCCTTAAAAATTGGTAGATTTCATTTATCTGGTTGCTAGCGCCCTGGAATGTGGTACCATTGTCACTCACCATTTGCTGTGGTTTACCTCTACGGGAGACGAACCTTCGGAAGGCAGCTAAAAACTACTGGGTGTCAAGACCTGTAACCAACTCAATGTGAATTGCTTTGGTAGCAAAACAAACAAACAATGCGACATACGCCTTGTAAATCCTGGCCCCACGTCCTCTCCAGGTCTTCAAATTAAATGGCCCTGCATAATCTACCCCTGTTGTTGAAAACGGAAGGGAGGGGGTAACGCGAGATGCGGGCAGTTCACCCATAATTGGGGCGCTAGGCCTGGGCTTGGCCCTAAAGCACGTGACGCATTCGCGTGTCACCTTATTTACTAAACTCTTACCATGGATAGGCCAGTAGCGTTCGCGAATCGATGCCAGAAGTAACTGCGGCCCAGCATGCATGAGCTTTATGTGGTATGACTGGACTATAAGCTTGGTAAGTATGTGTCGGTTATGTAACAATATAGGGTGTTTCTTATCGTGAGAATATGGAGAGTTTTCAATGCGTCCACCCACTCGTAGTAGACCATTTTCCATATAAGGTTTTAGGCATAATATATTTGACGTCTGTGGCAGTGGTTTGTTTTTCTTTAATGTGAGATATTCATTTGGAAAGGATTCGATCTGAGCTAACATGATAAGTTTATCGTGAGATTGTTTCAACTCCTCAACCAAGAGGACACCTAAACATTTGTCCTTGTTTTTTTACATTATTTAAGAATCTAAGTACATAGGCAAAAACTCGTAACAACCTTTCATATGTTGAGTATTTTTAAACAATTTTTCCATGAATGAAAGTGATTAGGGTTCGGTAGTAACACAAGAAATAATATCTACCTTATGTTGGTAGTTACATTCATTCTGAGGCGGCCAGTTATCAATATTAGGTTGTGACAACCACGTAGGGCCTTGCCACCACATGGTTGTCTGTGCCAACTTAGCCGCTGGAACACCCCTAGATAAAAGATCAGCTGGGTTATCAGCGGACGGAACCCAATGCCAGTCGTCCGATTTGGTGTAATTTATAATTTCGATTACTCGATTTTTTACAAATGGTACCAATTTGGAAGGTGTATTTGTCTTTATCCATGCCAATACAATATTTGAATCGGACCATAGAAACATTTTGGACGATTGAAGATCCAAAACATGACGAACCTTGTGCATTAAGTTGGCTAATAAATGAGCTGCTCTCAACTCTAATCTAGGTATAGTTTTATCACGAGCGATTCTCGTTTGCGCGCATAATAAACGCACTAATACGTTACGGTTGGCATCTATAGACCGTAGGTATATAGCTGCCCCGTACGCGGTCATTGAGCTTTCCGCAAAGCCGTGCAGTTCTATCAAAACAGATTCAGGGATGATAACGTGTCTAGGTATCATTAAAGAGTTTACTATAAACAGGCTATTATAGAAATTACGCCATTCTTCCTCTTGAGAAAGAGGTAGTTCCTCATCCCAGACGATGTTATTTTGCCACAATTTTTTTATGAAACATTTCGCGGTTATTAAAATTGGTGCGATTAAACCCAGTGGATCAAATATTGCAGAGGCAACAGATAATACCTTCCTTTTGGTTAACGAATAATTAGTCAGTTTGTCAATAAACGAATACGTTATAAAGTCGCTTTGGTTACATCACTGTAGGCCTAAAACCTTATGTGGGTTTTCTGTGTGTAGGTTTGTACTAGTGTGTTGCGAGTAATATGGTTGTGAACTAATGTGTGTGTCGTCGGTTTTATTAACAATCTTTATAATGGCCTCCGAATTCGATTTCCACTTTCTAAGTTTGAAGTTCGCGGTCCGTAATATTCTGTCGATTTGAATAGCCGTTTCGGCAGCCTTCTGAGCGTCATCTCCACTATGAACTAAATCGTCAATATAGAAATTGGTTAATAATACAGTCGCCGCTTCCGGGTTCTGTTCCCGAAATTCATGCGCGAGTTGTTGTAGACATCGATTGGCAAGGTACGGTGCGCACTTCAAACCGAAACTGAGTGTAGTTAGTGTGTAGGTGTGCAGCGGGTGATTATAGTCTTCGCGCCATAAGATACATTGCAGGTTGTGTTAGTTAGGGTTGACAAAAATCATACGATACATTTTTTCGATATCCGCGCAAATAACAAATTTATGTTTTCGAAATCTCATCATAATATTAATTAATTCGTCCTGGTTCATTGCACCTTTATATTGTATGTCGTTAAGGGATCTCCCTGAGCTGGTTTTATGGGATGCATCTATTACGACTCTAAGGGGTGTGGTTTCCTTTTCCAGGTTAACCACAGCATGGTGAGGTAGGTAGTTACAGGGCTCATTTGAGTCTCGTTTAATCATATGCCCTGATTGTTCAAATTCTTGCATAAACCTGACATATTTTTCCTTATAACCTTGGTCGCGAGAAAATTTGGATTCTAACGATTTGAAACGTTTAACTACAGCGGGTTTGGAATGACCTAACGAAGAAATGGGTTCCTTTAACGGAATGGTTCCCACAAAGTTTCCATCAGGTGTACGTGAATGGGTCTCAAATATCTTTTCACATTGAGCAATATCGTCATCTGGAAACTCTGTTGTACTATTAATTCACCAAAGTTTGGGTTACTGGTTTGAACAAAATTGCATCTAACAGCCCTATGGCTAGAAGGTACATAGGCCGTTCCCGACACGATCCAGCCCAATCGTGTTTTTTGTAAAGTTGGCAACCCTACGCCTAATCTATACTGGTTATTAGACAAAAGATCATAAAATATCTCGACACCTAATATCATATCGATATCACCGCCTTGATAAAAGGTTTTGTCTGCCATTCGAAAATTATGTGGGATATTAAGTTGTTTTACACTTTCGACATAAGAAGGCAGTTTGCAAATCATAGGCACAATGAAGAAGGACAAATTGGTAGAAAATGCTTCACATTTTGATTGGATTGTCAGTTGACAACTGTGATTAATCTGGGTCACGCTTTCGTTAAACCCTAAAACCTCCATGTTTACACTATTTCTAGGTAAATTCAACCTTTTAAAAGCCGACCCCGTTATAAAGTTGGATTGCGAGCCCGAATCGAGAAGTGCACGCAAAGTGTGCTGGTGATTATTGACGTCGAGTACATCAATTAATGCTGTGGATAAGAAAACAGTTTGTTGTAGGTATGGTTGTGTTAAATCAATATTACGGCTGGTATGTAGATTAACCGATTGTTGTGGGGTCTCAATAAGTGATGTTGGAGTTGTATTTGTGGCGGGCTGTGGGTTAGTGTACAATGTAGTTAGTGGTTGCTGTTGATCTTGGTTGTTTGATTGGTTATTAGCATGATGGGAATTTCCTATATGTAAAAGTGCATGATGTTTACCTTTACAGGTTCGGCAAAGACTCGCCCAGCAGTTTGCTACGATGTGGTTCGCTCCCAAACAATTAATGCAAGGGCCTATTTTTCGGACTGCGCGAAGGCGTGACGTCACATTTAGGGCCAAGAATTTCGGGCAGTATTGAATGTAATGAGACTCTTTACAATAAGGGCATTGATTGCTAAATACCTTAGGTTTAGGGGATGGTTTTGGAGATGTACCATGACCCGGGGAGGACGCGATCACCAAGGCCTTCCTTGTTCCATTCGCTTCCGGTTGCTCATCCGGCCTGTCAGAACCCAGGGATTCCAGCAGGTCAGCCTGAGCGCGCAGAAATGACTTGAAATCCCGTAAATTAGGCAGTTCACGTGAGTTGGTTTTTTTTCCCATTTACGGTGTAAGAATTTATCAAGTTTAGAACTCAAGACGAAAATCAATATAACATCCCAGTTTTCTGTGTTAACCGACAACTTGTTTAAGGTTCTGAGATGCTTCGACAGGTTATCAACTAATGTTCTCAAAGCTGATGGCGTTGATTGAATTGTTTCAATACTTAAGAGTTCTCGCAAGTGATTAGTGACTAGTACCTTGGGATTATTGTACCGCTCACAGAGTAATCGCCAAGCGATGGCATAGCTTTCTTCACAATATTCCAACGAAGCTATTACGTTAAGAGCAGAACCGGTCAGACATCCTCGTAGGTATTTTAATTTTAATATAGGTTTTAGGTTACTGTCATTAACAATGGCATCGAATTGATCCCTAAATTCCAACCAATTGGTAGCGTTTCCATCAAAAGTTGGTAACTTAATTTCAGGTAATTTTACGGAATTGGAGTGTGGTTTGTCACTACTATTGGACGAGGGTGGCGCTGTCTGTGGTTTGCCATTTTCTAATTCTTGCATAAGTTTTTTACACAAAGAAAAATTGGTATAATAGTTGTTCTCAAAGGCCTCTCTCTCCTGAAGTTGCACTTCATAATCCGTGCAAGCAGTTTCTATTAAATCAATAACTTTTTGTGGTTGTGCTCATCACTGAGACGTCGCTCCACTTGAGCTTGGGAGCACTGGCCTTCATCTATTTCAGATTCGGCTTGATATCCGAATCTTGTTGTAGGCCGTCCTTCCACTTGCTGTTGAGGTGTTCTATCTTGAGCATTCTCACAGATACACTTCCTTATCCCCTTGCCTAGTACAATGCCTACATTCTTGAGGACAAATTATTCTTGACGATACATCTGTATAAATTTATGAGGGTGAGCAGGGAAACTCCTTGATTCCATTGCGGTCCCGTTTATTCCGCTCTCCATGGACGACTACTCGCAAATTCTAGAACACTGTTCCTCTCATACATATAATAATAGATGCCCTCTAGTGGCAACAAGTTAAACTAGGTACTTACATTACAGTTGTCAGTAAGCGCCATCTGTTCGAAACGAGTGGGGCCACAAGAAAGAGCCACCTGTTTCGTACAGATGTGTAATAAGGAAATATGTTGTTAGTAGTTGGTTTCAGCTTCCAACAGATGGAACCACTAACTACTAACAATCTGCGTTGTCACGAGATTTCCTGCTGCAATGTTCGATGACAAAGTCGTATCCCTGCTGCTGCTGGGTGATGCTGTTTGCCGTACAATCCTCGAGATATCGATCAGCTACCCTTTCTACAGTTCGCTAAGGGCAGTTGGTTCGAAGATGGCCCTTTTCCCCCACAGCCGTGGTACCTTGGGCGTTAACTTTTATTACAGTCACAAACTTTAGCTGCTGCCACTTCCCTAACGTGAGGGGAACGATGATCCTGCCGCTGATGGGAGGTGCCGTTAGACTCACTACCCTCTCGAGATCAATCACTTTCCCTTTATACAGTTTGCTTAGGGCAGCTGGATCGAAGATGACCGCTTTCCTCACAGCCGTAACACCTAGGGCTGTACCCTTTATTGTGGCCGCGAACTGTAGCTACCACAACCTCCATGACGTTATGGAAACGATGATCATGCCGCACGGCTTCCACCTCCAATACAAGGCGTCCTTAAGCGTCTCGTGGTGCTCGAAACTCACGGTAGCTCTTACTTCAAAGTCGCAGATGCCGTCGATGAATGTCTGCACCAGGTTCCCTTCAATGAGTGCAGGTACAGACTGGTACGCTTTTCGAACCATCTTCTCCACCTCAAGGGACCACTGCTGCAGGTTTTTTTGCTGCGTTGCACGTAATATTTAAGCTGTGCACAAAAGACGTATTCCAGGTGAGCGCTGTCATATCTCACCTCAAATGCCTCAAGAAGCTTCTCGTAAGTCACTCTCTTACCGAGTGCTTCAAAAACACTTATGGTCGCGCAGGCTTAAGGTGAGTGCAGTCATGGCCTTACTTTTATTCCAGCCGTTCACATTCTATGTTTTCCTGGCGTTGACTTCGGGTACGGATACTCTCCGAGTCATCCTTCGGTAAAATCGGCATGATTTCATCCTACTTCTGACACCAATTGTTACGAGCTTAGGATTCGTGACAATTAAAAACTGCCGATTGAATTACCAAAATTGATACTTTAATTACCGCCACCAATTTAAACTTAAAACAAATTAATAATCAATCACACTTAACACTTTCATTCACTTTATTTCGGTCCGAAGTCTTCGCTTGTGTCACCAATTCAATAAATGCTGCTTACTGGCTATACATAGGGCCTTTTTCACCAAAATATCTAGATTTTTCGAGTATAATGTCGAAAGTTCTAGCATCAAATTTTCTAAAAAGCTCTCTTAATTTTGCTACTCGATAATAGATGGCGCTAGTGAATTTTCTAATTCTTGACACTCTTACTTCTGCTACTTGATACCAGATAGCGCTAGTGCCATACACCATTTAGTAACATTCAGTACCGTTCGTACTTCTTCTTCTTCAGTAGTAACATTCAGGCATCAACTATGGCGCGCAACGGTGCGATAATTTAATGTTTTAGTTTCTTTTATTTTGTAATATTGTATATTGAATATTCGATAAATTTATTTATATTTATATAAATTACAAGTTTGTAATTCTTACTAAAAGTCATTTTTTTACCTTTTACAATAGTTCGAAAAAGTCCCTGCTTCAGTTAAGAGTGAAAATGCTGATAAGTTGTTATTTATGGGGACTAAGATGGACTACCTCGTTTTCAGTAAGCTGGTATTCTGTGAGAGCGTGGTCCTACTCCAGTCAAGCCGACCCATTCGTATTAGCACCTTAATTAGCTGCAGAATGGCTCTTTCACGTAAAGAAATTGAATTTTTGTCGTAGACCAAGAAGTTTAGTATTGATAGTTACTACCAAAATTTAAAGTGACCTTATATTACCGAGATCAAAATCAACTTGTGTAACATGAACTTAAAATATCGATTTAACCTTGCTATTAGAAGTCAATCAGAAACTGTTAATTCTTATTGTGACATTAGCAAATAAGTTTCCATTTTATAACTTTCAAACCTACGAATCGCAAATAGCCGAAAGAACTTGAGCGGAAGAAGGTAAATTAAAAAGCAAATTTCAAAGCATTCTCAGCTATAGAGCGGGGTCGCTGTTTTATTTTTATACAAACAAATTCAAATTATCTGGCAGGCTATATCTGACTTGCAAAATACCTAATCCTTTTTAATGGCTTTCTATTATATTTTAAACATTCAATTTACATTTATAATACTAAGCTAATTAGTACTTTATTAGTTTTGCCACTTATTACGTAGCCGAGGACGATGTTTTGAGACCTCAGTGCAACAGTAGTCTTGTCAAAAGTTAAAATCATGATGTCGACAGGGATCTAACTTGGGTTGTACACCTTCTTCGTTATTACATATTAGCTTCTGGAGATTTTTATATAAGTTACTAAATCATAGTTTTTTCAATGCATCAAAATAGTCTTGAAATAATATTCCTAAAATCACAGTCAGGACACCAGTTGAAATTAGTTGGCACCGCTCCATGCGTATACAATGCCTTTTGTTATTCCCGTTTTAGCTTATTAACTCAACGATTAATCTTTCGAGTCATAACGGAAAGTGTTTGATTTACCCGATTAAAATTTGAAATCTAAATGTAGAAAAATTGCGTCATATTTTATTTAAAATATAATTAAGCCCAGAAATTAAAAAATGTGTGAGTAAGTGAAGCGACGGTGTTGTCCGTGTAGTGATGGTGTACGAATATCCACTACCCTATATGATCCCGTGGCTATCGATAGAGGCAACAGAGTGAAATGGAAAATGGGTAGCACGATCATCTTGATAACAACCAAAATAAAGACTATGGTTAACAACCCTCTTACCAAGTGCAATATATGGGGGAGGTCTGTGTTCAGCAGTTGAATTTATTAGGACTGAAATAAAATATCCATCCATATGGATATTTGGTCAAATAATCTAGTTTTTATTTCATAAAGTTCTAAATATTTCCAAGCCATTTATGGGACATATCATGAAAAGCATGTTTAAAACGTTTAGTTTAACTGCATTAGTAGCAGTTAGGTACTTTGTGTTTTAAAGTTGGAGAGATTCAATTTCCGTAAAGAAAATTGGATCGAAGTGTTTGTGTTCAATAATGGAAGAACACTAAAAGCTTTTCAACAAATTTGACCAAAATAAGAAGGGATAGAGATTAAACATAATGTTACGAGCTTGAGGTTCGTGACAATAAAAATTGCCGATAAAATTACCTAAGTTAACACTTTAATTTACTTTACACAAATTGAAACTTAAAACACTAATAATTAAACACACTAATTCACTTAATTCCGCTCCGAAGCTTCGCTTGTGTCGCCGAGTTCAACTCTGCCCCGATCGCATCTTGCAGCGCCTATTTATTTAAATTAGCAAAGAAGCATCCCGAATATTCAAGTAAATGCGCGCAAAGGGACGAGTATGCGAGTATAGATTTTCTAGAAACTTAGTTCTTCGGATGGCGCTGTTGGTTGAGAGATTTGTGATGTCATTTTCTGCAAAGCTCCACTCGCTCTCGTTCCTGACACTAGATGGCGCTAGGTGCAACAATAAGATCACATATTTAGATAAAAGGAACGTATTGCTTGAGTTGAATTGCACTAACACCGTGGCTAAGTGTATTCCAGGGTAGCTGCGGCCACACGGGTTCGAATTCCGCACGGAAAAACTATCTTGTAACAATGACTTATGACTACAAATCTGGGCTTGAATGTGTGTCCGTGTGCACGCATGTGTGTTGAATACCTCCACGATGCAGGAGAAAATCTTAGTGCGTCGTATCCCTGCATCCAAATCCAAATCAATATTATCTAACGTTCAAATAATAATTATAATGACACGGTACGTACGGATTTTTTTTTTATTTACACGAATACTTGCCGTACAATAAAACTAATTTTACGGATTTTTTGCGCTCATTATTTAACTTATTGAATAAATTTCCGACGTTTCTCACCTCAGTGACCATGGGTGCTGTAAAGCAACAGCTTTACAGCACCCATGGTCACTGAGGTGTATGAAGTCCCGATGTCATAGAGCTTATAGGATCTTGAAAGTATTGCAGTTGTATCTCCTGTTTGGGATTTAATTTTATTAATTATAGGATCTCAAGCAGATGGTAGCCAAACCAAAATCCATCCGTCTTCTCTATAGAAATAAGGATTTTTTTTAAATTTCAATTTTATCAACAATTTACTGGGCAAAAATACTGTTAATGAGTGGAGTACACCAGAGCACACACAAAAGTTTTGTACCATTTTGTCAGTGAGATAAACGAAAAAAATATTTATTATTGATAATAAGCTCTGGGAATGAGGTGATCGCTACCAAGCTATTTCTAATTTCTTTTGTGTTATTAATTGTGTAACAAACATAATTGTAAGCTGTTATTTAAAAAAAAACATCTGCTGCGTTTCTCTCTGGTTCTCACCAGGACAGAGGTTTTTTCCGAATCTGTTAAACAAAAGAGTGACTTTCAATAAGTATTTTTTATAAAATAATAAAAAAAGTTTCTACTTCTGTTTCTGTTAAATCTCGCTTGCAATGAAACTATGGTCATTTTTAATGCTGGGTCACTCTTTATATTCTTAGTCTCCCCCCACCTCTGCCCCCTTTCATAAGTCCACTGCTGAACATAGACCTCCCCATAAAACACAGTTTTGCACCACCTGAATCTCTTAAGAGGTCGTCACTCCATCACAAGGCTGCCACTCGAGAACCTTTTTTACCCATCGGTTCTAGATTGTTTGAGCTATATGGCAAGCGCATTGGCACTTCAGATTACTGTGGCATTAAGTTATGTCGCTCACACTACGTGAATATCTGCTATACGAAGTATTTCACGCAGACAAACTTCGAGCAAAACAAAATAGCTTTATTGAATAATATCTTTTTAGATCTAATGTCACTTATTTTAGAATAGTAATAAGATATTCAGTCAAATAAAATATTACCTAACATTTCCAAGTAGAATATAATATAATTAACATAATGTTGAATTCACTTATATGTATTAGTTATTCGTAGGTACATGCATAGATTATATATCGCAAAAATAAATGAGTGTTTGGAATCTAGCTTTTGCTTTTGTTTTGTAAATCAATTTGCGGCTAAAAACCGGTGTGCCGATAGTAAAAGCTAATTGCAGGCGTCTGGCACGCCTCTAACTTACTTTTATCGGAATTTTAATTTATATTGCTTTTAATTTATCGTCCAAGACTTAAATTTTTCGTCTCGATATTGCTGTTAATTTAACGCTATTTACATCTGCTATGTTATATGCAGCAGGTATTAATTTCCATTGCTCGGGTAGTCCTCTTTGCTATCTCTCCGAGTCGATACGAAACGTAAAGAATATATGACGCTGTATCATTAGTTTGTTTTATTTATTAGATCAATCTTCCCTTTGACCGCTTTTGTCATAACCCTGACCGTATCGTCCTTAAGTATGTTTGCTGGCATCATTAAATGTGAAGTTGCCTTATCATTGCTCCCCCCTCGGAGTATAACATTGCAGAGTGAGAGTGACCACCTCTAGAAGCCGTTCATTATACCCTTTGGTATCTCATCGTTCCATTCAAACATCTATTAATCGCCACAGATCTTGTAGAAGAATTTTTGTGGTGATGACATGACAGCGCAGTGTCTTCCTCTTGGTTAGTGGGAGTGTAGCATCTACACCTCCTGCTACACCCTGTTAATTGAAGTGTTGTATGCTATGGCGATTTAATAGACCAATGTCAGCATTTTTTGGCTTCTTCTGGGGTTTTCATGTACTCAATTTAACTTCTTTGGACTTCCGTACCCGCAGCTTTACTACTTTTTAATAAAGCTGGAAGATATAGCCCGCTATCGTGGACGACGGTGGCCTGTCGTACTATTTCAATCGCTTCTTCCATGTTGACGTTACTATTGAGGTAATTGTCTATGCTTCTTCACTATTTAATAAAGCGAATGTTGTGTTACAGTCTCGTATGTGCGTGAAATAGGGCTAGCTTCTTGCTCCAAAATCATTGACAACATTACGTACTCGTGTCGTGGATTCGTAGATATGTTTTTGTCGCTCTAAAAGTAAATTCACCATCATCTCATTTCTGAGAAGGTTTTAGGGCAAGAAAATATCTGCGTCGGAAAAGGGGCGGACTACGCATGTTTTCGATTATTTTTATTATTACTTAGATATGCAGGTTTCCTCACGATATTTTAAGGCATGTGGTGAATCAGCAATTCAAATTGCAATCAACAATTTCTTTCGTGTTGGTGGGGATCGAACCCGCGAGCACTTAGCCCCCGAGCTACCACAGCTCCAGCCCAATCTAAATATTATAAGCGACAATAGATCCTTATATTTACAATAGATTCTTATTGCATAAACTATAATATTTCTATAATTTTCGAATGTGGTACAATTGCAGTTGCTGCACAAGTTAAACAGAAACTTTGACCTCTGAGTTCAGCGTTTGCTTTTGTTTGGGAAATTAGTTTATAAAGTGTATGTAAATTAAATTAAAACCTAATTAAATTCTTTTTTTTTAACACCCCACGTTTTGAGTATTAAAATAACATAAAAAACGCGATAAAATCCGTAAAAGTAGTTTGAATCAATAATTAAAAACCTATTCATCATTTCTTCGAAACGGTTCGTCGAAACGTTTTGATATATGCCAAAATTTTCGGGCTGTTTGAAATTTTGCATAATCTTCCTCTAAGACCACCATTACACGTCGTTCCGTAACTGTCGTAAAAGGCAAATATGGGAAGTCCCAGAAAGATCTTATTCCTTTCGATATATGGCGTTATGTTTTATCTCATTTTTCACACACACAGGGTTAACCCTCTATGGGTTAGCCCTAGACAGGCGCCTGGATATAGTCATATATGGGTATAGTCAGTTTTTCTTTATGGCATAATTGGTATCTGGTATTGCTTTTTCCTCGTTTGAGATTTTTATAATCTGGATATTTTTAATGAATTTTCAGATTTTCAAGATGTATGTCCACGGTAAGGTGATTTTTTTTTATGTTTGACGAAATATGTTTTGCAGCTATCAGTGTTTTGTATGTTAAATTTTATTCGATTTGGTTTTTTTTTGTAGGGATAAAAGATCAGAAATATCTGTGCTATTTCCCCATACGATAACCCCGTAGCAGAGCCACGAGTACGCATAAGCATAATAGGTACTGAGGGCAGTTTGTATATCGGTACATTTTTTCACTTCTCGGAGAGTGTATGTAAAATTTGCTAATTTCCTTTTAGTTTTTATTATGTGGGGTTTCCAGTTAATATTTGTGTCAATTGTTAAACCAAGTAGGGTAAATTTGTTTACTTTTTCTTTTTTTTATATAAGGTTTATACTTGTTGCAACTTTTTGGTCGGGGTTTTAGCTTATTATTTTCGTTTTGGAAAAATTTTATTCAATTTTATCCATTACAGCCCTTCACAAATCCATTGCTGTACATAGGCCTTGCGCAAGAAAAGCCAAATGAAAAGCCGGTGTATAATGCATGAATAACTAAATACACTTGCAATTGACGCCGGTGAGAACGATGGGATAGTGCATGTTCTAGAAGTGTGTTATAAAACTGTGATTAGTCAAAATGGAACAAGCTCTGCTGGCTTGCAGAAGGTAAAGGCTGCAGAAAATTGGAATTTCTTGAGAATAATGACGAAAACTTCAAGCTTATAGTTTCCGAAGGTTGCATGTTGTGTATTTTGCATGTTCACATCACGTAAAATAGGGAGGTTTGCCGCCAGACAAGGTGACTAGTATTTTCATCTTTATTCTGAGATGTTAGTGCTTTTCCCTTTCTGGCTCGTAAAGCTTCATCTGACACAGGGCTCTTTCAGGCCACGCGCTATTTAGTACAGAATTATTCTTTATATACCGCAGTACTTCGAAACTTTGACAACACAATTTTGGCTTTGTTTGTATCACACTAGGCGTAAAATATTTTTACGGGTGACAGGGAGCAGTGTCAAATATGCGAGACGTTTCTTACTGCGATCCTCTATCTGTCTGTCAAGTGGGGCGATTAATGCAAATCCTCCTCCGGATGGGCCCATGACCAGCAGTAAATATTCCCAAGTTGATGAAGAGATTAAAAAAGGAATATATGCGTGTATATTTATAAAACTGAAGTGATGAAGTATTGCACAGAAGTCCATCCAGTGGTTAGTGGTAACTACAGTCCATGGACACTGCACGGTACTTCAAATAAGAATGCAGATGCGTTGTCACATCTGAGGACTAAGATGGAATGGCTCACAGCCTGGTGTTAAACTGGCCCTCTACAACCTTTAGACTGAAACCCAGTCACTGCTTTTAGGTGGTAATGAGTAAAAAAAACTACTCAGATGGATTCCTAGTTGGTGAGGGAGGCATACCACCTAGTTCAATAAAGAATTTCATCTTAGTAATCAGTAGCTTTCTTTGTTGAAAGTTGATGTTTATGAACTGCAGACGCCAATCTTTTACCATTAGATGAACAGTAAGTTCCTTTCTCACTACAGATTTATAAAAATAAAAAATATGTCGGCGCGTCTATAAAATACCGGTTGGTTTGAGAGTGAGCAAGAGATTACGTCACTCATATCGATGGTAGCGGGGTATAATTGAGGGTAGATCGGGAATCCCCCACTCGTTTGTGTAGTATAAAGTTCAGTGTAGATGCCAAGTGTAGGATATTCCGCTGAAGTCATTCTACAAGTAAAGTCAGTTTACTACTGCTAAGATAGTGTGGCGCTTCTGTCTATTGTGGTGGTTCTTCTGGTGTGGGATCATGTTGCTATGAGGCTCGCCTTTGTTACGTTATGTTGGGTGGTATCGCTATGTGTTTGCAAGCTTTGGTGTTATCATGTAAATTTTTCCTTATTGATAATTTTGTATTATTGATAATGATTGATTGCGTAAGCAAGAAAGCAAGTAGAACATCCGCTCTCACACTTTTACTATTTTTAACAATTGTTATTATCTTATCAGAAATGGGATCTACTGTTGTTATTCCGACAAATATATTATAGCATTTCATTATGAGTTTGTATGTATGACTTACGGCTAGGGTTGAGTTTATTTTCCACTTTTATGTTTTCTATTTACTTTATACCAACGGTAAAACCATGATATAATTTAAAAGTAAGCGTAACGATTAAAAAATTTCCGCGTGAAAACTCGGGTCCTGTAAAGAAACGTCGCATCATATTTAGTATGCCAATTTTAAGGTTCCTTTAAAATAGCAGTATAATAGTATTTTACTACATGACAGTTTGTAAAAGTAGCTGAAAAATACATCAACAGCATGAACAAATACTAGACTGAGCCGAGGCCTTCTCTCATTCTTGACATTTTCTCTTCTCATTTCCCTCACGAGGTTTTCTTTCGCAACCACGTGTGTACCTCGTATCAGCACGTATTATACGAGCAACCCTGACTCGATTTACGCCAGCACTGATAAAATGATTGATTAAATTTTTTAACGCTTATATAGGTACTAAGTAAAAAATAATCATATCATGGATATCGCCAATTACTAAACAGCTGTGTCAGATGACACTCTACGATCCGTATAGGGTAACAGCACACACATCACATAAAATAGATAACATCCCCGATTGCATACATGGTAGCGTAGTGGAATTAGCTGTATGCGTTGAACACACTTAAAGCGTTTTTATAAGAAATAGTTAGCAAGCTGCCGCAACCGTATACCATGGGGTACTTCTCATGCGTCTCTCAAAAGTACAAAGAAAAGTAATTAAAAAAATATATCATCATTATTACAGCTCATCACACGTCCACTGTTGAACATAGGCGTTATGAATATTTATCGTTCCATAAACTAATATTGACAGAGACGTCAAGACCTCGGGGTTTAATCTGCATTACAAATGGGCGTATCTTTTTTCAGGATATGAAATTCTGACAAAAAACTGAACTGTATACATTTTTGTTAAGTATATACAAAAATGAAAATATATTTTGGATAACCGTTACAGGCTATTGAAGTCCACTGCTGGACTAAAGTCTCCCCCACAGCCTCACAGGAGGGCTATTTACTAGAGTTGCCACGCTTGACAAGCGGGTTGGTGACCGTAGCTTTTATTTTTAGTCGTTATTAGGAACACGCTGCTGCCCATCTCCGGATTAGTTTCCCAGCGTCGTCTCTTGCGACAGATACGGGATGACATGGAGTAGTGAATATTCTTATAACGGTGAGTTTGGAATATAATATAATATTATTTATGATTTGAATAAAAACTGGAAAGCACCCGAAAGGTTGGGTATTAAAAATAAAATAAATAAAACGCGATAAAATCCGTAAAAGTAGTTTTAATCAATGTGTAGTGTTCGCGTAATTATAAGAAATCATTATTAGTGGTTTAATTAGATTCATAAATACCTCTAAAATATGTAAGATATTAACTTCAATAAAGTTTAAGTTACAAAAATACATTCAATAGCGAAAGTAACATTAAATGTTTACCAACCTTCAAAAACCTTGTACGAGGGGTTCATTACCCCATTGCATTCCACGGTTTTAGTACAAAGCCTCTCAAAGGGATATGCTGAAAATATAGAAGCAAAAAAGGGATTTGGTCTGTCCTTTATATCTCTTATTATAAGGTGTATAATAAAGGTTAAATAAATAAAAAATAAAACGACTGTTCGTAACAACTTGCGAAAGGGGGGGCAAATCTTTTATTGCCTAGGTCTGTAACAAAGTGATATTTACAAATTTAAATACGATAATTTAAAGGTCATAATGGAAAGTTGTATGACATTTTGGATTTTGTAAATTTATTACAAACCAATTAAGAAGTGAAAGTGAAGCTACAGCCTATATACTGGGTATCGGCTAGGTATAGGCCATCTCCTATTTCTAAGATTTAGGTTGAATGATTTGTGGTGTAGTAGGCATTCAACCTGATAGTAAATAAACAATACAACCCATAGACACCAATGTCGCTCCTCGATAAGATCAAAGTGTGGATGCGTTGTCACCTGTAAAGGATAAGATTCCTTGTTGCTAGTAAAAACGGAAGCAAATCAGCATTATTCGTTTTTTTCACTGTTATAATATCTGAGAATGATCAGTGGTGGCATCTTTTTGTTATCATGTTAAAAGGAAAAACAGATAGAAATTCTGATCGCCAGGTAAATAAAACCAAAATTTGGTTTGTTTTTAAGAAAACGTACGTCCTTAAGAATAATCGTAACAATCAATGCAATTACACTCAATGAGTGAAGATGAATTACCCGTGGAAATAAGAGACAAAACGAAACGAGACAAATAAATGAGAAACGAAGATTATAATATGCTTTCCTCGAGTAATTTCGCTTTGTCTTTGTGCGCCACCCCGCACTTTTTTTTTAGTATCCTGATAACATTACGATACTATTATTTCCTTGCTTATGCCTTTATAATTTTATTTTATATTACTTTCAGATTATTATATAATATTGTACTACTAAGTTTTATGGATTCTTAATAATCTTAACAACTCTGTTAACGTTTGATGTGACAACACATCAAGAATGGTTATCTTTTTTTACATGGGAAAATCCCTTGCAAATAAAGATGGGCTACGTCAGACTTGCACTGACTAAATGCCCATGGTGTACCTTCGCCGCATATCAGAAAAGTCACGTGAACGCTTTTGCACACTTCCGGAGCTTAACAAGCACTGACCGCCCTATGACAGTCCCTCATTACTCTTCTCTCAGGAATATAAGAACTCCTTCCCCTTTTTCTTTTCAGGAAATACATATCATATAACTTTATTTTATATTACTTTTGGATTATAGAATAGTATTGTACCCATATTATTACAAAATTTCATCGATTCTTAAGTTAATTATGTTGCCAAGACTATCAGACTTGACAACTTAAGTTTTGTTGTTGAAATACAACAGGTGGAACGGTTCCTTTAATTTCTGTGAACCCACAGCTTGCTATGAGCCTAAAATAATTTGTTTAAATATATACATTCTCGACGGTTCATAACTACAGTGCTCATGTCACTTCACGGATCTGCCGCTGCAATTAGGTTAGGGAATTCTAGTCAGTGTCACGCTACACGTACAGGTATGTTTTTAACTGCAGTATATAAGTATATATAATTATATATGTATGAACAGATTTACTTATTTTTGTTATATCTTCTTATACATCCGTATATTTGCTTAGTTTATACGATAAAAATATACGAAATATTCTTAATGGGGAAAATTTTAAATGGTTATTACGCGTGAATGTTATAAGCTACGAAGGTACATTTAATCTTGCTACAATCTTAATATAGCTGCAGCGGGGCTCTACTGTGTCATCATCATCATCATTACAGCCCTTCACAAGTCCACTGCTGAACATGGGCCTCCCCCAAGGTATGCCACAAAGCACGGTCCTGAGCCACCTGCATCCATCGACTTCCTGCATGTCTTACCAGGTCGTCACACCATATAGTGGGGGGTCGCCCTACACTTCGTCTACCGGTACGAGGCTACCACTCGAGAACCTTTTTTCCCCAACGGTTGTCGGTTCTTCGAGTTATATGGCCGGCCCATTGCCACTTCAGCTTACTAATCCGTTGGGATATGTCGGTCACTCTGGTTCTACTGCGGATATCCTCATTTCTAAGTTTATCACGCAGAGAAAATCCAAGCATAGCACTCTCCATAGCTCGCTGAGCGACATTGAGCGTCCTCATACGGCCAGCAGTGAAGGACCACGTCTCAGTTCCATATGTCATCGCTGGCAACACGCACTGGTTGTACAACTTAGTTGTTTATAATATGCCAGCGCAACTTGTCTACCTCTTCTTCCAACTCCAATATCTTCTCGTCAGTCCTCAGGGTGCGTGCGTAATATGTTGCCAGGTCGAGTCGTCGTAGGTGGCAACGGAACCTCCACCGGAGATTCTTAGCACCCCTGCCCCGCCGTTAACATGGTCGCCACCGTAGCCAGGAATAGTGAGGCCGCCAGGGACTGGGGGCCGTTTGTTTGTGTCGTTACTCATGGGGGGGGATATTTGCCATAGTTGCCACGCTTGGCGAGCGGGTTGGCAACCGCAGTTTTTTATTATCTCACAGTTGTTATCAGGAAGATGCTGCTGCCCATCACCTGCCTGTCTCCCTCTGTCGCCTCTTACGACACCCACGGGAAGATATGGGGTAGTGGATATTCTCAACCGCCACTACACGGCATGCTCTACTGTGTAATAAAATATAATACCTTTTAGTAAACTTCACTTAATCCTTTCATATGAAACATACTGAAATTAAAAATACATCCATCGCAGGTTATTAACGAAAATTAGCGGGAATCGAGTTAAAAGCAAAAAATCCACTTGGGTATTTCATTCGCCTGGTGGGTGTGATTTGTAATCAAAAATGCAAATTTGAAAGCTTGAAACTACGTTGATTTGCAAGTCTGCGTTTTCGTCACCCTAATTTTATTTTCTCCTTTACGTCCGCAAGTTGCAGAATATTTTTGCCACAGCAACCAATTACCATCAGGTAACCTGTGTGCTCGTTTCTCACCCTATCCTATAAAAAACTAGCGGCCTGAATAATATTCGATAAATGCGTCTAATACAACGTTGCACTTACTGACAGTTGGTTGAGGTGCGGCTGGGATGGCCCTTGTGCCGGTCTAAAGCCGCGTATATTTATGTAATATAACACGTAGCGAATAAATAGGCACAGGCCAGTGATACTACATTACATGGTCACCATTAATAATTTCATTCAACGTGACGGTCGCTGGTATTTGAGATGAACGGCGCTGTTTAGAAAGAAGACTTAAAATGTTGTAATACTGTACTCTATATTTTACTCCACTTTCGGTATAAAATATAAAATATCCTTGTAAAAGCAGTCGCTTTCAACGCGGAATTTAATGAGCATGTTGTTTCCCCACATTTAGCATTTAGTTTTAATAAATATACCTCATACAGCCGTTGAACCACGTAATTAAAAATTTTCAAAAGAAATTCATAGAATAAAGGAACCATTAAGTTAGTTTATCGTTGATGTCAGTAGCATATACTGCTGGGTCTAATTGCTGTGCCGTAAGTAGCGTTATCCAATTTATTTCGTTAGAAGAATCTACTCAGTACGATTTGTTGATTAATAAACGTGAAACCTGAAATTCACAAAATGCTGACAGAGAGCAGCGTCTAAGTAACAAACAACTTACGTTACATGGTAGAGCAATGCTGCAGCTATATTATGGTTCTTAAATGGATCGTCTCAACTAAAGTAGGATCACGCTCTCATAGAATAACAGCGTAAAATGGCAGCTTTATCTTGTTATTTCGTTTGGCGATTTTAGATAATCAGAGACCCTCTTTACTGAAAGAGATACATTATATCTTAGTCTTTAGGGGTGAAAACCCATCTGAATTTTGACTCTCATTTTGAGTCACAGCAACCACTTACCATCAGGTAGACTATGTGCTCATTTGTCACCTTCATTCTATATAAAAAAAAGAAATAAAAAACTTACATAATACGTAAACACTCACGCTCACCCAGTTAGGAGGCAGAGACTACAGACTTTCATTTAGCACGACCTTGTCATAACTCTCTCGACTTCTCCACATCCATATACGTACGCATACTCGTCAAAATCCTGCTAGGTTACTTGCTGGTTTTTCCCAGGAGTGAGATTTTTTTCTAAACCAGTGGTATATAAAAAATGACTTTTAGTAAGTATGGGTCACTAGTACGGTGGTTCGGCGTGAGTGGTATATGTTAATACCTTACCACGTACGTTTATATTTTAAGTAACATAATACTAATATAGGATAGGATATACGAATTATGTGACTCCGAATAAAGTAATATTATTCGATGTAAAAATAACTTTAACTTGCAATAATTATTACAAGAGAGAAATTAACTTCGCATACAAGAAAAGTTAGCTGAGGTAAGTAGCGCGTGCGTCTTGTTCTTATTGTAACGGCCCAATATTATTATTAATAATTAAATTTAATATAAAGGGGCATAAAAAATAGTCTTAATATACATACATATATATATATATATATATATATATATATATATATATATATATATATATCCTATCCTATACAAGGAATTTTAACGTAGTAGAGTCACATTGCTGCTATATCAACCGGGGTAAAATAGCAGCTTAATACTGCTGTGTTTCATATGGTATGCGTAGAGATCCGGAGACCCCTTTTTACTGGAAACTAGGCATCCCATCTTAGTTCTCAGAGGTAACCACGCATCTGCGTTTTGATTTTTAATCGAGGATAAATGAAGATGTCTATGGGCCACAGCATCCACTTAAAGCAAATAAACATCAGGTGGACTGTGTGCTCGTTTGTCACCCTTATTCTATAAAAGAAGGTGATTACAGACCTGAATGGGCTGCGGTAGCTACTTACTAAAGGTAAGGTAGGCTGTAAGTTTATTTGACACTGTACTTTCATGAAAAAAAAACTATATATCTGCAAATAATCGATTTACTCGTTGTTTACCTTCGCAGTTATAAATATTAATTTCTACTTTATCAAGCTACTATAGTCCACTTGTCAAGCAGATTCGCGATTATTTTACGTCCCAGTTCTTGTAATATTTATATGGTATACAGTAAATTAATTTTATAGTATATAGTAAATACTTGACTAAGTGGGACCTGGCTAAGTAAGAAACCTCCATGGATGGAACTCATGTTTAGAACCCCACACCGTAGCACTGAATAACCTCTGTTTGTGGGACAAAAACACCTGTTTACCTAGGATTAGTTCTTTTCATTTTGTCTTCATTATTAACTCTATAATTATTTATACAGCGAGTGTATTTTACCTCTTTTACTGAGACTAGTTCAATTACACTAAATAATTAGCATTAAAATATGCACGAATACATTCCTCTAAGCAAAAACACAAATGATAATATAGTCCGTTTTCACTTTACTATTATAACATCACAAAATATTTATTAATTAGTTTTAATAATTGAAATTATGAAAGTTTTTATTTGACGACGCAATGTAATTGAAATATGCCACATATGATTATATTCACGAACGGAAATTGATTCCGACACAATACGTTTTAACTATACATATAATAGAAATTCAAATTTCAGATGTATGTAAATTTTATATTTTTATAACAAATGTTTTTTTTTATATTTTTTTTGGGTTTTAAAAAAAGTTACCCATACACTAGGATTTTCTCCTGTATCGTGTGGGCAGTTTACAAACATAAATTGCACAAGGACAAACATCCAGACCCGGAAAAATTATTTGTAGGCTATACAAATACTTGTTTCTTGCGGGATTCGAACCCACGACCCTCAGCGCAGTTATTGCTAAGCCACTGCGCCACGGAGTCGTACAAAATTGATTGAGAGGGATTAAAACCAAGTAACTGAATATATTTCTATCATTTTTAGAATTGGCTGTCTGTTTGTTTGTTGACGTTTCATTTATAAAGTACTGATTTTTATTAAAATAGTCATTAGAAAAAAAATAAGCATTTCTTCGTTTTGAATTTAATCTTTGTTTCATTAAAATTGGTTCATACAATCAAAAGTTATGATTAATATTTTTAGGTATGGCAAGGACATTTTTGTAATTAAACAATATAAAATAGTGTTCTATAATGATATAATTGTATCTAAACTTAGTAAACAAAAAATGAAGAATATCGTAATAAATATTTATAAAAAATATATAAATCCTATTATCTTAGTTAAAAAAGTACAATAATTAACCTATTTCATCGATAGATGGTGTTGTAATAATAATAATAATAAATTTATTTCAGACCCACATATAGTCCATAATATGTTAGTAAGTGCGAATTAGTTAAATTTTAAGGTGTGCTTATAATTTTTTTCTTAACCGCCAAGTAGTAGATTGTAGGTACAATACGGTAAATCAAATTTTGAAAGTGCTTTTAACATTTTTTTAAGCTATTGCATAGCTTCTATCGCGGGCCTTGAGCGCGGGGACCGAATCCAGAAATTCCGTAACGAAAAAAACCTCACGCTCCCCACTCCGACGGGCACGGAGGTGTGGCGTTGAAAGCCGTGCATCGTCTAACGTCGTTTCAGTTCGGCAGACTTCGGAACTCGGCAGACTTCGGCACGGTGTTTGTGTGCGTGCGACTAGTCGTATGAATAACCTACATGTATTGTAAGATATTAAAAATATTTTAAACAATATTAACTTCTCATTTATACAATAAGAGAAAAAAAATTGTTTTCTTATCGGTCACCACGCTCAAAAAGTGTAACTTGATTTAATATCAAAGACTTAACTGCATAAATAAAATAAATAATTAATTATAATTACATAAGTTGATAAAAAATGCTATGCAATAGCTTTACCGCGGCAGTCCCCGAGTGCCACACGTCTTTTTCTTTTTTGGTTTCAGCAAGGATCATATCAATCATATGGAAGTTTGGCAGTAAACGTATTATTACACATTCCTTTCGCACTTCCAAAAGTTTTAAAATTTACTTGTCGTGAAATCAAAGAATTACGATACCCGATTTTGAGTTGTTTTTATATTATTCCTACCCATTCTTTTATAAATATGATATAATTTTTATTTTACTGTAATAATAAATTAACTAATATGTTTTTATATAGACGGCGCTATAAGTACTTTTAAGCGCCATAAGGTTTCAATGTTTCTTCCTTATATCCAATAACCGTTACAGAATTTTAAAGTCCACTGCTGAACTTAGGCCTCCCCATTGATTGCCTCATATTTGGCATCACTGATTTATAATAACTCAATGTTTGGCATAGTTTCCACGATCTATCACGCACGCTTTATCCGATTACATAACCGTAGAGGCGGGTTATATACTATAGTATACAGCCAATATAATATGGTCCACAGCTGAGTATATGCATTCAATGAAATGTATTTATAAAAAAGGATATAATTTTAGGCATTCTCATACTTCTTGGAGCGGGGAAGTGTCCATAGTACCATATCCTGATGCATTTGTTCTCTTTAATTTAAAATTTGGAGTTACTAATAAAGTGCATATTATTAACTTGTTTTATTTGCTTAGTTAATAGGTACTTATAAATAGAACAAAATTCTTATTTTATATCAGGAGTTTTTATTTTAATTTTCTTTGTAAATAGCATTTATAAAATTTAATTTATATTGGACATAGTTAAAACGAACAGAATAAAATTTAATTTGACATAAAGTTAGTTTTGCCATTTACCGACAGATATCACTGTTTACTGTGCATCTACTATAATATACTCTTTATATACTGAGTCATAGATACTAAACTGCACTGAGTGACAACCTAAACCTCTTAAAGTTAGACATCTAAAATTTGACTGTAGGACCTTTTACTCGTATGACGTAGAAATGCGCTATGAAATCATTTTGAAAAATTCGATCGCTGAAAGTGTGAAACAATAATATTACCGTTTATTATTACTGACAGTACTGTACTAAAAAAAATAAATAAATACGCATTTTACGATTTCAAAATAACCCGTTACGGTAGAGGGCGCAGGGGCAGAGGGTATGCAGTTTTGTATAGAAATAAAATATTTTGTTATTTCTTAAAACAAACTCTCACTGGGGGTGGGAGAAAGGGTTAGGTAATATTCAATTTGAAGGTAGAATTTTTTTTAAGTCTATAAAGTAATGAAATAATAAAATTTGCCTCTTACGGTTTTAAAACAACAAGGGTTCAAATTTTGTATGGAAAATATTGTATTAAATTTACAGCTCAAACCGCTAGATGTAGATGCGTGAAATTGAAACAATAATTTGCTTTTATTAAGTAGGTACTCACTTAGAAAGAAGTCTTTAAAAATTAAAATCCTTCGATGGTAAAATAAGGTTTTGAAAATGTACTTTTACGGGGTGATTTCATATTGGTATAGGGTAAAATTATTAAATAATTATTGTAAATTTAAAATTAGTATAAATATTTTAGGATTAAAACAATGCAATTAGATTTATTTTTATTTTCCTAATATATAGTAATATCAGATACAGATAAAACGGCTTTACGTGCTTTCTGAGGCATAGCGATGAAACACTGCTAAACCATTGACTCTGAGTTGCTACTGAGAATTTCTTGATAGAAAACCCAACTGATTTTAAGCCTGATGACACCTATCACTTAAAGGTCAAAAATATTGCTAGTTTAAGTTTAGTTTTATTTTTTATTTGGTTGCAGGGTGAGAAAAAATATAGATACTTATGCAATTACATTATTTTGTTAGTGGGGGTACCTACTTAGTTTTAGATAAGCATTGGATTGTAGTTTTCATTTCAAACTTTTTATTTAATATCAATAATTAGTGGCAGTGCTTGCTTATTTAGGGCAATATCTTATTTGTTGTATAGAAACCAAGTATTGACAGGAGAAAGTTGGGTGCAAATTAGGGACATTATATTGCGGTCATTTTGTTGTTTATTTACAAAATAAAAGACAAGCGTATAGTTTGCCATATTTGTTTCTTGGTTCGTTTGCGGGCCCGTTTATTTGTTTGTCACATTGACCGGCTAACTAAATGATATAGATTAGTATCTTTCTACGTTTTCGCGACAGTTTAATTTACAAATAAATCATCTTCACAGAATTGCAAAAATACTTATTCCACGCGAACGAAGTCGCGGGCACAGCTAGTAAAGAATAAAAAAAAATTTCTTACGAAATTACGGCACTGGAAACTTGATTGGACGAACTGAATGGGGCTCACACATTTTCATTTTCTTTCTCACGATCTCGCCTTTCTGACTAACGCAACCGCATCTTTTTAATAAATTCAGACTCTACATGCTTTTTATCCACTTTTCTGTCTGTTATTAATCTTCTTCAGTATTACAACAATGACACCAAGGAGAAAAACCACCAAGGCCGACGTCAGTAATATGTTGTTAAGCTAAATGTGAGACTCACTCGTAGAATTACTTTCTCCCGAAGCATTTTGCGTAATAATCACCTCCTTGTCCTCGGTTTTGGAACATGACCTCCATTTTTAAGTTGTCGCATGATGCTCATTGACGTTACTCAAACGCTATACGCATTAATTGAATATTAAAACAGTCCAACTTTGAGCAAAAGGGCACCCAGGAATCCGCTGAATCAGCAAGATTCTTCAGTTGAACGTTGTACTTGATGCTAATTAACTATTATTTTATAACTAAGCCTACAATATTATATAGTTATCACACTACAATATCCTCTTGGAGAAATCCCACTTAAGAGGAAATTTATGGGAAGACCCAAGTTCAGCAGTGAACTGTTATTAGCTGTGATGTATGATGGATGATTGAGGTTCATATTACGTATACTGAATTCGGCGTTGATGAAGGCATTTTTAAAATTTTTGAGTCCAAGCCATCAAAATTGTATTACGTCGATTGAAACAATTTAGAGGTTTATTTTCATTGGCCTATGCATTAACTCAAGCAAATGTTACTGAAGTAGTAATTTCGTGTCATGTTAGTTTGAAATAACGTCGGAACTAAATTTGCCTGTACAATGCCCTACGTTGGCTATTGTTTGCAACTTAATTTTAAAGTTTGAATTTTAGAATACAGTACGTTGTCAAATTTTACGTACAATATTTGAGACACTGTTATTGTACAGTTATTGTTACAGGGGGCTCACTGATCACTATTACAGGTGTTTCCTTATAAGGTCTACTTGAGTCTAATATTCTTCTCTTACAGGTTCGCCCAATATACTGACAAAGTTAAAAATACACTTAAGTTGAACACATTGAAACTGCACGTCAATCAATAATTGGTTGTCGAGAATTCTGATACTGGCTAAGGCAACAAGCCTTGATACTAAGAAGATACGACAAAGGGGTTCTTTTTAGCCGTAAATGCGCAAACTTGTGAAGAAACAGTGTTGCTGATATCACGCACCCTTGTGGAACACCAGTGTTAATAGCTTTGTAATCGGAGCGTGCACCGTCTACTACCGTTTACCACCAGTGAACGCTACAGGCGTAAAAAAATCTCAGGTGGTAGTCGAGTCGATTATAAGTGAGGTGTCATGTTGCGTGACTTAGACGCGTGATTTACGCGGGTAAAACCACGGGGCACAATTGTATTACAACCGTTGCTGGATCTGTTAGTAATTGTGAACATCGAAACGACTTGACCGATATTTTACTTGACTTTTTATTGAATAAGGGAGACAAACAACCGCTCAGTCGACTTGATATTAAGTGGATGCTGCGGCCCGTAGACACCTACATGTATTCTAAAATAAAAATAAAAATGCAGGTGCGGTGTCACTCCTGACTCTGACTTAGATGAAATGCCTCGTTGCGAATAAAAAATATCAACAACAACAAACCGGTATTTTATGCTCATATTATGTAAGAATGTGGTCCTATCATAGTCAAACCGACCCGTTTTTCTTAGATTTGAATCCCGGGTTTGATCAAAATCAATCTTTTTTTAGTTTTTCTGTCAAGAAGCTCTCATCATTAGTACATTTTGTTTTAACGTATCACGCCACCTTTCAAAAAAGGCAGATCGTCTGCCTGATTCTCTTACGCATATCATTAGGTTGGTATTGCATGAAGCGACAGAGGAAAAGCGAAACAAGAGTGCATGGCAGTGGTATCTTTCTGATAACAACTGAATATAAGAATAAACTGCGATTGCCAACTCGCCTGCCGCTCGGCTACTATGGCAAAATGTCCCTATGAGGTAAGGTAAGGGGGAGGTTTATGTTCAGCAGTGAACTTTGATAGGCACTACAAATAAATAAATAAATAACTGTACTGACTGAAGCTTTAATTAAAAAAAGTAAACATTGACAAAATTAAAGTGGTCCCTATTTCCTCGTCTCGGGAATTAAAATGCGCACTGCTAACTTTGATTCCTTACCAAATTGGTTTTGTAATCAATATTTCATAAGATTTTCCTTCTTGATTCGTAAATACACTAAGGATTCATACCATTTTGTCAGTGAGATAAAAAAACCTACGTCTTACTCACAATGAAACCATGTCAGTTTTGATATTCAGTCTCTATTTACATGCCTACCTGTCGAAGACTGCATCCCAATTATAACTAGGAAACTAGAGGAAAATAACATGCCAGCAGAATAAGCAGTATTACTCAGACATTGCCTTACATCTGGCTATCTATTGTGGAAGGAAGAGTTTTACAAGCAACTAGATGGTGTTGCGATGGGCTCACCTGTATCTGCCATTGTTGCTGATATATTCGTGGAAGAGTTTGAGGAGAAAGCCCTCCTTACGTATGTAGACGATACTTTCACAATTTTACCATCAGACAAAGTAGCTGCTTTTTAAGTGTATCTTAATTCCATAAACTCTAAAATTCAATTTACTGTGGAGTTAAAGGCAAATAATTCCTTACATTTCCTAGATGTATTAGTCATCCGAAATCCTAACAACACCATAGGTCACACTATGTATAGAAAGAAGACCCATACAAACCGACACTTATACGGTGAATCTCACCACCATCCTTCACAGTTAGCTACCGTGGGCAAATTTTTGTAACAGAGACCACGAGGGATCTGTGACAGCAAACACCTGGTCGCTGAGCTCAGCACGTCAAGCAGGTCCTGCACGACAACAAGCTTCGGGTCAGGCGCTTACATCACAATGACCGAGTGAAGCCGGCTACCATCGAGCGTGTGCCTGCTGTACTACCATATGTCAGAGGTGTCACAGACAAGATTGGCTACATCTCGAAGCGAGATTCTATTAGAATATTCTACAAGCCGCCGAAGAAGATTAGTCAGTTCTTATCATCCATCAAGTGTCATATTCCTCTACAAGATGCAGGAGTGTACAAGCTTGATTGGGATTGTGGTCTATCTCATATTGGACAAACAAAAATATCAATTAGAACCCGCGTATAAGAACATATAGCTGATGTGAAGCATCATCGTTCCGGGAAGTCTGCAGTTTGTAATCATATCTTAGATGGCCCCAACCATTACATCCGATTTGATAGACCACAAATCCTCGCGAAAGAACACCGATTCCTACCAAGGATGATACGTGAGGCTATTGAAATAAAAAAAAAACATTCTAATTTCTAAATATAATATATAATAATAATAAAAGAAGGAGGCTGGGTACTACCACCTGCTTGGGACCGTATAATCAATAAAATTGAAACAACCCAAGCATACCACTGCAAGACTTCAAGACACAGTCAATTCATTTTGCATAGATAAGGACCATAAACAATAATTAAAAAAAAGTTGTGTTTAACTCCGTGTTTAACAATGACATCGGGACGTCATTCATCTCAGTCCTCCATGATCATGGGTGCTGGAAAGCACCCGAAACGTCGGGAATTAAAAATAATTAAAATTAAATGGGACAAAGTCCGTAAAAGTAGTTTTAATCAATAAAAATTTATATTTTAAATCACACTTTTTATATTTGCTCGTTAAACATTTGGTGTGTGAATTTAAAACATCCCCTAAGGTACCGTGGACATGTTGACAGGTCCAAGTTTTGTGACCGCTAAGTACCGAGGACATGTATACATGTCCGCATTACGTGCTACTATTTTCATCATTAATTGATATAAAAATACAGTATATTTTCGATTGAACACTATTTCATTCGATTCTGAACGAACTAAAGAATATTCTGTAGCATTATATTCACTCGGTTACATAGGCTTCATCAAATATAACAGCCATTCGCTTTTGCTTGCCGGTGCGGTTGGTTGCGTTGAGTTTTGATCGTTGAAGTTTTGTGTTTGTGATTTTAGTTGGATTTTCTTTCAAAAAAACTGTAAGTAATGTTATTTATCTTTACTACATAATGTTTTTGAATGATCTAAGTTACAACAATAGTAACTTTTTATGTTTCAATTGATAAAAAAGTAGAAACAAAAAACCTCTACGCGAACAAGTCATAACGGTCAAGATTTCTAATAAGATAATAATAGTATATTTCTTATTCGAATACCATAGTAAATACTTTTACTAGGAATTGCTAAGTGTTATATCTATATGATTGTATAAGAAAAATAGAGGAAGACGCTATAATATATACACAAAAAGGTTTTGAAAATGAGGTTACAAAGCGCGCGCAAACTGTATATTATCGAATTGTTAGCAAATGTTTGCAAGTGAAAAAGTAGAATTATTATAATTATTACATGCATAACTTTGATTAATTTAGGAAGAATATGTTGTATTGATTGTAAGGACATAAAAATAAAATAAAAAATTACGATATTTCATTCATAAAACAAAATTTATAGTCAGTAAGTACACTTTATCAAGATCCGTTAGAAACAAAGAGCTGTACATAATAAAATAAACATTTAAATGTTATGGTTATTATTTTTACTTATCGAAAATCTTATCAGCTTTAAATAACTGTAACTAAAACCTCTTTAAACATAAATGAAAGATCGTGAGAAACATAAATATTTAAAACAAGTGCCGCCAGCTGAGGTGATGACAAAGGCCGCCGTACAAAGCTGTTTTTTTTTTTGTTATGGCGATCGCAGTAAGGGAAAGGTTAAGAGCAACATGGGTTTGATACAAGCCGACGACGTGAACATTTTAATTACAAAGGAGACGGACGAAAGATCATAGTAAGCTGGGCCTGATGTTACAGTAACGATTACTGCATTATTTTATTTATATACCAATACCATTTCCAAAAAACAAAAATGTTTACGACTGCTTCATGGTAGAAAAAATATAGGATGTTATTGGTTTGTATAAAAACAATGTTATTGATTACGTTATGCTTTCAATGTTATTCTTTCACAAAGCTCTCACATTACACTTTAAGAAAATAATTATTAGATTTTATTGTAAAATAGACTTTTCCATAACTATATGTATTGTAGAACATTCACACAGAGGATTCAGACGCCGCCGTCTAAGTAAATTCTAGAGATTTGAAATAATTATAAAAAAGCAGAGGGAGTATGAATTAAAAACAATTTCTCTTTTAATGATTTATTAATCGTCCACTTCATCATAAAACAAATAAAATATCGTCCAAAAACGGTGCATGCGGTATTCAATTTTCTTGATGCCTTGCCCAACTTAAGTACTAATTATGGGCATTACATGACAACAGCAACATACAGTTCCTTTTCCTACCAAGCAATTAAAATGATACTATTTGATGGCCTCTCTACCATTAACTCTTAGGTAGTGACGTGGGTGTCTCACAGACGGCCTCGATGCAAAAATCAGTCTCGTGGCGTTAATTTTGTAAAGACGCTCCCGCCCCTCCCGCTACCTTCGGGTTTCGGTGGCGTGATCGGTCAGTCGAGTGCTCGCGCTCGTGGCAGCAACACCTGTACCTGTACGACCGTTTGGTGTCCCTGAGACGTGAGGTCAGTATTTGTGTAAATGATTTATTAGACGTCACTACAGTATTAGTGTATTTTTTTCTAAGTTTCTCTTATTCGTCACCTCACTGTGTACGTTATTATTTTAGATGAATCAACCTGGACCTTCAGGAAACAGTCGAAAGCAAAAACGAGTAGCTCTAAATACTTCGACAAATGAAGAGACCTTAAGTCAGTGAATAGAGGCTGAGTTGGAGCGAGTATTCAGTGATGGAACAATGAAGAAGTGGATCCAGATTTCTGTTTGCACAGTGATCATGACTCGGCTTCAGAACATTCTGAGGATGAAGAAACTCAATCTCAACGACAAAGATCACCCCGCAGTTCAGTTGCGATGCAAGATTCAGGTCTATCTTCAATACAAGATAATATACACACAGAATCCCAAAGATACTACATGGGTAAGAATGTTTTTAAATGGTGAAGCGATGAACCAGTGATGCGTAACTGTCGTTCACTAAGCCACAACTTGGTTGACATACCCAGATCACAGCGTAGAGCATTCACCAACCTAGAAACCTTGTGGAGACGTTTTATGGATGACGATATTACTGACAAAATAATTGAATATAAGACTGACAATGAAACGGATTCTTAGCGAAGATTTACCCCCAGAACCTAGCCGCATTGAGTCAGCTGTTGGTGAAAATGACAAAAAGACTAGTAATGTGTGTCCAGCAAAGCTGAAGCGACGCACAAGGTACAAATGCGTTGCTTGTCATAAGCCTATGTGCTTAGGCTGTTACAAAACAATCTGCAGCGACTGTACTGACTGAGACTGAATTTAGAAGGCTGATTCTGTGGTAGTTCCTATATTATTTTAGTAATTAAGTTGAAGAAGTAAGAAATTTTATTTTTTGTTAAAAAATAAGTTTGTTAAGAAGAAGTGCGTCTTTTATAGAATGTGATGTTTTCGTAAGTTTTGCCAAATGTCCTAATAAATGTTGATTAATGCTTAAATTGGGTTTAATTTTAGCTTATATCATTAAAAAGAGGGTTTTTGTTTTGATTTTATACAAAAAAATGTCTAATTAATAATTAAGTTCATACTATTGACATAAATTGCGTAGACGTCTATAAAACGTCACATCACCATTTATGAGTCATCCAAACCACATCACTACTTAAAGGTTAAGAGTACTGTCAACTAAAATATATGCGAAATACATAGACTTATTATATCACTGCGTACATTTATATTTATATATAATGGTAAAATATGTTTTTGAGCTTAAGTATGTCTCGATTTTATTCCCTCTTAATAACCAGCTAAAATGGTTGGATATTGGCAGTTCTCTTAGTAGGTTGCTGACCGTTTCTCGACACACTTCTATTTCGTATCTCCCATCTTGTCGTATGTGTTCTCTATAATGGGACCTAGCCTACTTAATTTGATAAATACCTAAAGATATTTTTAATAAATCACTATGTGTGAGCTGGGGAAAATCATTTAAGTTATCATTTTGCACATGTATTCTTGTAAAATCAGAAAAGAAACCATCAATATACTTTATACGTAGCCAGAGTCGTTAAAGATCAGAATATTATTACATCACACAAAAACAACAGAAAATATTCACTATCACCGCAAGCTCAGACCCAAACAAACCTAACAAATGATTTGATTGATGTTTGAGTTTTTGAACCATGAAGGTCATGTTTTGAACTAACGTTGACATTTCCGCTTTGTGACCTGTATAAAACATTGATAATCGATTGTGGAATCGATTTATTAATCTAACCAGTCAATTTATTTTTACGACTCTTGAAACGTTGAAGTGTCACGAGGAAACCATTATTTAAATAATAAGTTTCTTAAACTTACCTAAGGAAGAAAACACTGAATAACTTTTTATTGTCTTTTTTTCTATTTTTGTATTAAAATCGATTAACTAACCTATTTCATCCGGCAGCATTGTTTAAAAATAAAAATAACGGAAGTCAGTATTATTTCTATAAAATATTTAATTTCTTTTGCCATGATAAAACTGCTTAATATTTCATTATTAACTACAAAAAAACTGTAAAAAAATGTTGATAAATATTTCACTTGTGTAACGTTAGGCCCAAATTCGCCCGTCTCCTTTACGAGTCCATTATGCTGATTTACCACGTGCACGGAGGCTAGGAATTTTTAGTTACGTGACCAATAAGAGAAATATTGTACATTCTGGATCAATCCAGTTCGTAGGAAAATTACCCTCGTTAAATTGCTAAGGACTAGAACACTCACGAATATGTCGAAGTAAAGAAAGCTTCGAAGAAAATGTGCGTAGACAAAATGTTAAGTTTTTTTACGTCACATATTTTATTAACTTCACAGCGGACATCGGCTCTATTATTCAAACGTGAAGACTTTCCATTTAACATAGATTTTCTATAGATCATTGTCAATTCTATTGGAATGCCAAACTTCGGGAAAATCTTCCGCAACGTGGTGCAACTCGCAGATATTATAACAATATCCTATGGAGACCCGCACGTCTAAGAAAACCTGTTTTGAGAAATAATTAGTCGGTAATACTTTAGTAATAATAGTAGGCTATTGTTCAGCTGTGAGTTGTAAATGGGCTGTAATTGTACTGCTTAAGCCATCATAGTAGAAGGGTAAGCACTCCTCTTAAATTTCATAATATACAAGCAAATGAAGTTCGGAAATGAAATTATTAATTTTAAATAGTTTTCTGAGTTACGTGCCCTCACATGATGTAACCTCTTGGAAGTGCTTATTAAACTAAAAATCGCTTCCAAGAAACGCTTGCCCTAAAACCTTATCAGAAAGGAGGGGATGGGATGTGCCTAGCTGTGGGAAGTATGTATTGGTCTTTTTTTTATTATCTCTCTTTGGCCTTTATTGCAGACTTCACGTAGATTGCAAACTCGACGTCTTCCAGCCTCCGGACCTGCTGGTTTCCAAAAAGTATTGAGTACTTACCATAGGTCTAGTAGCTACCATAGACCACATACATAATGTTAAAAAATAAAGTAACAGCTGATGATCGTCCCACTCCTGGGCACATAGAGAATCTGAGATCTGAGAAGGATTTTAGGGCAAGGAAATTAATGTCCGCTGCAGTGCCCTGATGCTTGATAGCGAACTTTACATGTGTTCGAAGTAGTTTTTTTTTTCTTGTTACTTAGACATGAAAATTTTTTACTTCACCGATTTTCCCTTCACCGACGAGCACGTGGTAAATTAGCATTTAAAAATGCAATTAACAATTTCATGGTGCTGGCAGGGATCTAACCCGCACTAGCCCTTCGGCAAATGTACATAATGTGTAAAAGACCAAAGAGTACAATACACACAATAAACCTAAGCACTATGTTCAATAACCTTAATAGTGGCTTCCAACGGATAGGTCCTAAGTGAAGATAAAATAAACGAAAGTCGTGTGCAATATCCATGTCACATCTATGCCGGTGGTTGTGTGGAGCACTAAGCTAAAGAAAAATAGTCCAACCTCGACCGACAGGTCAATCGACGGATTCACTCGGCTGGGCAGCATTCGAGAGGTTACCAGTTACGATGCATCTTCTCGTCAAGCATACCTCAAAACTTCAAAACAATATTTTACTACCAGAACGTGTTAGTAGTGATTACCTATGGATGAGACTTGGTCCTTCACTGCAGGCCATATGAGAAAGTCTAGTTTGAACAGTGAGCTATAGAGAGGGCTATGCTCGGGGTTTCTCTGATTGATAGACTTAAAAACAAGGATATCCGCAGTAGAACGTAAAAGTAGAACCAGACATCTATAACATACCCTCGATTAATATGCAGAATGCGTTGTTACCCCTGAGGACTATAGAATGATACTTAGTTTTAAGTAAAAAGAGTCTTCGGTTCTCTGCGCTCACCATATGAAACACAGCAGCATTAAGCTGGCTTTATCAAATTTGTTTTGTCATGTATTTGTATTTAATTTTTAATTGTCATTAAGTCATCTTTGTTAATTTGTAGTTTTATTTTAATACTTGTGCCAAGTGGCTGAATACACATTTCTTAATTGATGCGCAACAATGATCAGTGGTATTATTTTCTCACATTCCGATTCAGAATCACTCTTATGATTCAGATAAACCACTGCTCACAAATTCAAATTTTCATATAACAATTACTCTAATAAATTGGAACTATTTATTAGACTAGTGGTGAAGTTTTTAATGTAATTGTATTACTAACGGCCTCGTAATCCCGCGCGTTACATATATTAGAGACTTAGGCGTTGAAATGGTCCCGGCACTTAATTTTCGTAAGCACATTTTAAATACTTGTAAAAAAGCTTACAGGAGTCTCGGCTTTATATTAAGACAGTGCAGGGATTTTCAGAATTTATTAACTATTAGAATTTTATATAATGCTATAGTAAGAAGTCAACTTAAACGAACGCAAGTATTTGGAATCCACATGAAAGCAAGTATCATGTGGATTCCAAATACTTGAACGTGTCATGGTTGTTAAATGTGTCGTGGTTGAAAGTGTCATGGTCGAAAAAATTAAAAATAGATTAACGCAATTTTTATACTTTAAGCAGGACGGAAGCTATCCTTGTTTTCCACTGATGTATCCGAGTCTGTTTGTACTGGGGATGGTTGGTTATAGCCGCTTAAGTGTGAGAAGAGACATCACGCTATATATATATCACCCAGATGTGCTCGCTGCGTTAAAGCTGCGGGTGCCTAATAATTACGTGTGTTCTTGTCGTCGTCCCCCATTACTCCTCGTGCCCGCTGCTAGGACGAAGTTGCTTCAGAATGCACCATGGTCACGGGCTATACACTATGTTAATATCATCTCAAAGGATATTGACATATTTGCATGTAGTGAGACGAAGTTCATGACTGCAGCTTACAAATGCGTTGAAAATTGTAATGTTTTTAATTAGTATTTTATTTTACCATCAATTTGATAGATTTCATACTAGATACTATTATTTATTAGTTAGTAGTTAGGTTAGTTATAGCATCGCATTGGTTTAATAACTGTAATGATGTTATAATTGTGTAATAAATAAATAAAATAAATTGTTTAAACGAAATTCTAGTTATCGCACCTAGATTTTTAACTTGTGATTGTTCTTAGTCCGCTGAAAAGACTCGTACCGTGCAGTAGCAGGGTAAGAATATTCATTACCCAATATCGTCCCTTGAGTGTCATAAGAGATGACAGAGTAATACCGGAAGACGTGATAAGCAGCAGCGTCTTCCTGGAAACAATCCAAAGTAATAAAAATACTGTTTAGACCAAATCGTAACAACTTAAAACTTGCGAAAACGCTCGTCTCGGGCGATAAGCCTGTTTGACGGTTTGGGCTGGCGGGCATTCGTTTTGCGGGCTGCGGCCGTGCCAATAAGGCTGGAACAATCAATTATCCGCGACGGCCGTGTAAGTTAGATGTCGGGAAGTTACGTTAGAATCGTTAGGTCGCGTTAAGACCACACCCTTTGCGTTATCTTATATTGTTCGTATACGTGACGACGAGGCTTTCCTTGAGTTTGAGTGATTAATTTAACTTCGATTGCCATTAATTTGGGTCGACGAGTTGTTTGCGTGGTATTTTAATATCGTACAAAGGAATTTTTGCTTTGTCGGGTAAAACTTTGTCGCTAAAACTTTGTGACCCGGGAGGAGATCGCGTTCTTCTTCGATTATAGTTTTGTGCTAAGTGACGTTAGACTTTGAGTTCAGGTAACGGTGAAGCCCACGGCAGTGATTGCACCTTTTGGAGCAGGGCAACGCATGTGGGTCTGCTGGCCGATTACATCGTTGACGTCAGGTTACATTACACACCTTCTTACGCCACTCACACCTACCATTTACTTGCCCCTGACGGTACCTTGTGGTCGACCCTACCTCCGGAACTTGGTAAGTTTGTGTTTGCTTATCCAGCCATTGCATAATAATTATCCATAGGCCATTTGGGCCCAAACCCTCTGGTTGCCCGTAGAGTTGGGTTACTGATGGGCCCTAGCCCAGTCGACTTCTGTTGGGGCAACTGAGGTATGTAACAAATACTGCGATTACAAACCCGCTTGCCAACCTCGGCAAGTATCGAAAAATTCCCTCTATCAGTATTCTTATTTTCAACAGGGGATTTTTAATAGCCTGTAATCGTAATGGCAAAAATAACTTCTAAGAACTAAATACTTCTAAGAATAAAATTAAATTAGGGGGGGGGGGCAGGAAATCTGCACGTCCGAGAGAATAAATAAAACCCAAATATTTTTAAAGTCTGCCAACTCGCATGATGAATAGAAAAGAGTAAATTTCTGTATCCAGCAGCCCTGCCCAATAACAATGAAAACCCTGATAGACTTAAGAACCACAATCAAATATTATTCTTCAACCATTTGAAATTGCAGCATATTGTTGCTGTAATTTGTATGGAACGAGGATTGAAAACCCTTTATACAGCTAATGTAACGTTCCATCTTGGCCTTAAAGTGAAACAACACATCTGTATTTTAATGCTTAATGGAGGATAGATGTAGGTGCCTATAGGCCAAATCAACTACTTGTATTAGGTGGGCTTATTGTATGCGCGTTTATTATCTTACTTCTTCAAAATATTATTTATGTTTCATAGAATTAATTGTGTTGTTGGGCAAAATAATGAACTAAAACAAAAATTCAATGGTTTATTCTCGGTACATTCAAAGCATTTCTGGGCGCCTGTATTTTACAATTATAATATAATTATGTACACCTTATGGAATATAAGTAGTAAAATAAGTTACGATCGCCAGTTTTAAAAATTTTACGCTGCTATGAAGTCATTTGAATGCTAGTTTATACTTGCCCATTTCCTGTTAGTAGAATTCGTTTACATGTTTCTTAATAATTATATGCTTGTTATATAGGAATAATCATTTCAAGGCAAAGCTATTATGGTAAACTAGCACAGTTCTAGCTATGAGAATAACGGCACCAGATTGTATTCCATTTCATAGACTATACTGTCGTATTTGTCTATAAATTACAAACACGAAAGCATATAATAAACACTTAACAATTAATATATTATCTTTAATCTTGTATATTATCATTAAAGAACGAAAATAGATATATAAAAGAAAACTTAAAAGAGACGCTTAAACAATGAAAAACCTTATCGAAGTTTATCATACATAATTTTTTTAAATCGTGATTTTTTTACTTGAGTAACATCTAGCTAAAATGCTGAAATTAAAAAGACTTTTATGGAAAACTGTTCAAATATAACTATTCTAGAAAACAACACTGCTTTGTGTACATTCATTATAATATCTTACACTAGCGTTAATATAGTGCATTGTCATCGAAATACACCGACATTTTCTCGGTCAAAAATATAACATTTCTCTTTCCTTCACTCTAAAACTTTAGAGGTAAATTAGTTTTCTATCTAAATTAAAAGTTAGATATATCACAAGCATTCGAAACCGATGTTGAAAAGATATTTCTTTTATTCAATATTTGCATTTTTTAAAAATATTACTGTATCGTTTTATTCATAGCTATTTATTTCATTTTAACTAAAGAGTGAGTGTTGCAATTTTTATGTCGATCAATACCAACCTGCTTGTCTAATATGTAACTATAAAAAATTCTTAAATATTAGTTGCGATATTGTCAGCGTACTTTTACAACTATTCTCAATTATGTCAGATGCAGTTAGCTTAGTCCTTAATATAATTAGCATCACAATAGTCAGATACATTATTCACCACATATTTAATGAAAATTCTCAAACCAGCAGCATTAATAGTTAAAACGTTTTTATAAGCTCTGAATGTGGCTCCGTGAGCTTTGCGATGAAGTTATTGTCTTTGGCATTTTTCTCTTTATTATACACTGAGAGGTTTTTGCCTGTGAGTCCGATTTCAGATTTGTTTTGCCTAGTTTTGATTTGGAATGAAATTAATAGGCTATGCTTTTTTATTTTACCCTGTTTTATATTACACGCATTGTCACTAGTTTTTTCACTTGTGTTTATAACTTTTTTCACATTTTTTGACTTAAGATCATTATTATCAAAAGTATGCTCCTCTTTTTTTCGGTCTTCTTTATTCTTTGATTGTTCAACATTGATAATAAACTGAGAGTGGTCGAAGCAGGTTGTAGATTTCTGTGTACAAAATAGTTTTTCTTTGATTCGGAAATAAGTCATCAGAAACACAATAGTAAGTAATGTATAGTAACCAACAAAACCCTTAAACTCTAACATGTAAAATAAATAATGCACACTTCAGTCAATGCCAAAGCCAACTTCGATAAACACTGTTTTAAATTTTAAGTGACGACTAAGAACACTGGAATTCTTAAAATAAAAATTCCTTTAAATATCTACAGCCTTTTATCCACACTAAGTAGTGTTGTTTCCACACAGCAAGTAGTAACTGAATAAATTTTACAGTTAGTTAAAAATACAAGTCTATTAGACTTCTTTTTGTCCAGAAGCTTGTTTATGACAGTAGCAGCACACTCTATACTTAGTTTTGTCTAATTGTTGAAAGGGTAAGGGAACCACTTTAATAAGAAGTTTTAAAGAATTTCATCTTATTCCTCAGGACTGATAACGCATAGATATATATTTGATTTTGGTTGTTAGCGGCAGATGTCTGCCGGTTGAAGTAGGAACTTACCGTCAGAGGACTGCTAGTCTGTCTGTCACTATAATATAAAAAACTATTAGTAAAATTTCCACAATTATACTAATTTTAAAAATTAGATAGTTACTATTGGATTTACTGCTTTACTGTAGATTTGAACTCGACCTTTCAATTCCATTTTGAGCTGCCAATCTCTCAAGTACAAGTGAACTGCGGCCATATTGGGCCATCCTCTACGCCAAGTTTGCCATCTAGAGAGAAAAAAAATCACCAATATAGTTTCACTAATGCGTTTATAAATATTCAAAAGCAAGAGTTTTTACAAACTGGTTAAAGAAACGGTTCCAAACATCCTGAGTCAATGAAAATAAAGTATTAAAAATATCAAAGATACCTTATCCCGTCTTCTGTCCAAACGCCATATTCTCGCGTCTCAAAAACAATGAGACATCGACAATAATAAGTATTTTTGGTAAAGTGACGGCGTAAAAACGAACAAAAGGCTGATTGCTTTATTGGATGCATTGGAGAAATATCTAATACAAATATTTTTATTAAATCGATACAAAAAATTATAAAAGAACAAAATTTTGTTTTCTAACCTAGTCAAAAGTTGCAAAGTCCTTGATTTTTGTCCCAGTTTTCTATACATCAAAGCAGTAGATCGAAACGAAATGAGATCTCCCCTTAATGAAGTCTTAATATTTCGATTTTTGAGTGCAAGCCTTGTTGCTTCAAGGTAGAACTTGGATGCAGGTCCAGCGAGCCCTGAATAATAAAATGTAATAGAAAATTTACCTTTAAATTTTCATTATTACCTTCATATCCTATTTCCATACCGGCTGACAGCTCCACAAAGTGGAGCTCATGGCACATATATTTTTCAAATTCAATGTTTTTTATCTCCATTTTTCCAATTAAACTAATTTTACGGATATTATCGGAGTACTATTATATTACAGATTATCGCTTTCAGACCTGAACATTTGATTAACGTCGATCTTACATATGTTAATTTTTTCATAAATATAAGGTCTATTTTATAGGAAAAATAATAAAAAAATCTTTTAGCTAAATTCTTAAAAGCGCATATCACGATCGTAAGTTCTGGGTTTTGTCTCTACTAACTCAATATCGTAAATTCATTAGTTAGTAATAATAAACGTTTATAATTAATTATTTATTTATTTAATAAAAGAAAAAAAATTGTTTTCTTATCGGTCACCACGCTCAAAAAGTGTAACTTGAATTAATATCAAAGAAAAAGAAATACTGCATAAATAAAATAAATAAATAATTATAATTGCATAAGTTGATACAAAATGCTATGCAATAGCTTTACCGCGGCAGTCCCCGAGTGCCACACGTCTTTTTTAATTAGGGTAATAAAAAGTAAAAATGCTTTTTTCACGTATAACAAATTAAAAATAATTCGGTCTTATTTAAATTATTTGGTATGGTAATGATAAATGTAGAAACATTCTTTGTCATGGTTGATGCACAAGTAAACGTTACACTTGCACGTTACTTATTTTAGTTCAATTCAGAACAATGGTGGATCAATTCAAAATATTTTCATGGTTCTTTTATCTCATAAAATGCAGGTGTTTGTAGTCGTATGACGGACTGTTTACGGTTGCGCGATTACTTGCCGGCTTGTATGTTTTTGAAGTATGAACTGCTTCTTCGTCTGGTGAAGATAATTTAATCCAATCTCTGTCTGGCGTGTTCATCATAGTTTCAGCAATATCAAACCTGAACGAAAGTAAATCCTGAATACGGTTTTTGGAAATACCTTTGGACAAGAAATCACATCTGTATAGATGCCAAGCATTTACTATCGCCAAGTCCATGAAGTACAGTATAACTTTTAGAGTCCACTTTCGTGTATTCATGTAGGTCCTATAATACTCCATAGACCGGTCTAAGACGTCTGCTCCACCCACAAATATTATTATAGGATGTTATAATCTTCGGGGCATCAATATCGACGTAGCGTTTGTCATTTTTATTATAACGTTGAACCTAATCTGTCTCCGTTGCAGTTTGGCGCAGCAAGAACCGATTTACTATCTTTCCATTTGACCAAAACTATGTCACTGGAAACTCTTTGAACGATATCGCCTCTTCGCATTTATGTCTCCGTTCTATGACAACCGAGTCTCTTCAATTCATTCAACAAAGGAATAGTGGTAAAATATCTGTCCAAAAAAGATGCAGCTTCCTCGAGGCGCGCTCTGGGTGAGGCGAAAAACTACAGAAGGTCTGAGCCCTAGGCAATTTGAAAAAGCAGGGTTGTTAGGATAATATATTTCAAAATTTAACAAAAGCCCTTCACTTGTGGTGAGAACAAAATGTTTGAGTCCCACTGGCCGTGGTCTCAAAGAACAAGTCTTGACTAGTTGCTTCAAGTGGCACTTTCCTGTAAATGGGATCATTTGTTCGCCTACCGAAAACCTTCCTAGCATTCTTGAAATTTTATTACAGCTTCTCTTACGACGTTAATTACACGTTGCACCTTCTAAAGAGAATTAACTGTGTAATTAATGGGCGGTTTATTGGTTTCATTATCATCATCATCATTACAGCCCTTCACAAGTCAACTGCTGAACATAGGCCTCCCCCAAGTAACGCCACAAAGTACGGTTCTGAGCCATCTGCATCCATCGACTTCCTGCATGTCTTACCAGGTCGTCACTCCATCTAGTGGGGGGTCGCCCTACACTACGCCTACCGGTACGAGGATGCCACTCAAGAACTTTTCTTCCCCATCGGTTATTGGTTCTTCGAGCTATATGGCCGGCCCATTGCCACTTCAGCTTACTAATCCAGTAGGCTATGTCGGTCACTCTGGTTCTACTGCGGATGTCCTCATTTCTAAGTTTATCACGCAGAAGAATTCCGAACATAGCCCTCTCCATAGCTCGCTGAGCGACTTTGAGCGTCTGCATATGGCCAGTAGTGAAGGACCACGTCTCGGTTCCGTAGGTCGTCACTGGCAACACAACTGGTTGTGCAAGGTAGTTTTCAGGTTTTGAGTTATACCTGACGAGGAGATGCGTCGTAATTTCCCGAACGCTGCTCAGCCGAGTTGAACCCGTCGATTGGCCTCTCAGTCGAAGTTGGACTTACCTAGTCGGACTATTTGTCCTAGGTAAACGTACTCTTCAACAACATCGAGCTTTTATATCCCCCCATTAATAATTAATATAATTAATTCCAAATTCAGGAGTTAAAAGTTAAAATAGTTTAACCCTCTCACATCTGAGTCACACGGTCGTGACTTACATTTTCAAATAATTCTAAAAGAGCGCGTAATCTATTTGTTGAATGAAACCGACATCGATCGAGCATGAGTTGAGAAACTAACCAATAAGAAATCGTTTTTGGCTAGCAGGCTGAAAAGATGGCTGGCGAAAGAGGATCAGAATCACGTAAGTACTATTGGTTTTATTAACGCATTATAACTCCTTTTAGAAATGAAAAAATGCCTATGCCCGTCAGTGATACGTAAGTATATACCAAAGGCTGTATTTTATTAATTATTTTGAATTATATTAATTATTTTTAATGAAATGATATTTTACCTTTATCTTTCAGCCAATTTCCATATAAAACATAAAATTCCCAATTATCTGATTCCAGTTTCATTAATCTCCATAAAATCTTTTGCTTTTCTGGTTCGGGTGTCAGTGAAATAAGTTCGAAATGAGCTTGAACGAACAAAGGGCGAAGAAGTATGCATTTTTCGAGCATTTCGATGGCTTGCTTTGTTTGCCCATTTTTTCTAGAAATTAACACAAGTAAGTCAAAATTGTATTTAAAATGTACAATAGACCGTAATTATAAACACTAAAAGAATTTGGGTTCTTAATTTTCTTCATTAGTCTGTAAAAGTTCATAGTTAGACATGGGTCTTTCTACTCAGCGTAATTTTTTTACTTAAATAAACGTCATCTCCATACTAAGATTTCCTCCTGTATCGTAAGGGCAGGTTAAACACACATATTTCACTAGGAAAAACATTACCAGAGAGTTCCACAGTTCCAGAACCAGAACAATCATTTGTAGGCCATACAAATACTTGTTCCGTGCGAGATTCGAACCCGTGACGCCCAGCGCTGCAACTCATTGCTGAGCCACTGCACCACGGAGGCCTTTAAAAAGATGAGTTTGCTTTCGTCACGCTTGGGAGACGGATTGACGATCGCAGTAGCAGATGTCTAAGCTCTTGACGTTTTTGTCCTGGTGCTCTGTGTACTTAAAGTCTGGTATAAAATTTCTCTCATGTTTTGCATCGCCAGTTTTAATACACCATCGGGATGAAAAGAGGTGAGGTGAGGTGAAAGACAAACATATATATAGTTAAACGTTAACGTTGGTATATCCTAGGCCTATGTTCAGCAGTGGACTGAAACGGTAATGTACCATTGACATATCTATTATATAAAATGATTATATTATATTGACTTATATCGACTATTAGTACTCTTTTTGAAAGAACCCACGCGAGTTTCGAAAATTTTTCCATATTATCAAATATTACGTGTACTGGGTGATTTTTATCGCGGTCTGGACAAAATAGAGTGAACGGAATATAAGCCTATGACACTGATTTTTTACATTAACATATTATGAAATTGGTATTGATAGTAACATAAAGAATCACGCCTGTCACCCATAGGGTAAGCAAAGAGTATGGACTTCCAAAAGAGTACGGACTTCCAAAAGAGTACGGACTTCCATTTTGCACGATCCTGAAAACCTCTCTCGTCTCTTTTATATCCATATAAAAACGCATACATGCTCGATGGAGTGAAACTAATTTAAATCGCGTTTGGTTTAACTTATTTAAATTTCAGAGACAGGATTTCTATCATCTAAGAATATTACATTAGCAGGAAACTGCGCCGGAGTGTTTGCGCATACACCCTTGAGTTGCTAACTCCAAAATATAAACAAAATTTGTGATCAGTTTTAGAAAAGGCCAGGGCATGAAAGGGGTATATCTAAAATTAAATTACTTAATTTTGGCATTTAATTTAGGAAGAAACCTTTTGGAGCGTTTTGCATCAACCTCAGTCAAGCTTTGTCAATTATTGGACGTCCAAATATTATTAGACATATTAATCCAAACTAAAGTTAATCAGAGTTACAATGAAAATGCACGTTAAAATAATTGAAGTAGATTAAATCTGTAAAACCAGTTGAATTATCTTTAAAAGCTTTAGCTGCCGACCGAGGGTTCGAATCACGCACGGAGCACGCGTTTGTATATTCTACGAATTATTTTCTGGTTCTGGATGTTTTTTCAATGTCCAACTCATGTATAAAACCGCTCCACGATATATTAAAACATTCTACTGGAAGGGTTACATTTTTATTTTAAAAATTAAAGAGAAAAAGAAAGAAAAATATAAGTAAAAACTGCGGAGTTACTTGTACAACTTTCCAAGATTGTAATGCGCATTAGCGTGGTGCTTGTTAAACTTGATTGCCTGCAGGAAGTGATATTCTGCGTTTTCTAATCCGCTAAGTAGGGTGCCAATATTATTGTGAGCGCTTGAGTATGTCGGCCATAACCTGTTGACAAAATTTCGGAGTTAATTTCAGTAACAGTTAAAGAAAAAGAGGTTGCACTTGCTGCGGTTCTTCCTAAGAGTGTTAGCGCGCTTGACAACTATTTCACGTATTAGAAAAAGATAATTGAGCCGAAGATCGTCTAGAGCACTGACTAAGTTTAACAAAAAAAGTTTAAAAAAAGCCTTAAGCCATCTTAGTTGTAACCGGACGGAAAGACGTAAGCTTAAAAATTACTTACTCATAGACCTTGAAGAAGCTCTGTCAACTGATTGCGTAAAATATATTCCAAAATGCCGAATCTGAATTCCACAGATTGGTAATGAAGCACACAATTGCCAGAACGATTGGAATTATTGTGTGCTCATCAACCCGCTTGCCCACCATAAGATATTTTAAAAAATTCAAAATTAGAAGAACAATAAAAGAAATAAAGAAAGAATGTAGGAAGAGATAGTAACGTACAAACCAATGTAAGAAAATCAAATAAAAAAACAACAAAAAGAGAAAATAAAGGAAAAAAATGGCGTATTTTAATTTTCCACGGCCCACTTTTTTTTTGTACTTATTATAGTGATTTGATTTGCCATTGATTGAACACAACCCCACCTGGTAAGTAGTGATTCAGATTTTACTTTTAATATTTTCTTCGGTTGTTATGAACTGGGTATTAGTATATAGCTATTACTTTTTACTTAACTTATAACTTTTGTTCGTACTGTTGGATGTAGATTTCCATGTGGCTCTGGGGCTTAAAACTTGCCGAAAATTTCACAGTACGCGAACAACTTGGTTGCGATACCCGCCAACGCCAATGATAATATTAAATGAAATTTTGAGTGCTGATTTACCACGTACTCCGAAAGGAACACCGAAAGGAAACCTGTGTCTAAGGAATAAAGTATTTCAAAAAATTTGAGCATTGAGGTTGTTTAATTGCTCAATAATAACCTTCTCAGAAACGAAAGAAGGCCTGAGCCCAGCAATGATATGTACGGGTAACTTGCCTTATTTACTAAACCGAGTTAGACGTATAATTAACATACATACTTTTTACAGAATAAGGGTGACAAATATGGGTACACAGCCCCTGATTGTAAGTGGGTGCTGTGTCCGTAGACATCTACATTTATCCTCGATTAAGTTTCAAACTGCAGATGCGTTGTCATCCCGGAGGGCTAAGATGTCATGTCTCATTTCCAGTAAAAAGGGCCTAAATATATTCCGAAGGTCTAATACTGAAATACAACGGAAGTAATTTGGTATTACCTAACAGTAAAATGTGCAAACTGCTTTTCGATAAGGTAATTTTATACCTCAAACCATACTCTTATTTATACCTCAAAGCTTCTTTGTAATGTTTGATGGCATTTTCTTGCTGCTCCGCCTCGCGGAGAAAGTTCGCAAAGTTGTAGTGCAGTTTGGCATTTTGCGGCAAAGTCACTAAATCCGATCTGCAACAAAGAATACACATTGGGGGTGATTTAAACCTAAATCCGACAACCGTGAAGCGAATTAAAGCTTATATAAAGTTGGGTATAATTCATTGAGTTACAATACCTATAGAGTCACAATCTCTAACTGACAATACTCAAAAAATGTCCGAGCGCCGTTCCATATACCTATATATTTTGATATTATATAGTTCAAAATGACATTTGCTCGAATTTAGACGTTAACCTGCTTGTACAATGTTCAAAGTCGCTCGTATGCAATGTCATCATCATTCACTCAAGGGCACGTTATCGCGGCGCCGCGCGGTCGGCGGTGAGTGATTTAGTTTGCTAATAAAATGAAAATTATTGAAATTTAAATGAAAACATGCACTGTGGATACATAAATACGTAAATTTGGTATGATACTTACCTAAAATATGAAACACCATCCTTTTTTCGCACGTGTCTGCTGTTATTTGGGCAGGAAATCACCGAACACTTTGGCATCGCGGACGTTGTACGAGGATTGTGGTCGCCTTACAACTAAACAAAAACTCTGCGCACTTCGCAGCGTGCGCCGAGTTTTGGCGCGGACATTTTATTTGTCTGTTTGTGACTCTATAGGTATTGTAACTCAATGGTATAATTAAATAATTTCTTAGGCATCGTGATAGCTTAGGAGATAAGTACTACCTTTTACAGGAGATGGACAAAATTTGTCCAAAATGTACAGATTGAATAAAACTATATTTACGGATTTACGAATTTTGTCGCGTTTAATTAACTATTTTAACCTACTTTTAATTTCCGATGTTTCAGGTGCTTTACAGCATCCATGGCCACGGGGGGGGGGGGAACTCAGATGTTTAACGTCCCAATGTCATAGATACTGTAGGCTCATTCTGCGTAGATCGAACCAAAAACGAATATTCAAAAACTGACGGTAGCCGCGCTGCTACGACGTTGGTACGTTAAACATCTCAGTCCCCTCCCCCCCCCCCAACCATGGGTGCTGTACAGCACCCGAAACTTCGGGAATAAAAAATATGTTTAAATAGTTAATTAAACGCGATAAAATCCGTAAATATAAAACCATTCAATGTGTAGTGTTCGCGTAAATTTAAGAAATCATCAAAGTGTACAGAAATGAAAATGGTATTAATAATTAAAATTAAAAAGGTTACTTATTATCAAATAACTATTTACATCTTGTAGCAAAAGATGAACAAAAATTGTAGTTAAAAGCATTTTTTGTTTGATTTTCTTTTACGAATCTTCTGTTTCGTCAAGTAATATTAATAAAATCAGAATAGGGAAAAACAATAACAAGACGTAGAGCAGATCTAAAATGTAATAAAATAATATAAAACATTTTAATGCTTTGTCTACAATACGCATTAAATAATAAATCTACTATTATGGGAATATTTCACTTCTGTACTAGCAATACTCTAGTAAATGGTTTATTGACTCTGCACTCATAAACCACCTGTCTAGCATGGTAGTGTGAGAAAATAGTTACAATAATTATGAGTTGACGTATTCTTGAAAGATTCTATATTTGATGATGGATTCAAAAAGCCTCCGAGTCAAAATATATAAATACCTTAATAGTGTTGCCCGATCCTGCCAGTCAGCATTTCTACGATATGTTCGGGCTACTCCACTTGCAGCTAACACCGCTAAGCCAACTGTCAGAAATGCTTTGGTGCCTGGCTTAGAGTACCACAATAGTTGAAGTCCATAAGCCGTTATTATCACACTGCCGATGCTAAAAAATATAACAGTATACAAATAATTAGTTTTTATAAACTACGCTAGTTAGAACTCCTTTATATCCCTCTTTATACTAGTCAAATTATCATCATATTCACAAAGAAGTTTTTTTCGTCTCAACGATGAACACATAGTCCACCTTAAGGTATGTGGATACTGAGGCCTGTAGACATCTACATCTATCCGCAATTAAGAATGCAGATGATTTGTCACCACTGAGGACTGTATGTAAGGATGTAATGCCTCATTTCCAGTGAAAAGGATATCTGGTTCTCTACACTCACCATAAGAAATACAGTAGCAATAAGCTGTTATTTTACGCTGGTATTCTCTGAGAGAGTGGTCCTATCCCGGTCTAGCCAAAACATTTGTGCTACAACCATAATATAGCCGCATCGTGGCTCTAACACGCATAAACCTGTACTATAACCTTTACCGCTAGATTATTATATTTATATTTTGAATTCGACAAGTGCGAAAGGAGCATTATATTTCCAACCTAAAATAGAAAATGATTTTCACGCCACTACCAATAACAAAACACCATACAGTTCTGACAATAGACAGCAATTAAATAATAATGATCCTATTATATCCATGACTGCAGATGTAAAGTAAATCAGCAGTGCTTTTTCTTTAAAAAAAAACCACCTCATTTTAAACAAGATCAATGTTTAGTATCGTAGGTACTTCAACGTTATCTAATCAACAAATTTCGTCCTTGATATTTTCTGCCCCCAGTAAACATTGTATATTACGGCTCACCTCGTGGTAAGTGATTACCGTCGCTCATGAACAACTGCAACACCAGAGGAAATGCAGATTCGTTGCCTGGCTTTTAAAAAGGAGTAGGCTCTTTTCTTGAAGGTCCCTATGTCGTATCGGTTCGGAAAAATATCTGGTAGTAGTTGTTTCTAAAAGGAAGTTGAGCAAGAAAACTTATTTTATATTGCACAGTGGTTGACTGCCAGTCATCCAGATGATATGGATGGTATCGCGAGTTTTGTCGCGAAGTGCAATGGTGAAATTGTGTGGCTGGAATTAGTCCAAGCAATTTCTTAGAGCAATTTCCGTAGTAAATGCGATAAAATACGCAAAGAGGCACCATAACTTCAGAGCAACATATCTTCGCAATGCCAGTGAGTCAAATCGATCAGAAAGAGCTCAGTCGCCGACGATTCGAACTGCTCTGCGCTGGGTGCGATCAAATGAAAGGAGCTAGCACTGGGGAGCCTCAGCATAGAGATGGGAACCTGAGGCCGGCACAAAGGAGTGTTCTAATTTGTACCGCGGGTAAGAGAGATATGAGGTATCAGTCGGAGAAAACACCTGTGTTTCGGTTACAAAGACCAAGGCCGGCATTGCCGTTTCCAGGTGGTAGTGGACGGCATTAAGGTTTTAATGAAGTCCCCTTATGTTGCAGAAATTCACGGATAGCGTGGCAGGGGGCGCCTTTGACTTATTGCTCCGTTTGCCCCGAGCAGGTTAAGTCTCGAGCGAAATTTGCCTCCAGCCCCTTACACAAACGTTTAGGAAGAGTAAGGGATTCTGGGGGTACTGGTACCCTTCTGAGGCAGTGTTTTATTTAACTCCGCTACCATGTTACTGAGGATTAGGGGAATTGGGTCTCCGGCACCTACACTCACCAGACGAAATGCAGAAGCAAAGCTCCTACTTCACTCTGATCTTCTGTCGGGGCGTGGTACCACTCGGGTTTGAGCCGGCCCATACGTGCAACAGCAAAGCTGCCGCGTGGCTCTACCACTGTTTTTTCTCATTATTTTGCAGGTTAATTATTACAGATATGTATGTTTGGCTCTTTTTAGTGTCGATTTTTCATTCCACCGTGTTTTAAATCACAACAATTCCTAAAAAAATTCACTTCAAAATGAATCGAGGTATTTATATAGCAATCATTATTATAGTCGATTGCCTCATTAATCTAATAAGCGCGATTGCTTATCATGTGGTGCGGGGCTCAGAAACTGAAGTAAGGAAATTAGTGGTTTTTACTCACGTGCCTCGAAATGAACGTAAAGGCTTTGGTCCTTCGCCTGATTTCTCTCTGGCGCATTGGATTACCAGTCCATCGGACTACGTGAGTACGGGATTAAAAAGTGCATTTATGATTGAACGCACCTTCTATAATCCTATTATATTGGCTGCCGTGAGCGCATTTTGGTCTGAAGGAAGTTATGAAATAACCGCCAAATGGTGTATTTACGAGAGGACCACATTCAGCAGTAAACTTAAATAGACTGCATAAAACGGGAAAGATTTAATTAACTATGGATGTTTAATGGTTACTACGTTTAATATCAATAAAAAAAACTACATCAAATACCTCGGTGTGTAAAGAACACGTTCGGCTATGACAAAACCGACAGTTATAAGTAAATTGCTGGCTGGTAGAAAAGGAATTACTAGTAATAATACTCCAATAACGGCAGGCGTATGTCGACGATTCTGAAAAAGGCAACATAATTGTACTTCACAGTTAAAAACTTATCCTATGCTTATAAAGAGTTCCATATCATAGATATTATTTAAACTTATATAATAAGGTTTGGTGACTCGATTGTACATTGTAATAGATTGGAATCCGGCTTAAAGCAGTAAGTGTTATGTCCTTCAAATAACTGTTTCATGTCTGGATGATTTTTATCTTACAATTTACATATTATGTATGAAAAACTCCTGTATGTTACAAGACCCTTATGTGATTTTGAAATGATGTAAAATTTAAAATGTGTGTATCTGTATGAGATGGCCTCAGAAACCATTTTATGTTAGTTCTTAAAATTTGTTTACCGTGTAATGAAAGTTATCGTTTAGAGGCGTTACGCACTACGGCAATCGATTGGGGGGGGGGGGCCTATGCTCAGCATGGACTTTATTATGGACTTTAATATGCAGTGACGGTAACGGTAATTCTTTCCCAATCGAACTCACCCATTCACGCTATAGCCTTATTACGCTGTAAGCAATAGGCTATACTATGTATGAAAATTTTCACCCAGTCGTCTCTTAAAGCAAGTTAAAAGCAAGATCTTTCGCCACCACCGTAATATTAGCATAATTACCCTAAAATTATTCAGTTTAAAAGTAAAGTTACCACGACATCGGCACCGGAGCGATAGCAAAGAAGAAACAGCGCACCAAAAGCTGCACATGTGAGTAAATTTCTAGGATCCCAGCCGCTAGTGATAAGCGCAACTGACCCCATTTGCCAGTCATGGCTAAGTGTCCAAGGACAAAGAAGCAACCACCAGTTGAATGCTGCCAGGTAGCTGAAGGTCATTAACCTAAACATATTATTTTGTATTTACAAGTTAAATAAAAACAAATAGTTTAATGAATGATAGGTGGTTAGGAATCATTAGGTAAAACGATTTATCCTATTATTTTGCCGCAAAGCTATCCTACGCGTTCACTAAAACGAGTGTTTAGGTTTTATCATCATCATCATCATCATTACAACCCATCACAAGTTCACTGTTTAACATAGGTATCCTACATAATACAGTCTGACACATCAGCATTCATCGACTTCCTGCATCTTTTACCACGTCATCACTCCATCTAGTGAGAGGAGAGCTCTACACTTCTTTTTTCATAGTATTGCGTGACAAACGAACAACATATAGTCCACCTGTTGGTAAGTGGATGTTGCGGTCCATAGACATCCACTTTCATCCATTTTTATCAAAATATAAATGCGTTGTCATCCCTGAAGACTAAAATTGAATGCCTGTGAATTCTGTGAGAGCGTGGTCCTGCCTCCGTCGAGCCGATCCATTCGTGCTACACCGTGGCTCTATCACGTACAAGAGATCTTACAGATACCTGGCCGCCACTCGACAACCTTTCTTCCTTATCGGTCATTAGTTCTTCGAGATAAATTATGGTTGGCTCAATGCCACTTACTGATACGTTTTGGATTAAAGGGTTAATATTAATATTTATAATAAGAGACTGTATGTGAGCTATTCCATATTTGTTTTCACATGTGACAATAAAACTGTAGGCGTGTTTGTTTGAATTGAGAAAGGTGGAAAGAAAAATATATATTTAATAATTTTAAATATATGTTTTACACAAAAAAGCGATAAAGGAGCACAGTTCAGTCATTGCTGAACAAAGTCTCGGATTGGGGGCGACTAAATCTAGTCTAATTTAACCCTCAGAAGACACAAGTTTGCGAGTTAACCGCTAAAAATAACCCCTTTGTTGTATCTCCTCAGTTTCAAGGCACTCCCTTTGTTGCCTCAGCCAGTATCGGAATCCTCGGTGTCAACATATCGAGTGACGTGCGGTTTCATGTTCACTTGGAAGAGAAGGCCAAATTGGCTTCTAAAAAGCTTGGCGTGCTCAGCAGAGTGGGACAATATTTCATGCCGGCACACCGCCTGCAACTTTACAAGGCGCGGGTTCGGCCACATATGGAATACTGTTCCTATCTCTGAGCTGGAGCTCCCCAGTACCAGCTCCTTCCACTTAACCGCAGCCAGCACAGAGCGACTCGAATCGTCGACGACCGAGTGCTTTCCGATCAACTCGATTCACTGGCGTTGCGAAGAGATGTTGCATCTCTTTGCGTATTTTATCGCATCTATTACGGTGAGTGCTCTGAGGAATTGTTCGGATTAATCCCAGCCGCCAAATTTCGTGAACGTACTACGCGGCAAGTGTCCCGTTACCATCAACACCATCTGGTTGCTTGGCGGTCCACCACTGTACGTTTCAGAAGGAGTTTTCTTCCGCGTTCGACCTCTCTGTGGAATAGTTTACCACCGGCATTTTTTCCGGACCGATATGAGCTGGGGACCTTCAAGAAAAGAGCTTACTCCTTTCTAAAGGGCCGGCAACGCACCTGCGATTCCCCTGGTATTGCGGTTGATCATGGGCGGCGGTAGTCACTTAACATCAGGTGAGCCGCATGCTGGTTTGCCCCCCAGAAAAAAAACACAGAATCCGTGGTTATGATGAATGCTGCGGCCTTATACACTTTTACATCTGTTTTCGATTAGAAGTAAAACACAGACGTGTTGTAACCCCCTCAAAACAAAAGTCTTCATAAACGTAAAAGGTTTTTCCGGTTTCTGTCACTCACCATATAAAAGACAGCCGCATTAATTCTACATTTTGCGCTAGTATGCCGTGAGAAAATGTTTCTTCAGTACTCGTGCTGCCATAAAACAGCTGCAACATTGCTCTACTACATTTACGTCGTATGAATTTACCGAAAAATTATACTCGAGATATTGTGAATTCTTATAAATAAAAAAAATTATTAAAAAAATAGAACAAATAAATTCAATCTTTTTTGTATTGAAGGATATGTTTTTATACAAGAAGACACCGTTCCACTTGATGATAAGTGGATGCTGTGGCCCATACACACCTCTATCTATCATCGATTAAGAATCAAAATGCACATGCATGTCACCTAAGGAATGCACCGTTTATGTTAGAGTTTAGTTTTTCTTCAGTCTAGCCGACCCATTCGCGCTACAGCTGTGATATGGCTGTAGCATGGCTTTACCGCGCATAAAATTATTATTCACTTAATTTTTACCATAACTATTGCTTGACTACTATCCAATATGATGGTAAGTGGTAATACAATAGGCGCACGCAATATGGTGATGCGCTGTGACTGAACTTAATATTAGTCTATTGACTCTTGTATTGAATACACCTACATTATAATCAAAAAGAAAGGAAGATGCTGGCAAATTATTCCAGTCCTTTTCTGTACGAGTTATGAGCAACGAAGTAAGCCGTTTGGTTTGAATGCGTGCTATGATATGATAAAAAGTAATAAAAATTGAGAAAGCAGAGTTTTTTTTAATCACCTTACAAGAAAACTAGGATGGAAAGCAGCCGGGTTGTCTTGAGGAGAAAATGACGGCCATGTTCCTTGCAATAACGCCAGCCGGAGGTATATCAGTACCGCAAGGGACACTAAGACTTTGAATGTTCGGACTGACAGATCAGTGCATTTCTTTTCGATTTTCATTAAGTAAAAAGACCTGAGAATACAAAGATGTGTTAAGAAATAAAGAATCAAAAGAGATATAACAAATAAAATTCTATTGTGATGCGAACAACACGATAATGATGTTTTCCTGAGTGATTAATACAGCTTCCGAACACAATCAAAAAAGTTATTACGTCATCAGATATCGATCTGACACGATATGATCTCGGATCATCATCTAGAATGCATCTCGTGATGCAGGATATGTCCGCAACATATTTACAGTCAAAGACTATATTTCTTTATAACAACGTTTTTCCTTTACATTTAATTTTCGTCATCATCATCATCATCATTAGAGCTTTTCAAAATTCCACCGCAAAATATAGACCTAACCCAAAGAATGTCACAATGCACGGTTCTGGGCAACCTTCATCCATTGACTTCCTGCATGTCTTACCAGGTTTTACTTCAACTACATTTCAATAAAACAAATTTTAAGATATTGGCCTAACGTTTGATATAAATATTAAAAGAAAAGTTAGTTTAAATCAATTTGCACTATTTGCGAAAATATAAATAAATATTTACTATCATCTCTTCTTTGAATACAAGCCGAGATCTCGTTGTAATACATGAAAGTTATATACATACGCATACAAATTTCATGCCTCATTACTACCACGCGAACGACTTTCATGCCTCAAACATTATGACACTAATGAAATCTGTTTTTTGTATATATATATATATATATATATATATATATATATATATATATATATATATATATATATATATATATATATATATATATTAATTCTGTAAACTTAATACAAAAACAATTAATGAAATAATGATTATCTTTTAGTCATCATTAAGAGATATTATATTATGAAAATGATTTTAATAATCAAGAAATCTATATATTCTTTATTATACACTAATACACAGTAGAACGAAACAAAATGAAATATGTAAAGTACAACATGCGGCCTTATCGCTCTAGTAACGATTTCTTCCATACAACCGTTGCTTAGCAAAGAGCTGTTGCTTACAGCGAATTACAAATAGGGAAGGTGTATATAAATTTGAAATTAAGTTAAAAAAATTGTAAGTATATAAATACATACGCCGAGTACTCTTTGGACGGGCTAGAGAGATGGGAGCATCGCTAGGAGTGCGTAGAGTTACAATGAAACTATGTAGAAAAATAAAATAAATTTAAGGAAACAATGTATTGTATCTTTGTAAGGTCGGAAACTTTTCAGACCACCCACGTACAATATGTTTTAAATCCTGTAAATGTGATGTCGTTATGTTTATAAAAACCAATCGCTTAGGAGATACATCCATTTGTAAATCCAAACAGATAGACAATATTTTATGATATATTCGTATTAAGAGTCAAACACTAAAACCATTTCTAAGATGAAATTTTAAAAATTATACACAGAAGTTTCAATTACTTATATTTATGTGTGTGCAAAGCTAATGGCTGCTAGCCGTCTGAATAAGCTCAACTCAACGATCAGGAAAAAGAGCGATGCTCATTTTTTCTTGGCTAAAAGATTTGCTGTAAATGCAATACTTGTCTATTAGTGGCAGTATCTCACATCTAGCGCCTCTTTCCTTTTGCTAGTCAGCACGATCTATTAGTGACCAAGAACTAAAAATTTTTACCTTAATTCGATTCTTTAAACACCTACGGAAACAAAGGAAAGGCCTAAAGATTCACCAAAGCAAAATATTTCATGTGTATTCCCTTAAATTGAATCTTAAACGGCTTACGGGATTAGATACGGCAAGGGCCTCAGCTGATTTATTTAACACAGTCTGTATGGATTTGGATATAACTAATATAATAGCATCAACAAATCTTCTATCTCCCCCTTAATCAGGTTTTTTAATTGAATATAATTTACAGAATTACCTTTTTACGAACGGCCAACATCTATAAAAATCGATGACAATATTAAGAAGAAGTGCTGTTACGCCGGTCTCTTTCGCAAGCATACTAAGTGCTCCAAAAACAACGCTCAACCACACACGCCTCTTATTGCTTGTAGGTCTGTAAGAATGAATGACAAATTGTTATTCTAGCAATATAGTTGCGATGTACCCATAAACATGTCATGTGATAGTCTAAGAAAGATATTTTTCTTTCCTCATTTAATGGATCATTTTTCAAGTAATTTATTTAAATTATCATCACCTTAATTGTGCACATAATTTACTTGAGGTGAGGAATTAAATTCTTAAGCTAAATTTGTTCCTTTTTATATGGAAGTTACTGTAAAGGTGGCACAATATTATTTATTTTAAATTCTTATGAGTCATTGTAAAAAACAGGGATTTTTCTTATTTAACATAAGAGAGATAAGAAAAGATTTTTGTGCTACCATGTTACTCAAGTGCACATCTAGTTCATATTAATATAAAATATGTTTTATCTCCCAAACATACAATTTCCTTCCAGATGCATAAACCCGCCAGGCCAAAGTGAGCCTTTTAGCTTATTTTTTTGTGTATAGCTAGAAGATTCTACTTAAGTTATAGTTTTTTTTAAATAAATTATTATTTATATAAAAAGCATATTCAATGAATAGAATAGAAACCACAATAAACTTTATTAATAAATTTCAATTATTTACGTTATTAAATTATATATTTACCTATGGTAGACTAAGACAGATAACAGAAAAAATATGCACGCCAAGACATCTGCCCTCCCAACCACTCCAGCTACCTACCAAAGAAGTAAAAATTATTAATCAGTGATAATTATAGTTCAACGTAACACATTTTAACGTAACGGTATAGGAGTTCATAGGGGTTTCCGTGTAGTTGCGGCATCAAATATTCTACTACTATTCAACAATGGCAAAATTGGATAATTAGATGGCCATATAGGGGAGATCTAATTAGGCAGTTACGGCAATCTAATTAGGCCATCTAAAATTACAAGTGCTAAGCTATGCTCTCTTCTACTCTCTCTATCCTCTCAATTTTATAATCCTGCTAATAAAAACGAAGCTCTGACGACGAAACCAACAAAATGTACTATGTTCATTGAAATCATGGAACTGAAATCCAATATGCTGCTTTTATATATGAAAGGGGGAAAAGTAAATGCAGCTCACGAGACTAATTTCATTTTTCATTTCATCCCGTGGGTGTCGAGGACAACTATGCGAAATGCCAAGAAATCGTATCGATTCAGATAGATATTGGTATGATGATTTTAAATCAAGAGATATAATAATATGTTTAATATAGTGCCAGCCTTTTTAGGTCCCACTGCTGGGCATGGGGCTCCTTTCATTTCTTAAAGTGATTGAGGACAAGGAAGTGTCCGCCGCGTTGTTCCAAAGCATGTTGACGGAATTTATATTTCTTCGAATTTTTTTTATATCTCAGACATGCAGGTTGCCTCACAATGTCAATTCACATTAAATTGCAAGTAATAAGTTCTTTGGTACCGGCGGGAAACGAAATCGGATTAGTTTTACGGTGCGCTTAGCTCCTTAGTTACCATGGCTGTTTTATTTTATGCTCTGTTTTATTATGTGTTTAACAATGCTTGAGATAGTTTTAATAAATACGGCATATATATAATTTTAATTATAATAATTAAAGGCTTAATTTAGAATAAAATAAATAATAAACTAATGCAAGTGACCGTATTTAATTACTGCCAACGCTGTTCAACTGTCCCACTGTAATTAAAGCCAACTTTATGTGCTTAAATAGTTACCGCTTCAGTGTGCACAGGATGCACTGCAAATAATAGAGCCGCCAGTGCAGCAAATGGACGTTGCAGACGAGCTATTGTTATGCAAGCCCTTGTGACCAGCGCGCAGCATGCGGCGTGAAGCGAGACATTACAAGCATGCCACCACCACGGCTGTAATCCAGCTAGCGCGTGATTAAGTCTGAAACAAAAGACAACATTTTTTTATTCAAAATTAGAACAAATATTCAATTTTGTAAACCAAAGTCGCAAATACTCACCACGATCATTTCATTATTGTTTTTGTGACGAGGGTAAGTTACTTTCTTATGCAATGTTCATTTACGAGTAGCAAGTTAGTGCAAGAAGCGACACGTTTACTAGAAAAGTCACGCTTTTTTACGTGGTATGTTTTTACCAGAAGAAGCTATTAAGTAGTAATTATTATAGTGGTAATTATATAGTTCTAGTAGGAATGATTTGGCTCGACCGGTGTAGAAAACTCTTACAGAATACCAGCGTAAAATTGCAGCTAAATGATGCTGAAAACCTAAATCCTTTTCACCGGAAACTAGGCATTCCATCATAGTCGTCAGAGATGCCAACGCATCTGCATTTTTATTCTTAATCGAGGACGGATGTAGATGTCTATTTGATATAGCAGCCACTTGCCATCAGGCGGTCTGTGTGCTCGTATATCCCTTATCTAAAAAAAAACATTTATGAACACAAACTTATTATAATTTTACTCAAATTTTTAGTATTTAATCTTTTTTAAGTCGTTATTGGATAACAAATGTTCAATATTTACTCAGTTCACTTCCACAAGGAGGAGATTATCAATTCAGTTGCTACGTTTTTTTTGTAACTAACGCAAACCACGCATTCTACATGTAAATTTTCTTTACGGTGTCGTTTTTATAATTTGTTATTTTTTATCTAATCCGTAGTTATTTTTATAGCTTTTCTAACTTTTGCTAATGATAACATCATCAAGCTAGCTCGCTTCGTTTGTCAAGTATAATCTTTGGGTCAATTTTTCTGTAGTCAGATAAAGGTTATCCATCATATATATTTCAATTATAACTTGACAAAATATAAAAGCGAGCTGTTTTTAATACCTCTTTAATTTTCAATAGGTACATGATATAAAATATAACTATATTCACAAATTTCATCACAATATGTTGGTGCGTCGTTGGTGTAGAGATTTTGACAACTGCTTAACTAAGCATTCGGTCTACGATTGTATCTCAAATTCATAAGGAACAGTCTTAAGGTGCGTAAGCGGATAAAATAAATCAAGGTTTGTTAACGTCTTAGTACTTATTTCATAATTTTTACTAATAGTTAACCTGTGTAGACATTTTATAAACCAAACCTAAGACTTACGTTACAAGACTGGCTCTGCGGCCTTAATACATTGCGCACTATGTTCTGACCAATTCTCAGTAAGTTCTTTAGGCAACTGTGATCAGCTGAGAAGGCTAGTTCTGTGTTTTGTAAATTGTGAAACTTGTTTTTAACAATCTAACAATGAGTAGGTATAATGTGACTAAGAAAACGCTGTCATTATATATGTAACTTTATTTCAAATTTGGCCAAAAACCGTAACTCTTGTAAGTAACAATAGAACTGCGTGGTTTATTTAATGCGTCAGCTACCCACCACGCCTACGTTATTCACAGCTGCGATACGGTTTTTGTTCTGAATAGACAGCATAATAGTATAATATAGAAGTATATATAACATTATAGAATATAGAAGTATCCGACAAAACCATACTACTTGCCAAAATTAAAATAATAATATAGGTATAAATCCACTGAAACTCCATATTTTTGCATGCCTTAAGCGCAAAACACGTCGTTTTTTTTATAGGAGAAGGATTCTACTAGAGCCCAAAAATCAAGATAAATATTTTGATACATTTGATAAATACCAAAAATTAACAACTAAATCAAATGTACAGCATACGAAGTCGTTGACCACAAATACGAATCATAAACAACGCACTGTCTATAATTTATCAAAATAAACTCTGAACGACGCCACAATAACAGTTTTAGGAAAAGGTTTAAATTATGCTATAACACCGCGAAGAATATCATATGAGGACATTATCGGTAGTGTTGAGGATTGTCTGTATAAAAATAGTATTGGTAATGAAATTTCGTCTATGTTACGTCGAAGCTCAGCGGGCAAATTAAATCTTCCCAAAAATGAATTTAATTCGTTGAAAAACTTACGCAACAGGCCAAGGCTTACGATTCTTCGTGCAGATAAAGGTAATGCTATGGTTATAATGGATACATCAGATTACAATTTTAAAGTATAACAACTTTTGTCGGATGAAAGTACATACCGAAAGGTCAAAACAGATCCTTCAACTAATACGCTTAAAACAACTAGCGATCTAATTAAGAAATACTCGGAGAAATTGAATCTAGACGTTAATTCATGTGCCAAACCACCGAATTTGTATGGGTTACCAAAAATACACAGACCGAAGGCTCCATTGCGTCCAATAGTGAGTCAGATTGATTCGCCAACTTAAAGATTGGCTTAACACTTAGTTTAAATATTATCACCACTCAGAGAAAACACACAAAGAGCACACACTAAGGATTCATGCCATTTTGTCAGTGAGATAAAAGACATATGTATTTCTGCCAATGAAAGCATGGTTAGTTTTGATGTTCAGTCCTTATTTACATGCCTACCTGTTGAAGACTGCATCTCAATTTTAACTTGGAAACTAGGGGAAAATCATATGCCAGGAGAATATGCATTACTACTCAGACATTGCCTTACATCTGGCTATCTATTGTGGAAGGAAGAGTTTTACAAGTAAGTAGTTGTTGATGCGATGAGCTTACCTGTATCTCCCATTGTCGCCGATATATTCATTGAAGACTTTGAGGAGAAAGCCCTCCTTACTGCACCTGTTACCCTAAGGTTCTACAAGTGGTACGTAGATGATACTTTCACAATCTTACCATCAGATAAAGTTACTGCATTTTTAGAATATCTTAATTCCAATAACTTTCTGCACGAACACAAGCTTCGGGTCCCGCGCCTACGTCACAGCGACCGAGTGAAGACGCCCACAGTCGAGCGTGTGCCTGCTGTATTACAATAAGTCAGAGTTATCACAGACAAGATTGATTAAATCTTAAAGCAAGCTTCTATTAGAACATTCTTCTAGCCGTCGAAGGACATTAGTCATTTCTTACCATGTGTCAAGTGTCGTATTCCTCTACAGCATGCAGGAGAGTACAAGCTTGATTGTGAATGTGGTCTCTCATACATAGAGCAAACAAAAAGATCTATTAAAACCCGCGTAAAATAACATATGACTGACGTGAAGCATCAACGTTCCGCGAAGTCTGCAGTTTGTGATCACATCCTAGGCGGCCCCAACCATTACATCAGATGTGATAGACCTCCTCGTCCTCGCGAAAGAACATCAACTCCTACCAAGGGTGATACGTGAGACTATCGAAATTATATAACATCCAATTTCAATAGAGAAGGAGGCTGGTCACCCGCTTGGGACCCTGTAATTAATCAAATTAAAACTAAGCCCAAGCATACCACTGCAAAATTTCAAGACAGAGTAAGTTCATTCCGCATAGATCGGACCATAAGCAATTATTAAAAAGCTGACGGTACTCTGGGTTAACATTGATATCGGGACGTCAGTCACCTCTGCCCCCCGTAACCATGGATGCTGGAAAGCCCCCGAAATATTGGTAATTAAAAATCAATTAAAATTAAACGCGATAAAATTCGTAAAAGTAGTTTAAATTAATATGAAATGAATGCAATGAAAACGTTATATATTACCCATATAAATGGGGGGATACATATATATAAAATACCAGCGTGGTAAATATCATGAATTAAAATATAAATAAGGTGAATTAAAACTACGAATCCCGATATCTAATTAATACATAAATATATAAGGGAATAGAAATGCGAAAAGAATTGAAGCAAGTTAAATGTCAAAAAATTAAGAAAGAAAAGAAAATATGTACAAGAATTATGAAACAAATAATAATCCTAATAATCGAAAAAAGAAAATAAGTGGTAGTATGTAGCTTATACAGGTAATCAGGGGATCCCCGACCAAATCTAAAAGTGAGATATGTAGTTATTTTGCATTTCTGTATTCGGGCTATTAATGCTACCCAAAATGCTACTAACAAGTTACACACGTAATAATTTTGGGATCGGTTTACACAATTACATGCGAACAAAATAAATTATTATTCAAATATAGGTAATAAACGAATTTTCGCGTAGTTGTTCTACCACATTTTATATGAATTTACGAAATTTTTTCATATTAACATTTTTATATATTAGAAATAATTCTACGTTAAATTGTCTTTTTATGTAAAATTTTAAACTAAATTTGGTTTTATAAACTGATTATTAAAATCAAGTTTATCGATCCTTTATTATTATAAATTTGATAATGTACTAGTATTTTGTTCTCTATTAAAGCCAGTGAAACCTAAAATATGTATATTAAAAAAATGTTTTTTTAAATGTTAATAAATATTTTTTTAAAACTTTAAAATTAACTTTATTCAACTTAACTGTATCTTTTAAACTCTGTATTCAATTAAAAAAAAAACATTTTTTATGAAGTCTTGGAGTCTGGTGGATTTGGCGTTTGGCCTTCAACCACCAAACTGCTGGTTCAAATGTATTAAATAATGTTATGCGGTGCGGCTATTAATTTAAATAGAATAGTGGACTGTATATGAGTGCGGTGCGAGCGGAGAATGGAATTTTTAATTTATTCGTGATACTGCAAATGCCCTAAATTCGGAATATAGGGAGGACGTGAAGGAATGCATGTGCACCCACCTGGACTTCCGCTGATCTGCCTCGTGTCTCGATGGCTGCCGGCTTTCTTCACACTTATCAACTTCACAGATAATCTTCGCAGATAATCACGAAATATAGCGTTATTGCAAATGTCTATACTTTTTACTATATGCTTGTATAATTCAATATCCAAATTACACAAGGGCGGGAGCGTTGATGCGAGATATAAGCGGTGCGGTTGATTGCGTGTCTTCTCAACTTGTGTCAGCCCGTTAACACACGAATGCGCATGCTGGGCATAAAGCGGTAGATAGGAAACCGGAAATGGGCTTTGCAGTAATCTTATTGGATAATAATTAACGAATCCCTTATAAGCGTTAAGCGATAGTGCAAAGTGGCGCGAACACCCCCCCGGCCTTGAGGTGTCCTCAACTAGCAAGTAAAGTATAAAAATATAGATATATATAGATAAATACTTATATAGTAGCGAAATGAAGCGACGTTATGACCTAAGAATTAAACTAAATATATAAACGATATTGTAAAATTAACTATATTAATCACTGTGTTGGTAAAGGACACAGTTTGATAAGAGGGCGTTTTAAAGTGGAATTCTTAAGTTTAACTTGCGCAACGCGTACCACACCATCCTTACCGGGAAACAATTCGGTGACAAGGCCTAGAGGCCACTGAAGCGGTGGAGTATTATCCACGTCTATTAGAACAATCGTCCCTACAGAAATGGCAGTAGAGTTCTTATTCCACTTCACTCTACTTTGTAATGTATGTAAGTATTCGAATCTGAAGCGTTTCCAAAAGGACTGAACTAAAGAATCTATTAAAGAAAAACGTGATAACAGATTAATACGTTCCTTGCTTAAATCTGCAGCTGGTAAGCATTCAAGTGGTTTTAAATTTAGAAAATGTGCGGGTGTAAGTGTGGTAGGTTCCGATGGATCACTGCTTAATACATAAAGCGGGCGAGAATTTAAGATACACTCGATCTGACAAAGAGTAGTAAGCATTTCTTCATACGTGAGGATTTGCTTACCTATTACGCGAAACAAATGGGTTTTTACAACCTTAATATTGGACTACCACAAACCCCCGAAATGTGGAGCGCTTGGAGGGTTGAGTTTCCAAACAATGCGATTATCAGTGAGCACCTGACTGAATGCCTTATAATATTCTTCTGATTTTAAAAATCCATGTAATTCATGTAAATATGAACGCGAGGCGACAAAATTAGTACCGTTATCGCTGTAAATAAATCGACACGGACCTCTACGAGAGATAAATCTCTTAAAAGCGTCTAAAAAACTTGCCGAACTTAGATCAGACGCTAATTCTAAATGCACTGCCTTAGTAACGAGGCATATAAATAAACATAAATAAGCCTTCTGGCTTCGTATACTACGTTTACGCGTCAATGTGGTATTAAGTGGGCCCGAAAAATCCACACCTGTGTGTGTAAACGCATTACACTGCTCTAGGCGGCAAGCAGGCAAGGCAGACATCATGGGGTAAATAGGTTTGGGTTTATGTCGAAAACAAATGTTACACCTATAAATGCGGTATCTCACTACACGGCGAGCTGATAATATCCAATATTTCTCCCGTAATGCAGCAAGTAAATACTGAGGACCAGCGTGGAAATGTTTATAGTGATAATAGTCAATTATAAGATCAACAATATGCCCCTTTTTTGGTAGCAATATTGGATGCTTTTGGGAATCCGATAAAGACGAATAATCTAACCGACCACCTACTCGAAGTACATCGTCCGTGATAAATGGCGATAACCTTCGTAATGTTGATGAACATAGTTGTCCTTTTTTAATATTTTTTATATCTTCGGCGAAAGCGATGCCTTGTACAATTTTAATAACTGTGATTTCAGAAATCTCTATGTCGGATGCGGTTATAATTTTATTTATGCGCGGTAATTTGTTTAAAAACCTTAAAACGTAAACAACGGATCGTAAATACTTATTCCAATTAGAAAATTTTAAGCTTAACGAGATAAATGGGTTTTCTTCCATGTCACTGACTCCAAGTGACACAGTCTTTTCTTCTGGTAAACTGATATGAGTTGATGCGAACCTTTGTACAGGCCATTCTTTACACGGCAAGGAAACCCACGAAGGCCCATGTAACCAAAGGTCACAATTTAAAATTTGTGAGGGTAACAGTTCACGCGAAATATGATCTGCAGGATTTTTCGAGCCGGCGATGTGGTAAAAGTTATCCGGTAATAAATAGGACTGTATTTGCGAAATACGGTTAGCAACAAAGGTGTTGAACTTATGCGGTGAAAAACACGCCCAACAGAGCGCGACTTTCGAATCTGAAAATGCATAAATGTTGTCGATTGGATGCCTCAATGACAACGAATCGTAAACGGTGCATACTAACTTAGCGAGCAAAACCAAGGCACACAACTCAAGCCTGGCTAAAGTTATAACCTTTAATGGGGACACCCGAGATTTAGAACATAGGAGCGTTATAATTGGAGGATTATTTCCGTTAACAACATGCGAATAGATGACACACCCGTAAGCTTTTTCAATAGCGTCGGCGAAGGCTAGTAGCGACACATGGGATTTTTCATTTACGCCGATATGACGTGGAATCTGTAAATGTGAGATTAAAGGTAACTCTGATATATATCGCTGCCATGTATTGACAATATTAGTGGGTGGAGTCTCATCCCAGTTAAGTTTAAGAACCCACAAGGCTTTAATTAATAATTTGGCATAAAGTATTACTGGACCGACAAGTCCTAAAACATCGTACAAGCGAGCGGTTGCGGAGAGGATAGCGCGTTTGGTACAAGTGACCGGCGGCGGCGAAACAAGAAAGGAAAACTTATCGGTAGCGGGATACCAACGAAGGCCTAAAATTTTTAAAATGTCATTATCATCAAATGATACCGAGTCTTGTTGACGATGTGATGCTGGTATATGTTGTAGCTCCTTGCAGTTACTTGTCCACTTAACCAAATCGAATCCACCTCGGCGAAACATTTGGATAAGTTGAGTGGCGGTGTTGACTGCGTTGTTGACGCAAGGCGCGGAGGAAACGAGGTCATCCATATAAATATCCCTTTCCACTACAGAAGCAGCAAGGGGATAGGACTCCCTTTCGTCAGCGGCTAACTGGCGTAAAGTGTGAAGTGCGAGGAAAGGGGAAGAGCGTAATCCGAATGTGACGCGATTAAATTCATATGTTCGTATAGTTTCTTCTGTAGAAAACCGATATAAAATGCGTTGAAAAGCGCGATGGGATTTTTGGACTTCGATACACAAGTACATTTGCCTAACATCTGCAAAGAAAGCGATGCGATAAACTCTAACGTTTAATAAAATATTAAAAATGTCTGTTTGTAAATTTTGCCCGGTGTGCAAAATGTCATTCAAAGAAATATCGTTATCCGACTTAGCACTAGCGTCTAAAACGATGCGCAACTTCGTTGTACTTTTATCATTCCGTACGACAGGGTGATGCGGCAAATAAAAAGAAGGCTGTATACAATCATTATCAGAAACAGCGGATAAAATACCCTTATTAATGTATTCCCGTATAACAACATTGTATTGATCGCGAAGATCGGAATATTTGTTAAAGCGTTTTTCCAAAAGTAAGAGGCGTTTTTTTGCATTCATTAAAGAGTCACCCAATATGTCGGGCCTTTTCTTAAATGGCAGGGCGACCACATACCGTTCGTCGTATTGGCGGTAAGTAGTAGAAGTATAAATGTCTTCACATTCCTGCTCATCACGGTTCAAATATATTTTTTGCGGAAATTCTTCAATTTTCCAAAATTTTTCCATTATATCATTAAGACAATTTTGATTTAAATTTGTATCGTAAGAACAGGAAACAAATGAACGCGAGGAATGATGTGATATAGCGACTTCAGCATCACCCATAATAATATATCCGAGTGATGTTTCTATAGCACTAGGCCATTGCGAATGAATTAAGTTTTCAGGCGAAAAAAGTTTTATGTAGGTATTAACCCCCAATAAAATATCTATAGACCCAGGTTGATAAAACTAATCATCTGCTAAGCGTATTTTATCTAAATAGCGAATTTTTGAAACATCTACTATCGAATCTGGCAACTGACCCGTGATGATCGGAACAACTAATGGTTCAATATGATAAAATTTGTTATCATTAAAACGAGACGTGAACTGCAGTGAAGTGACTCCTAAAATCTTTTGGGACACACCACCGATCCCGTGTACTTCGGTAAAACGATTTTAATTCGAAACGGAAAGAAATAAGCGTTTACAACAATCCTTCGTAATATAGTCGCTTTGGGATCCGGGGTCAACTAAACACCGAATAAAATGTTCATTGTCGTATTTATCTACGACCTTTATTTTTGCAGTCCCCAATATAGTATATTTAGTAGTATAGCGTGGGAGAGTACTATAATCGCGAGAAATATTACATGAAGAGGTAAGTGTTTTTTCATCTTCCACCGTATTCGAATTGTGAGCGACAGAAGAATTAACCTTATTATCGTTAACTGCGCGGTAATTAATCGAATGCGTGCTGCATGCATTAGCGTTACGCGTCTGCACAACCTCTGAGTGTAACGTATTGCTACTACGAAAAGCAGTCTTATAGCCATTCTGATTCGGGTCAGAATGAATTAAAGAATGGTGGCGCCGCGCGCAGTATATACACTTACGCTTCGATTTACAAAAAGAAGTCGAGTGTTTATTACTTAAACAATTAATACAACAATTGTTTTGTTTAATAATATCGTAACGTTGTTGTGTATTTAATTTTAAAAAGCGTGGACAAACATACAAGTGTTCATGATCATTTGATTTGCGAAAGATACATGAATGCGAAGGATCTGTATTAATAAATGTTTTACTAAATTTATTTGAAAGTGATTTGTTTCGATTATTATTGGATGTAGATAAAGTATGCGAATTATTAAATGTATGGCATATAGCCCTATTCTGTTCGTATAAAAATTGTACTAAAGAGGCGTAGTTTGGTATGCTAAATGTGCGACAAGACATTTCAAATGACTTAACAGTGTCATGATCTAATTTTCTAAGTGCAATATTTAAAAACAAAAAATCAGCTAAGTCCTCAATTTTTAATTGCTTTAGAGCATTAATTGAAGCATCAAATTTGTCCATAAATTTATGATAACCTCCTGTTGTGTTTGCGTTGACCTGTGTTAAATCCAATAGTTGGTTAATATACGTAGATGCGAGTGTGCGTTCGTCATTATATCTTCTTATAAGCGCATTCCAAATAATGGAATAATTTTCTGCGGTAGGGGCTAACCCGGCACAAACTGATAACGCCCTGTCACTCAATTTGTTAACCAAATAATAAACACGTTCGGCATCAGTTAATTGTAAATTGTCGTGAATTAATGTCTTAAATTGTTGATAAAACATGGACCACTGGCGTATGTCTCCGTTAAATGACATTAATTCAATTGGCGGAAGTGAAGTTTTTAATTTAGTAGGAAATCTATTTTCTAACGTAACAGTGGAAGGCGATGTGGATATTTTCGTAATTTGGCACTTAATACGACTATATAAATCTTCAAATGAGTTCCAAGCCTCGTAATCAACGTCTGCATTAGGGTTTAATTTTAAATGTTTAGTATTATAGTTATCTAGAACTTTTTGAAACTCACTACGTAATTGTTCTATATTCGAAGCGATGCTAAGAAATAAATTCTGCTCGTCCAAGGAATTAAATGTGCCCTTTGAGGTCTCGTAAATTTTTTGTAATCGTTCGTAAATATAATTATGTTTAGCGATAATAATTTTTAAACTAACTTCTTCATCCGAAACCAGTTTAGATTCTTTGCTTCTCGTCGTCATTTTCAACAAACAAATGCGGACTAAAATTATTGCGATAAGTACGGTAGAATTAGTTAACTGGGGAACGAAGCAATCTCGCGTTACTAGAAAGATGGCGGTTAATCAACAAGAAAAATATCATTAATGGAATAATGAGGCGGTGTGGTATGCGTTACAAAGGTATTAATACTTGTAATAAGCGATGCGGGACTAATAAATATTGTAGTTAGTATAATTAGAACTACAATTTATTATGATTTAATAATATATACGTATATAATTTTTTGTAATATATAAAAAATGAATTTACTTCTCCGGGCCTAAAGGTTAATTTAATCCCGGCCGAAGTGACCAAAAATATATGGTGGATTTGGCGTTTGGCCTTCAACCACCAAACTGCTGGTTCAAATGTATTAAATAATGTTATGCGCTGCGGCTATTAATTTAAATAGAATAGTGGACTGTATATGAGCGCGGTGCGAGCGATGAATGGAATTTTTAATTTATTCGTGATACTGCAAATGCCCTAAATTCGGGATATAGGGAGGACGTGAAGGAATGCATGTGCACCCACCTGGGCTTCTCGGGATCTGCCTCGTGTCTCGATGGCTGCCGGCTTTCTTCACACTTATCAACTTCACAGATAATCTTCGCAGATAATCACGAAATATAGCGTTATTGCAAATGTCTATACTTTTTACTATATGCTTGTATAATTCAATATCCAAATTACACAAGGCGGGAGCGATGATGCGAGATATAAGCAGTGCGGTTGATTGCGTGTCTTCTCAACTTGTGTGAGCCCGTTAACACACGAATGCACATGCTGGACATAAAGCGGTAGATAGGAAACCGGAAATGGGCTTTGCAGTAATCTTATTGGATAATAATTAACGAATCCCTTATAAGCGTTAAGCGATATTGCAAAGTGGCGCGAACAGAGTCTTTAAAAAAGTAGTAATGAATTATCATCTAATAAAAATAACTTAAATAACAAATATTAGATAACATATGCAAATATATTATAAAAATGTAGTGTAACGATTTTAAGTGCATAAACTAAAAAAGACGTGTGGCACTCGGGGACTGCCGCGGTAAAGCTATTGCATAGCATTTTGTATCAACTTATGCAATTATAAAATGTCCGCCACGCTGCCTCAATGCGTGTTGACGAACTTCACATTTCTTCGAAATATTTATTTTTTAATTTCTCAGACATGCGCTACCAGCATGCGACGACGCGGCCCGCGCCTTGCCGCCACTTGCGTTTGCCACGCTTTGTCTTGTCACAGAGTGGCGAAATCACAGTAATATAGGTATTTTATAAACAGCACCTGTCTAATATTATCAAATATGTAGATAAAACTTAAAACTTACCTTGATAAATGTATACCCTTTTGTTTGTAATATTTTTTTAGACCTCTCTTCAATCGTTTCTGCTTATTCCCCATGTTTTACAAACTAAACTTAAACATTAATAAAACTGTACAATTAATATAACTATAAAACACTACTATTAAACAAGAATCAGAAAAAAACCTACTCCACTATTAACAAAATTAAATTTTTGCAGTAATATTTTACGATTTTATTTCGTGGTGCTGAGCTCTCGCAACGCAGCGTACGTCCACCTAGCAACACGATGCGCCCCACACTGAATTCGTGGACGAATGCGGGGGTGATATAGACGCAGTATTTAATCGTGACGCATTTTTAATTTATTATCATAAAAATAATACATATTTCTAAAAAGTAACCAAACCAAATTATTTTATTTTGTATTGCAAAGGAGTAGATATTTTTTTATATTCCTTTGATAAACAATGAAGGAGTAAAGTGGTTTCATATCAACGATTTGGAGGTGATTTGTGTATTTTTTTATTTATTATGTGACACCGATAGAAAAATTGTGGCTAACCCAAATTACGTATCAGATCATGTAGATTACTAGCTATTTTTTTCATATGTAATTTCTCTGTAAGTGTCGACGAAAAGTTGGTTCATCTGCACGCTTTTTTCAAGCTTTTTGCAAGAGAGCAGCCTTAATAATAAATGCACTTTGTTCATTCATATTCAAAATTTCAAAACTCTTCGACAAAGACAACAAAGACTGAGGAAAAGAAACGACGTTAGACCATCGTTAGACAATGCACGGCCTTCAAGCTACACCTCCGTACCCGTCGGAGAGCGTGAGGTTTTTTTCGTTACGAAATTTCTGGATTTTCCCCGCACTCAAGGCCCGCGATAGAAGCTATGTAATAGCTTAAGAGTGTTTAAAACAATAATTTTTCGATTCATTTTGCTTGAATTTTCGATGACAACGATATATCTAAATATTATACGAAACTAAATTATGATATAAAATTGTAATGCCTGTAAAGATTTGACAGATGTTCGCAAATATTATCGTATCTTGTAAAATATATATTTTGTATATATTATATGCATCATATCAATTCCATCGCGACTTCGAAATTTCTATGAGGCGACCAATAGAATATACGTATTTTGTCTTTTGTAATAATATTGTTAGTTGACTTAAGTTTTATATTTATAACCTTAAAGAAAGGAAGAATAAGAAGATTAATTAGATTCATTTCCTTTTTTATATTATTGCCGATGGGAGATGTAGAGCAGCCCCACGGCAGTCTACATTGGTGTCAAGGTAGAATAATTCAGTGTAGTATAACTAAAGTCATAGCAAGAGTACACCGTCATCTTTTACCTTGAGATCTTTTCTACGTTAGAGTAATAACGATGTTGAATTGGCGGCCAGCTATACTTTTCCATTCATTTCACGAATCAACAAAATAACAAATTGCATAAAACCATCTTAAACCTTAAAAAAACTGTTCTATAATCATAGTCATTAGTCCAACAATATCACATAGCTTAGTTCATAGATATATTTTGAAATGTTTCTGCCCATTCTAAAACTTGTGACCTAGACAAACGTCACCTAGATTGCTTATTCTAGGTCGAATTCATTAGTTTAAGTGAAATGAAAATAAACCCTACACTGGTCGCATATTATAAGATCTCGAGGCCCTTAGCAGAACAAAAATAGTTTCTAGAGCACATTCTATTTAGACTAAAGCTGGTGTAAACTAAAGTTATGACAGTTTCGTGTTTATTTTCAATCTACTGCCGTGTATTTACATAATATACAAACGTACCGTGCATATATTTTCTATACAAATACGATTCAAAGGTTGGATTAGGTTAAATGTTACGGAAATTTGTTATTTTACGACGAATGTTATTAAAGATAGTCAACATAAATTTGTCGACAAGTCTTTATTTGCTCTTAAAAATCCGCTCCTCGGGTCTCTTCCACTGTAAGGATTTCCCACAAAACCAGGCCGATTAGTGATCGACTTGACTGTGTAGCGACGTAAGTATAAGAATATCCACTACCCATGACATCCCGCGGGTGTCGTACGAGGCGACAGATGAAACAAATCAGGAGATGGGCCGCAGCGTCTTCCTAATTACGAATAAAAATAAAAATCAAGTGTTGCCAACCCGCTTGTCAAGAGTGAAAGCTATAGCAAATAGCCTCCCTATGCGACCATCTATGGGGAAGGCTTAAGTGCAGCAGTGGACTTAAATAAACTGTTACAGTACCATCGGTCTGGACACTTCACGTCTGCCATAAACTATCCTTATACAGCTGACTGCCTTGTTAGTCTAAAAGCCGTAACCAGGACTGCTGATTATTGTATTAGTCCTGGAGTCGATTTCAATTGAAGCACTGAATCTAACGTGGCTAGGTTCCAACACCAGCCCCTATCCGACATCAGTAGTCCACTCACAACCAGGTCTGCATTTTAAGGTAACAAGCTATTCTAGCTTCTTCTTAATGAACTAGCAATAATTTTTGTAAAGATACCTGTGGCCACTTTAGTCTTTGACTCAATGAATCGCTGTGGTTTGAATCCGTTAAAATTCTGACTACTGAAGGTAAATATACTCAGTAATAATAATGATGTCTTCCACACCAAATTTCAGTCATGGTGGCCGGTCTCATCGGACCAACCATACGCGCAGGCATACTGCGCATAACAATGTGCGCAGGACAGGATTATAGTACCTTAATGTATATGCAACCACAGAGTGCACCTAGCACTCTCTTTTCTTTCACTCTCATAGTCCGATTGGACGGAAATCTGGATGATGACTAAACAGAAGCTCCAGACTGCTATTGAGAGTTTCTTGACAGATAAACCCCATAACTAATTTTGGCTTGACTCAGGATTCGAACTCGGGACCAGACGAAGCAAACAGTCACGCTTACGACCGCTATAGTCCCGAGGCAGCCTTATTGTGATAGTGTGAGAGTGCGAAGCCCTTGTATCGGGTATTTTTATATAAATATTGTAAGCATTTTCCAAATTGGAAGAGTTTAATTATTAATAAGCAACTGACTGTTATGAGTAGTTTAGCAGGGACGATATAATATTCTTTAACCTTTTCAGCCTTTCTTCGTGAATCTTTAGTTTAAAATAATTATAAGGCATTACCAACTGCTTTCGATTGCTCTATTAAATATTCATTCCTCCAAGAGACAATGAAAATACCTGATTTACTAATCAAATAAATAAGAGTCCAACGTAAATAAGAGTCCTAACTAAGGAGATTACGCCATAAATATTATAAACGGTCTATAAGTAAACATTCTAAGGAAAAGTGTGATTTGCAAGCAAAAGAATAGTGTAGTTTGCAAGATGATGTTGTGAACAGGATTAAGAAAGGAATGCTTTGGTGGTTTGGTCATGTGGAGAGAATGAATGAGGAAAGAGTGACAAAGAAAATTTATGTTGCAGAAATGAATGGCAGAGTCGAAAAGGGACGCCCTAGGCGTAAATTTATTGACCAAATTAGCGAATTATTAAAAACGGGCCAAATTAGATACTACCCTTAACCGACGATCATGTATGCGTAGGTATATGGATATGAAGGAGGCGAGCGAGGTGTGTCAGGATCGTGCCAAAAGGAAGTCTGTAGTCTCTGCCTACCCCTCTGGGTAACAGGCGTGAGTATTTATGTATTATGTATCTAAGGAAAATATCCTTTGGAAATATCCTTAGGAAAGGTCAATATTTTAGGCCGGTTTAGCAGCTGACCTTTTAGATATAGAAGGACGCTCCCCTTACAGTAGCAACTATGGAATCTTAACACATTGTCTTTGAATTTATTTGCATGATTAAGTAGTTAGATTATTATTAACTGAACTTAACTTTACGTGAGTTTAACTTCTGAAAGAAAAAGCAGACTTCAATAACTAAAACAGTACAACAATTTTACATCCTGAAGTCGGGACTAAAATACACTATTTCTAAGCACCGATTTTAACGTGTATTAAATTATTTAATCCTTTTAGTTCATTCAAGTCTACTTTTCTTTTTTAGTATTTTTACCTTACCTACATACCTACTTATTATTGGACTATCATCCCCTTATGGCCACCCTTAGCGGTCGTATTTTTCCTCTTAAATTATATGGGCCCATCCATGCAGATCTTAGATGACAAAAAATAATCATTAAAATCGGTTTATATTGTGACGCACTCCAGTCGACGACACAACTAGCGCCATCTAGTGTCAGGAACGAGAGCGAGGGGAGCGTTGCAGTTTATGACATCACAAATCTTTCGACCAACAGCGCCACCCGAAGAACTAGAAAATCTATACTCGAACTCTCGGTACCTTGCGCGTGTTTACTTGAACATTCCGGATATTTTGCTAATTTAAATAAATAGGTGGCGCAAGATGCGATCGAGACAGAGTTGAACTCAGCGATACAAGCGAAGCTTCGGAGCAGAACTAAGTGAATTAGTGTGTTTAATTATTAGTGTTTTAACTTTAATTTGTGTAAAGTAAATTAAAGTGTTAATTTAGGTAATTTTATCGGCAATTTTTATTGTCACGAACCTCAAGCTCGTAACAATTGGTGTCAGAAGTGGGATAAAATAATGCCGATTTTACCCAAGGCGGAAACGGAGGGTGTCCGTACCCGAAGTCAACGCCAGCAGGAGACGGACCAGAGGAGATTTGGTGGTGCAACGCCGCAGATGTCTGAGGGCCAGCGGCCGGCCACGAAAGCCGGTCCGTCAGCAGCTTCTACGTCTGTGGCACCTGACTTAGGTGCTCTGATGGCCATGCTACAGGAGCAGCTGCAGCGCGGACGAGAGGAACAGGCCCGTCTGTTGAAAGAGCAGTAGAAGGAACAGGCTCGCCGACAGGAGGAACAGGCTCGCCGACAGGAGGAACAGGCTCGCCGACAAGAGGAACAGGTCCGTCGGTTGGAAGAGCAGCTGCGGGGTGGACAGGATGAACAGGCCCGTCGGTTGGAAGAGCAGATGCTTCTTATGAAGGACCTTCACGCTACCTTCGGGAAAGAGATAAGGGAGGTGAAGGATAAGGTTGCTCAACATGATAACCGCCTGTCGGAAGCTGAGACCCAAATCAATCAAGTTAAGAAAAAGCTGGATGAACTCAAACTTGGAGATGGAATTGCAGCCCCCGCAGTAGCTACTACACCTTCGCTACGTGGGTTCAAGGTACCACCGTTCGACGGGACTTCTTCCTGGTCGGCCTACAAAATCCAGTTCGAGGCCGTCATGGAGGCAAACGGCTGGAATAAAAGCCAGGCCATGACTGCACTCACCTTAGGCCTGCGCGACCATGCCTTAACCGTGTTGGAAGCTCTCGGTAAGAAAGTGACCTACGAGCAGCTCCTTGAGGCATTGGAGGCGAGATATGGTGACGCTCACCTGGAACACGTCTTTTGCGCGCAGCTTAAAGATCGCGTGCAACACAGCAATGAAAACCTGCAGCAGTGGGCCCTTGAGGTGGAGAAGATGGTTCGAAAAGCATACCGGTCTGTACCTGCGCTCATTGAAGGGAACCTGGTGCAGACATTCATCGACGGCATCCGCGACCTGGAAGTCAGAGCTGCTGTGAGGCTCGGGCACCACGAGACGCTTAAGGGCGCCTTGGCCCATGCACTGGAAGTGGAAGCCGTGCGGCAGGATCACCGTTCCCATCGCGTCAGGGAGGTTGCAGCAGCTATAGTTCGCGACCGCAAAAAAGGATACAGCCCTAGGTGCTATGGCTGTGGGGAAAAGGGCCATCTTCGATCCAGCTGCTCTAAGCGAACCCTAGAAAGGGAAGGTGAACGATCCCAGGAGGGTTGTGCGGCCAACAGCACCGCCCAGCAGCAGCAGGGAAACGAGTAAAAGCCAGAACTGCGGGGTGGGTGCTGGCTGATGTTAAAAGAGCCCCAAGGATCTCGATCTCACAAACCCATGATGGGAACAGTCTAATCATAAAGGGCGAGGTCAACGGAATGCCGTGTAAACTGACCATAGACACTGGAGCCTCTCGTACGGTTGTTAGTTCCCAACTTATAAGTCAGTTCCTTGGGGACTCCGCATACAACCGGGAACACATTAATTTGATAACAGCCACCAGTCAGCGTATACCCGTCCGTGGACAGAAGGAGATGGAGTTGAAGCTAGGCAACGTGATCTACCTGCATAATGTCATCGTGGCTGATATAATGGACGACTGCATCCTAGGCCTAGACTTTATGAGGAATAATTGTTGTGAGATCGACGTTAAGCAAGGTGTTTTGAAATGTGGACAGGAAGAACTTTTTATGGAAGGTGCGTTACCAGGGAACGTGTACAGCATTAAGAAGATCGTTCTTCCGCCGAGATCGGAAACGATTGTTCCGGTTAGTCTTCCCCGAAACGCTGGGCAAGCTCACCGTTGTGTACTTGTGGAAAGGGTAAACAATGACCTTCCATGGAAAGTAGCTCGAACCCTGGTCAGGACCACTGACATCTCAGGAGTACGTGTGCTGAACCCTTGCGACCGGGACCAGATTATAGAAAAAGGCACACTAATTGGTACTTGTGAGGAAGTGGATTGGTTAAGTCGGTGCCAATATATATCGAGTGGGACCCCCAGCAAGGATGCAGAAACGAGAGTGACCACACTTTTGGAAGACTGTCGCAGTGTTCTCTCCCCAAACGAATTGGTCAAGGCGAAGAAGTTGTTACTCAAGTACGCCGATGTATTCTCATCAAACGATGCTGACATAGGAAAGACTGGTTTAGTTCAACACAAAATAAACACAGGTGAGGAATTGCCTATCCGTCAGCGGCCAAGAAGATTGCCGGTAGCACGTGAAAAGGAAGTGGAAACCATGATTGAAGGAATGGTGAAGGATGGTGTTATTGAACCTTCCTCTAGTCCATGGTGTTCACCAGTGGTGCTGGTGAAAAAGAAGGATGGCAGCATGCGGTTCTGTGTTGATTACCGCCGTCTGAACGACGTTACAAAGAAGGACAGCTATCCCTTGCCAAGAATTGATGACACGCTGGACATGCTTACAGGAGTAAAATGGTTTAGCACGCTGGATCTAAAAAGTGGCTACTGGCAAGTTGAAATTGACCCTAAGGACAAGGAGAAAACTGCGTTCTCGACGGGAAAGGGTCTGTGGCAATTCAAAGTAATGCCGTTTGGGTTGTGCAATGCTCCAGCAACGTTTGAAAGGCTGATGGAACTTGTACTCACCGGGCCAATTGGCGATGCCTGTCTGGTCTACTTGGATGACATCATCATCGTGGGCCGTACGTTTGAGGAACACCTTCAAAACCTGGAACGCGTGCTTATGAAGATTCAGAGTGCCAACCTCAAGTTGAGCCCGAAGAAATGTTCACTATTCCAACGGCAAGTTAACTTTTTGGGGTTTGTATTATCGGAAGAAGGTATCCGCACAGATCCAGAGAAAATCGCCGCTGTCAAGGATTGGCCGGTTCCAAAAGACAAGACGCAGGCTAGAGCATTTTTGGGTTTGTGCTCCTATTACCGTCGATTCGTGAAGAACTTTGCAGATATAGCCAAACCTCTGCACAAGCTAACCGAGGAGAAGCGACATTTCTGCTGGGATGAAAGTTGCAATATCGCATTCCAGGAGCTCAAGGACCGTCTGTGCAAAACACCTATTTTGGGATACCCTGATGCAAGCAAAGAATTTATAGTTGACACAGACGCAAGTGATATAGGACTTGGCGGTGTGCTGTCTCAACGGAGTGGTGACCAAGAGGTCGTGATAGCGTACTTCAGCAAGTCGTTGTCAAAACCGGAAAGGAACTATTGTGTCACAAGACGCGAATTGCTCGCTGTGGTAAAGTCGTTGCAGCATTTTAGCAAATATCTTCTGGGACGAAAGTTTCACTTACGAACTGACCATGCTGCACTAAAATGGCTATTGCAGTTTAAAAACCCAGAAGGACAAGTTGCGAGGTGGATTGAACTACTGCAGGAATACGACTTTGAGATCGAACATCGCAGCGGGAAATCTCACGGCAACGCAGATGCATTGTCAAGAAGACCTTGTCCTGAAGATTGCAAACATTGTACTAGGCAAGAGAGTAAGGAAGTGGTATCCGTGAGGATGCTCAGGGCAGACCACCTCGGCAACAAGTGGAAGGACAGCTTACTACATGCACAGCAGGAAGATCCGGACATCAAGCCGATTCTGGAATGGATAAAGGCCAGTGCTCCCAAGCCCAAGTGGAGTGACGTCTCAGCGATGAGTTCGACCACTAAAAGCTATTGGGCCAAGTGGGACAGCTTGCTGCTTCAGGATGGAGTTCTGTGTCGTAAATGGGAAAACGTTCGGGGAGACAGCTGTCATTTGCAAATGTACAAGTTGTGCGGCTGTAAAGGGACCTCAGACTCGTAGTAGAGGTGCATTGAAGTTGTACAATGTGGGTGCACCATGGGAGAGAATAGCCATTGACGTGGCGGGGCCGTTTCCGGAGAGTGAAAGCGGTAACAAGTATTTCATGGTTGTGATGGATTACTTCACTAAGTGGCCAGAAGTCTTCGCCATTCCAAATCAAGAAGCTTCAACAGTTGCAGATAAACTAGTTCATGAAGTCTTCTGTCGTTTTGGAGTGCCTTTAGAGATTCACAGCGATCAAGGAAGGAATTTTGAGTCTCAAATATTCCAGGAAACTTGCCGAGTTATGGGTACTCATAAAACAAGAACAACTTCTTATCACCCGCAATCTGATGGAATGGTGGAACGATTTAATCAGAAATTGGAGAGGTACCTAGCAAAAGTTGTAGACAATCGGCAACGAGATTGGGACAAGCACATACAACCGTTTTTGTTGTCATATCGGAGTTCTGTTCACGAAAGTACAGCAGTGACACCAGCTTTCGCAAACTTTGGAAGAGAATTACGGCTGCCTGCGGACCTGATCACCGGGATACCACCTGATGCCCCACGCAGTATAACCGATTATGCAAATGACTTGCGGAACAAAATGAATGACATTTATGAGCACGTCAGACAATCGGGCCAGCAAATGTCTGAGAAAATGAAAACCCGGTACGACCGCAAAATGAACAATAAAGGGTTCAACGAAGGTTCATTAGTGTGGTTGCATAATCCAGTCCACAGCAAAGGGAAATCTCCTAAGCTTCAAGCTAAATGGGACGGCCCGTACCGGATTGTAACCAGGATCAACGATGTGACCTACCGGATACAGAAAGGCGCAAGAGGGACTCCTAAGATCGTCCATGTGGATCGCTTGGCGCGTTATTATGGGACCGATAATGCTCGGGACGAGCATGTCTTAGGAGGGGGCAGTGTGACGCGCTCCAGTCGACAACACAACTAGCGCCATCTAGTGTCAGGAACGAGAGCGAGGGGAGCGTTGCAGTTTATGACATCACAAATCTTTCGATCAACAGCGCCACCCGAAGAACTAGAAAATCTATACTCGAACTCTCGGTACCTTGCGCGTGTTTACTTGAAGATTCCGGATATTTTGCTAATTTAAATAAATAGGTGGCGCAAGATGCGATCGAGACAGAGTTGAACTCAGCGACCTAAGCGAAGCTTCGGAGCAGAATTAAGTGAATTAGTGTGTTTAATTATTAGTGTTTTAACTTTAATTTGTGTAAAGTAAATTAGAGTGATAATTTAGGTAATTTTATCGGCAATTTTTATTGTCACGAACCTCAAGCTCGTAACAATATTTGTCTAAAATATCGCGTAATGTATTAAAAAAAATGGAATATCCAAATGTTTTTTTATAGAAAAGGGGGCAAACGAGCATGCGGCTCACCTGATGTTAAGTGACTACCGCCGCCCATGATCAACCGCAACACTAGGGGAATCGCAGGTGCGTTGCCAGCCCTTTAGAAAGGAGTACGCTCTTTTCTTGAAGGTTTCCACGTCGTATTGGTCCGCAAAAATCGCTGGTGGTAAACTATTCCACAGAGAGGTTGTACGCGTAAGAAAACTCCTCTTGAAACGTACAGTCGTGGACCGCCAAGCATCCAGATGGTGTGGATGGTATCGGGACATTTGCCGCGTAGTGCGTTCACGAAATTTGGCGGCTGGGATTAATCCGAACAATTCCTCAGAGCACTCTTCATGGTATATGCGAAAGAAAATGCAAATAGATGCAACATCTTTTCGCAGTGCCAGTGAACCGAGCCGATTGGAAAGCACTCAGTCGTCGACGATTCGAGCCGCTCTGCGATGGATGCGGTCAAGTGGAAGGAGCTGGTACTGGGGAGCCCCAGCCCAGAGATGGGAACAGTATTCCATGTGCGGCCGAACCTGCGCCTTGTAAAGTCGCAGGCGGTGTGCCGGCATGAAATACTGACCCGCTCTGCTGAGCACGCCAAGCTTTTTAGAGGCCAATTTGGCCTTCTCTTCCAAGTGACCATGAAACTGCACGTCACTCGACATGTCGACGCCGAGGATTCCGATACTGGCTGAGGCAACAAAGGGAGTGCCTTGAAACTGAGGAGATACGACAAAGGGGTTCTTTTTAGCGGATAACACGCAAACTTGTGTCTTCTGGGGGTTAAGCTGGACTAGATTTAGTCGCCCCCAATCCGACACTCCGTTCAGCAAAGACTCGACTTCAGACACAAGTTTATCCCGGCACTCGGATACTTTTCCCCGAGAAATATTGGCTCGGCCGGTGTAAAGAGCATCACCAGTGCTGTCATCTGCATAGCAATGAATGTTACGGGTTTGCAACATATCACTGATATTCAGAAGAAACAGCGTTGGCGATAGCACGCAGCCTTGTGGAACATCAGCGTTAATAGGCTTGCAATCGGAGCTTGCACCGTCTACAACGACCTTGATGCCTCGATCCGAAGAAAGCTGGTGATCCAATCGCACAATTTCTCGGGAAGCCCATAGGAAGAGAGCTTCGAAAGAAGTGCTTTGTGCCAAACCCGATCGAAGGCCTTCGCAATGTCCAAACTAACGGCCAATGCCTCGCGCTTGGACTCTATTGCCTCCGCCCATCTGTGAGTTTGGTAGACCAGAAGATCACCAGCTGACCAACCTCGGCGAAAACAGTATCGGCGGTTACTAATCAGCTGGTGATCCTCAAGGTAACTCATGAGCTGGCAGTTTACAATGGACTCCATTGTTTTGGAGAACAAGGATGTGATGGTGATAGGCCGGTAGTTGGGCGGGTCTGAGCGGTCGCCTTTGTTAGGGATTGGGTGGACGAAAGCCGTCTTCCATGATTTTGGGACTACGCCTAGGGAGTAGGAGTACCGGAAAAGACGCGTTAAAATCGGTGCCAACTCTGGAGCGCACGTCCTCAGCACAATTGGGGGGATTACGTCAGCCCCACTCGACTTGTGGATGTCCAGGGAGAGGAGTGCTTTGCGAACCGAGCGCTGTGTGAACTGCACTTCCGGCATGGAGCACTCACACCACGGGATGGTCGGCGGCGTACTCCCCCCGTCATCGAGAGTCGAGTTGGACGCAAAGAAAGATCCTAGAAGATCGGCTTTCTCCTTTGCGGTATGGGCCTAAAAAAAAACATTCGAAAACATTGTAAAAAAGACATTCGAGGAAGCGCTAAGATCTTAAATCAGGCTAGTAAAAAGTTGTTAATAACGGTGATTCAGCAAAAACGTACCGATCTATATTTCATAAACAAAACCATAGACAATTCGTCCAGTGAATTAAAGACAGTTTTATCGACATTTGATTATAAAAATTGCATGGAAACTTTAGACAAACGCGAAACAACTAAATACAATGAATGCAAAAATAAACATATTGATAAATACCATAAATTAACAACTAAATCAAATGTCCAACATATGAAATCGTTGACCACAGACACGAATCATAAACAACGCGCTGTCTTAAACTTATCAAAACAAACACTGGACGACGCCACAATAAAAGTTTTAGAAAAAGGTATTAATTTCGCAATTACACCGCGAAAAATACCGTATGAGGACATTATCTGTAGTGTTGAGGACTGTCTGTATAAAAATAATATTGGTAATGAAGATTTAGAGGCCATACGTCAAGACATCTCGTCTATGTTACGTCGAAGTTCAGCGCCGAAATTAAATCTCTCCAAAAATGAATTTAACGCGTTGAAAAACTTACGCAACAGACCAGAGCTTACGATTCTCCGCGCAGATAAAGGTAATTCTACGATTATAATGGATACGTCAGATTACAATTTTAAAATACAACAACTTTTGTCGGATGAAACTACTTATCGAAAGGTCAAAACAGACCCTACAACTAATACGCTTAAAACAACTAGCGATCTAATTAAGAAATACTCCGAAAAATTGAATCTGGACGTTAATTCGATAATACCTTCATGTGCCAAACCACCGAAGTTGTATGGGTTACCAAAGATACACAAACCGAATGCTCCTTTACGTCCAATAGTGAGTCAGATTGATTCGCCAACTTAAAGATTGGCTCAATACTTAGCTAAAATATTATCACCACTCAGAGGACACACAAGAGCACACACTAAGGATTCATACCATTTTGTCAGTGAGATAAAAGACCTACATCTTACTGACAATGAAACCATGGTCAGTTTTGATGTTCAGTCTCTATTTACATCCCTACCTGTTGAAGACTGCATCTCAATTATAACTAGGAAACTAGAGGAAAATAACATGCCAGCAGAATATGCAGTATTACTAAGACATTGCCTTACATCTGGCTATCTATTGTGGAAGGAAGAGTTTTACAAGCAAGTAGATGGTGTGGCGATGGGCTCACCTGTATCTCCCATTGTCGCCGATATATTCATGGAAGACTTTGAGGAGAAAGCCCTCCTTACTGCACCTGTTACACCAAGGATCTACAAGCGGTACGTAGACGATACTTTCACAATTTTACCATCAGATAAAGTAACTGCATTTTTAGAACATCTTAATTCCATAAACTCTAAAATTCAATTTACTATGGAGTTAGAGGCAAATAATTCCTTACCTTTCCTAGATGTGTTAGTCATCAGAAATCCTAATAACACCATTGGTCACACTGTGTATAGGAAAAAGACCCATACGAACCGATATTTAAACGGTGAATCTCACCACCATCCTTCACAGTTAGCTACCGTGGGCAAATCTTTGTTACAGAGAGCACGAGGGATCTGTGACAGCAAACACCTGGCAACCGAGCTTCAGCACGTCAAGCAAGTTCTGCACGACAACAAGCTTCGGGTCCCGCGCCTACGTCACAGTGACCGAGTGAAGCCAGCCACAGTCGAGCGTGTGCCTGCTGTACTACCATATGTCAGAGGTGTCACAGACAAGATTGGCTATATCTTGAAGCGAGCTTCTATTAGAACATTCTACAAGCCGCCGAAGAAGATTAGTCAGTTCCTACCATCCGTCAAGTGTCATATTCCTCTACAAGATGCAGGAGTGTACAAGCTTGATTGTGAATGTGGTCTCTCTTATATAGGACAAACCAAAAGATCAATTAGGACCCGCGTAAAAGAACATATAGCTGATGTGAAGCATCAACGTTCCGGGAAGTCTGCAGTTTGTGATCATATCCTAGACGGCCCCAACCATTACATCAGATTTGATAGACCACAAATCCTCGCGAAAGAACACCGATTCCTACCAAGGATGATACGTGAGGCTATTGAAATTAAAAAACATCCTAATTTCAATAGAGAAGGAGGCTGGGTACTACCACCTGCTTGAGATCCTATAATCAATAAAATTAAAACTAAACCCAAGCATACCACTGCAAGACCTCAAGACAGAGTTAGTTCATTTTGCATAGATCGGACCATAAACAATAATTAAAAAAGCTGAAGGTACTCCGGGTTTAACAATGACATCGGGACGTCAGTCATCTCAGTCCCCCGTGACCATGGGTGCTGGAAAGCGCCCGAAACGTCGGGAATTAAAAATAAAAAGTAAAAATAAACGCGATAAAATCCGTAAAAGTAGTTTTAATCAAATGCAGTTTAATTTACTACTTATAAAGTAAAGTATGATTAACACGACCAGTCATAACGATTTTGGTTGAACTTGAACTTGTGTGCTGTAATTATTTGAAATTTGGAGTATGTATGCTAAATTTTAAAACTTTCTCCAAATTCCAGCCTTGTGTTGCATACTACCAATTTACGAACAAGAAGATGGTGACCAACAAATGGCTGTCTAACCATTACAACATGTTGAATATAATCGAACAGAATGGAGATGGCATTACCAGTGCAAAAATATTGCTGCTCTGTGCTTGTGAATCTACCTTATGTGCCAAATATAGGAAAATCTTTCGAGTAATGCATGATGGATATCGCATTCTAAAAATGGCCTTTGAAATAAGAAACACTATCAGAAATAAGGCACTGACATAACCATTGCTAAACGTAAACCTTCTACAAGGAACGCCACAAAACACAGTATCGAGTTGCTTTCGACTTTCGACTTTTTATTGGATAAAGGTAACAAACGAGCACACAGTCACACTAAAGATCAGTGGATGCAGTCCATAGATATCTACATTCAACCTCGATTAACAAACAATATGCCGATGCGTTGTTACCCTTGAGGACTAAGATAGAGTGTTTCGAAAAAGGGTCTCTGGTTCTCTACACTAACCATACGTAACACAGCAGCATTAAGCTGCTATTATACGCAGGTATTCTGTGAGAGCGTGGTCCTTCCCCGGTAGAACTGAGCCATTTTGCTATAACTATAATATAGCTGCAGCGTGACTCTACCACGTACAAACTTCTTTCAAGATTAGAAAACACACCATACGTGTTACTTTGGCAGTATTGTGTAAAAGGTGATGGAAAACTCCCGTGTTCATTGTAATATGTTTCTTCCAGGTTATTATGGAGTGGCTCAGTAACTGAGCCTTGTCCCTTACCTGTAGCATAGGCAATTTAATATACATACATAATACATAAGAAAGGTCCTCTGATACCAGCTCTTTCAAGTATTTTTTATAAAAATGTCATATTATAAAGTATCTAAGGCTTTACCAAAATTAATAGAAGCAATTAACACGCTTTATCTCATTTAAACATTTATTTATTTTGTCTGTAATCAGTAACTGGATAGTAAATATTTTCGGCGGAAGTCCATATGGAAATGTTGAAATAATTTAATGTTTTTGATAAAAGTCATGAAGCTGGTTGGATGTGAATTTTTCTATAATTTTTTTAACATTTTTAACAACTATCGGCAGTATAGTAATAGGCCGGTAATTGCTATAATCGTTGTGACCTCCACTTTTGTATATAACCTTACATTAAATCTGTAGGATAGACACCTGTTTTTATGCTTCTGTTAATTAACTTGACAATTGTTTTAGCAATTTTTCTGATATAGCTTTTATATATCTATCGTACGAACTCCATCAGCACCTGGTGCTTTTTTGTGCTAAGTGTTTGTATTATATTTTTTGCTTGCTTTGTGTTTTAGTTTTGAAACCGTATAGACTTTTCAACTAGATTTTTATACAAATCTTCCAATAGCACTTTATTGGTACATTATGGTTTGTCGAACAATTAAAGACAATAACAATCACATTTTTGCTTCATTACCCTTGGAAACAATATGAAAAATTACCTCCTCCGGAAAAAAATATAGCTTAAGAAATAACTACAATAAATTTGATATATAAAACCATGTAAATGCTAAAATATTTGATATTCTGTTAAACAATTTTAACCTAGTACTTCACATTCAGTTAACTAAAATAATATATAAAAGCAAGCAGTACAGTGCAGAGAGAAAAATAATGATGGTTATAGGCACGAATAAATTTTATTGTTATTAAAATTTTAATTCTGTTGAAAAAATTAAATAAAAATATTTGCCATAGTTGCAACGATTAGCTTGCGGGCTGACAACCGCAAACAGCTCTATGTCAAGTTGTAAAAAAAGCAAATGCATTGCATTACTTCATTGATACTATCCGTAGCTAATCTAAGATAAAATCTTTCGAGATATATTTCAAGTTATTCCTACATATTTTGTTTTGTGTACACAATTAAATACTTGTCACGTAGAAAGAATGAATGAGGAAAGAGTGACAAAGCAAATTTATATGGCAGATGTGAATGGCCGAGTTGGAAAGGGACGCCCTAGAAAAAAGTTTATCGACCAAATTGGTGATATTTTGAAAATGGGCCACGTTAGAAGTACCCTTAACCGACGAGCATGTATGCGTAGATATATGGATGTAAAGGAGGCGAAAGAGGTATGTCAGGATCGTGCCAAATGGAAGTCCGTAGTCTCTGCCTACCCCTCTGGGTGACAGGCGTGAGTGTTTATGTATGTTATGTATGTAATTAAATACTTAATTCACCTTGCTGTTATAATTGTAAATATAATTAAGTGGGCAATCACCATAGAGTTATATGTAAAAATTACAAAATCATGCTGATTTTTTTCAGAGGTTATAACGATAAATATAAACGAAACAAAAAAAAAAACTTTTCTTGGTATCTATTCAGCCCATACATATTTCATTAGACTTTTCATGAGTATTCATAATGTGCAAAATTTTATGGGAAAAAGCACTAAATAGATTTCATCCTTTCGTAAACTCAATAAATTCACGTAAACTTTACTACATACCATAGACTACAACAATACCCGCTTTGTTAGCTCAGGGATAGAACCAAAAACTTATACCATTTATAATGTATCCGAGGCAATGCAGTAGTAAATAAATATTTGAATGCTCTCTTTGAAGTGCCTAGCAAACTAAAATTATTCCAAATATAAAATACGTTGTTATTAGTATAAATGTACTACAACGGATCAGCAAGCTGATGCGGTAATGGCCGGTAATATAGCTCGAAGATCCGACCACTGATGTAGAAAAAAGGTCCTCCAGTGGCAGACTCGTACTAGTAAACAAACTGTAGGCTGGTTTTTCCGTGTGCATTCAGCTAGCTCAGGACCATGTTTTTTGGCATTTGAGAGAGGTATATGTTCAGCAATTAACTTATAGTGAGCTGAAACGATGATAATGATTTCAGAACATAGCGGCCAATTTTCGTGCGAGACAGCTTTGCGTTAGATATAATTATATCGACTATGTATCAATTCGTGAGAAGTAAAAGTTTTTAACCACCTACGATTTATTAAAACCTCCTCCGGTTGCAAAGGCGAAAAACGAATTCTGTCTGAGGAGAAGTCTACCCAAAACCAGCCCAGGAAATCTGTGAAGCTGGCAACGGAGGAAAAGAAGCTGAGCTTAAGTACCGTAGCTGACTCACCGCGTGTAAGAATTTGCAATTCGAATCCTATGAGCGTGGTACAGATGTGGCTGGTCGGGTACTAACGCAGTCTATTGTTATGACGATCTGTGGAGCGCAGCCAAAAGCGGGATCGAAATTTTCGGGTTTCACCCAATAGCCAGTTTGGATTCTGGTAAAGTGCTACAATAATACAAGCTAGGACTGGTTGGCAAGTGAGGTTGGAAAACTAAAACCCTAGCCAGAGGCAGATCTTAGAAAAGCCTCAGATTGGTATCACATATCGGCCCTGCAGCGAAGCTGACTCTTCAGAATTCTGAATTCAGAAACTTAATCTATTGAGGGCATAAAATGAAAAGCTCCATACCGAGCTCTGGAAAATTCTCCACCGTAGGTTGGGTCGATAGTATGAAAAAAGAAATGGGTTCTTAGTAATCTCTTCTCTAAATGACCCATCGGCGGAGGCTCTCCAGGTAGCAGGCGACAGAGTCGTCCTTGGTTAAATGATAACTTTTAGGATCAGGGATGGCTATAACGTGGTAATGGAACCTAATCCGCCCCTATTCCAATCCTCCTAGCCCTTGACTTCGCGAGGTTAGCCTGGAACGTCATCAGTTAGAGTGACTGAGACCCAAGGTATTGATCTCACCACGGGTCGTAGGCCTGTGCAGGTCTCGGCCAGAAGTAAGGGTAAGGGAGGTAAGAGAGGCAGAGGGAAAGGTGTGATTGTAATCAAGAGCGCCAGTAAAGGATGTCTTCGTCCTGAGCAGACAAAAACGATCCCTGCGCTCCCACTCCTATAAATGGATAACCCCAAAGACGGGGCTAGGGTTCTCCAGGTAAATCTTTACCACGTAGCAGCTGCTTCTGCTGTGGTAGAAGTTTGCTTTGCGGAGGACAACATTGAACTCGACCTCATAAAAGGGGCTTGAGTGGCTAATAGTCAGGTTTTGAGATTGTAGGCTGATGGTAAGATCTTTGTAAATACTAAAGGCAGTAGACCCAGAGCTTGTATAATTTACAATAAAGACATTGAACTTTTAACTATTCTACAGTACTGCAATGACGACCTGGTTAAAGCCTTCATAAATTTCAAGAGATGCACAGAGCCCAGAGTAATCATTTTCACAGTTTATTTTTCTGGAGAGAACTCAGATCCTGCCAACGAGTTAAAGTGAGTAACAGAGTACGCCGGAAAACACAACAATGAATTTGTGATAGGTCGTGATGATGCCCAAAATACAGCCTAGGGAAGCACTAACATCAACGAAAGAGGTGAGTTGTTTTATGAATTTCTTATCTCTAATTGCTTCGTAAACCTATACATAGGGTGAACATCAACTTTTGTAACGCGTGCTACGGAAGAAGTGTTAGTTTTAACCTTTAATACTAATAACATATCCAGGCAGATGACAGACTGGTATATTAGTAGTGAAAATTTGATGTCATTACAACCAGCTGGCTTACCGCATAAGCAAATCTACGGAAACAGCTCTCGTCAGTGTTATGGACAGGGTCGAAAAAGCGCTGGAGAATGAAGAAATAGCTCTTTGTATCTTTCTAGATATTGAGGGCGCCTTTTTTATAGGATAGGGTGACAACGAGCACACAGTCTATCTGATGTTAAGTGGTTGCCGCGGCCCATTGACATCTATAACTATCCTCGATTACAAATAAAAATGCAGATGCGTTGTCACCCGTGATGACTAAGATGGAATGCCTCGTTTCCATTAAAAAGGGTCTCCGGTTCTATACACTCACCATACGAAACACAGCAGCATTAAGCTACTATTTTATGCCGGTATTCTATGAGAGCGAGGTCCTTCCCTAGTCGATCCGACCCATTCGGGCTACAACTATACTACTAATATAACTGCAGCATGGCTCTACCACATATAGATGACTCTACCATGTATAAAGCGCCTTCGACAGTAGTTGAACTGAACCTGAACCCTAGAAACCTAGCCAAATCCTGTCCTAAACGAAAATTGACTCAGAAAAATTTACTTGTGAGTGTTTGGTGGAGATTGGTCAATCGCACAAGGCTACTGCTGCTTTACGACAACGCAAGACCACACACTGCACAACAAACAACCACTAAGTTAGATGAGCTACAATTGGAATGTCTGCGACATAAATGTACTCTCCGGACCTTTCTCCAACAGACTACCATTTTATCCGGAATTCGGACAACTTTTTACAAAGAAAAAAATTCAACTCCGATGTGGCAGTCCAAACCACCTTCAAAGAGTTTATTAATTCTCGCCCCCATGGGTTTCTTTTATTAAAGGGGGTCATTGAAATAGCTATGAGATGGCAGAAGTGCATAGATAACAAAGGTGCATACTTTGATTAATTGAATATTTTTCTCAAAAAAAAATTGACTTTATATTCCTCCCGTACAAAACGCCAATATTATATGTATGGACCTATTATTAGGGCGTAAAAATCGAACAAAAACTGACGCGGAACTCTCACCTTAGCAACGTATAGCCAAAATTGCTTTAGGTACGTGCAGTCGTGTGGTTACAAAAACTGGGGCTTGCGTCCTAATATGGTCCTACGGCTGTACAAAACATAGTAAGGGCAATTATTACCTACGCCTTATATTATTACACGCCTATACAGGATATTTTTGAAATACTCCCAAAAACGAAGAAAAACCCTAATTCTATGGTTACCTTTGATATAGGACGAAAAGAAAATAAAATCGATCCATATGAAAATAATACATTTTTTTACAACGTTTACTTAGCTTTATTCACACTCTATCATGTTAGTACAGCTAAATGAAACGATGATTTCATAAACAAATCATGAAAATACTTAAACATAAAACCAGCAGTGGAACTTCAAATACCTAACATCGGCTGATAGGGGTCAATATACACGCGACGCAAAATACGCGCAGCTCATGGCTAATTTTATTTTATTTATTTATTTATTTATTATAGGACAACACAACAGATTACATCACGACTTAAAGATATAACTTACAAAAATAATGGTGTGATACAAGACATAATCCTTATACGTGTTATCACGGCATGCCAAGATTGAGAAACAAACATTTTAAATAAAATTGCTTAAACTAACAGACTCACAATTCCAACAAATCAAGAACTATAAGTATAATGAATATCAATCGACGGGGATGTCTTTGAGAATGTCTTTCAAAACATTTCTAAAGCGAACCAGGCTAGAGTTGAAGATGTCAAGGTTGGTAAAGCGAAGGCTATAATCCTCATAAAGTCAACATAACCTTGATAGGGGTTGATTTCGAGAGATATTATTTCGCGATAGGGGTATGTCAAATATTTTTTTCATAGGTCTACGTGGGTTGTGTTTTATGTTAAAATTTAACAGTTCCAAGGCCTCGGGGCTATCCAGTTCCGAGTGTATTATTCTGTGTAGGTTGACTAGGTCCAATTCGTCGCGACGGAAGTGAAGTGGTATCATGTTAAACTCTTTAAGCCTCTCAGCATATGACCGGAGTCTTCTATTGTTGCCAGTACGTAAGCTTAATAAACGCAAAAATTTGGATTGGATCGATTCAATGCGCTCAGAATGCACTGCATAGTATAGATTCCATATAATTGAGCAATATTCTAAATTACTTCGAACCAGACTGTTACAACAAAATTAAACTTTGTGGGTTCCTGAAGTGCCTGCTCTGTCTAGTAACGAAACCTAGTACCTGGTTAGATTTTTTGGCTATGAGATCGTAATGTTGGCGAAAACTAAGCTGTTCGTCAAACACGACCCCGAGATCCCTAATAGACGACACACGAGATAGAGTTTGTTGTTATAAGATGTAATTGTTTAATACCTTGTTTTTTTTAAGTGTGTAGGTGATGACAAAGCATTTTTTGAAATTAAGGAACATGTTATTTTCTCTGCACCAATTAGACAAGCTGTTTAAGTCTTCCTGTATGATGCGAGTGTCGTCAGCTCCACCAATTCCATTGAAAATTTTTAGTTCGTCAGCGTATAACAGGCAAGGGGACTGAATTTTCTCAATGAGGTCATTAATGAAGGTCACAAAAAGTAAGGGGCCTAAGTGGGATCCTTGTGGAACATCGGACTTAATGAGGATTTCTTCTGATGTGTACCCCTTCACGGTCACGAGCGGACTCCTGTTCTTTAAGTAGGACTCGAGCCAACGCAACAGACTGCCATGTATACCATGTGACTCGAGTTTCTTACATAAAATTGCGTGATCCACTTTATCGAATGCATTTTTGAAATCGGTATATATGGCATCTACCTGACCACGGTTGTTAAAAGCATCGCATATGTAGGTTTTGAGGTTAATAAGGTTACTGACTGTCGATCTCCTTTTGATGAATCCATGCTGCTTATTTGATATAAGAGGTTTTAAATGAAAATAGAGGTGATCAAATACTACTGATTCAAATAATTTGGATACTGCTGACAAAATGCTTATCGGTCTATAATTTTCACAGTTGTCTCGGTCACCAGATTTAATTATGGGGACAACGTTAGCTTTTTTCCCAGCGTGAAGGGAAAAACGCTATTCAGTGATTTATTAAATATTAGCAGAAGCGGATCTAATTAAGTGCGCGCGGCCCGCAGCCCGCGATCGTTTCAAATTTATTTACTTAACCTACTATTTTGCCACTGTGCTAGTCTCCACCTAGCCACTTTAATTCGAATTCACAGGTTAAGTAAACCAAATACCCGGTTCAATTCCCCGCTTATGAAAAATGATATTAAATTATTTAGTAGGTATGTTTATTATTCTGATGTATTCAGGTATGAACCCATTCAGATCAGTTAAGTACCAAGTTATTTAAAAAAAAAGTAGGTATGAAACAGCTTCCCGATCTTAATCCATAAATAATACTGCCCATACGTTATCAAACCATCGGGTTTAGTACTCGGTTTACGCTTTTACACCTTATGAACTCTCCAGTATGACACACTAGTTCTATCTAGATGCTTTTACGATTTAGCAATACATTATAAAATTGTAAATTGTAAATTCGTAATGCAAGCGAAACATTACCGCGAGCTTCTCTAAGGTACATTAACATGTTGCCGTATTCACGAGCACTATAAATGTACGCATTAGGCATTAGTAAATCAAAACAAGAAACACGAAACGTAACAACTAGTAATGACAAGTTGTAACAGCAAAAATTTTAACATATACAACTGCGCTGTATATATTATAGTGTTCAAATATTCCCATGAACAAAAAGGTACTCTTTACTCCAAATCTTTAATACGAGTGTGTATCCGTGGAAACGCTTCTGCTTATGCAGAGCCGAAAACCAATTATTGTAATTTACCAATGTTGCTTTTAGCTTTTAATTTTTTAAATTAGTTATAGAGTAAGGGTGACGAACGAGTCTGTTTGACGGTAAGTGGTTGCTGTAGCCCATATACATCTATATCTACCCCAGACTAAAAATGAAAATGCGGTAGCGTTTAGGTCTAAGATGAAATGCCTTGTTTCCAGTAAAAATGAGTCTCCGCTTCTCTAAAATCACCGTACGAAATACAGCAACATTAAGTTGCAATTTTACGCTGGTATTCTTTGAGAGCCTGGTCCCAACCCGGTCGACCCCACCCATCCGTCCTACAATCATAATATAACTGTAGCATAGCTCTATCAATTAAAAACTTGTGCTTTACCCTAATTTAACATTCAGGCAGATTTATTTCCGTATACGTGATACATTCCACTATTAGACTCTGCGATAAGGGCTCAGAGTGAAAAGTTAGCAAAGGCTTCATGACGAATGTGCCGAACTTTCTTGGGAAAATATCCGTAATTTACTACCCAGTGACTGTTATATCTGTGACAACAAAGAAAAATCGTTTGCTTGCTTAAAAAGATTTCCGACGAGATCTAATTCATTATTTTTTACACTTGTTTTCGATTGTGTTTTTTTCAGCAAAGTTGTTCCATATTCAACACTATTTTATCTAAACCATATTCATTTTAATTATTAATAACCAGGACGGAGAACATGCCTGATATAAAAAGGTGTGGATTCTAGACGTATGATTTTGAAGCAATTTTGATAAACTCACTTATGTGTTTTTGTAGCATATTATTTAACCAAATTTTAATAATTTACGTCCAATATTGACACATTTACTGAGGTGACTCCAAAAGAGATTTAATTTTGCTAATTTTGGTGACGTTTCTTAATTAGAGCCCACGTGATCGAAACCGCTGTTAAAAAGTTGGTACCTATATAATAAACATCTCCAATCTATCTACATAAATCTAATTTAAGGGCCTTCCAAAAACACACAGAAACTGAAAGATATAAAAAGTTTAAGATACTATTAAATATATAATATTAAGTATAGCGTCTTATAAAAATATATGAAAATAAATATTGTTTGATTGTTTTTTCGTCTTCTACGCGTCCGCGTACCATTTACCCGATTGGTTTACACGCAAAGTTTACTGACACAAACGCAACGCCTGTCGGTTACAGCTAATTAATGAGCTGGTTAGTTAGTTAGTTAGTTTACGATGGGCTGTTTTCCACAACTCCACGTCTAAGCGCGTATTTTACGTGCGGGCAGAAATAATGTGGTTATTCGAGCCATGATATTTCCCCGAAGAAGTTCAACAGTCTTTTGATGTTGCAAGCAACTTCAAGGAGCGATCCCGGCGTGCCGAGATGTTTAGCCCTGTATAAAGCAACTTCTGAACATGTCAGCAACAAGTGAGCCGCAGTTTCTTCCTCTCCCATGCATGCCCTGCACAGGGGCTATCAGTAACACCAATGGTGAACAGATGTTTGTTAAAAGAGCCATGTCCTGTGATAGTACTTGTTACTATCCTGATCTGTGGCTTGTTCAGTCTCATTAGAACCTTGGTTAGACGACTGTTTATTTCAGGCAGGGCCTCACTAGCTTGTCTACAGTCTACTAAATTTTCCCGAAGTTGAGCGTGTAAATTATTGAAGTATCTACTTACCAGTGAACGAACGTAGCCAAAGGGGATTGGTATTATTGGTTCCGGCCCTGTATTTGATAGAGCCGATCCCCTACTAGCCAGTTCATCTGCTGCATCGTTGCCTCTCGATCCACTTTGTCCCTTGATCCATTGCAGAGTCACATTGTTGTGCTTACGTACCTCATTCAATCGTTGATGGCACTCGTATATCAGTCCCGAGTTCGTCACATTATAACTCAGAGATTGTAGTACCGGTATACTGTCGGTCAGTATTCTGATGGAGAAATCTTTTACCTTCCTAGCATCTATTGCTATGGCCGCTTGGATGATACCCATGCATTCAGCCTGGAAGACAGTGTTGTGGGTACCCAACGGTGTGCATATGTGGATATTAAGGTCTTTAGAGAAAGCCCCAGACCCCACACCTTCATTTGTCTTAGAACCATCCGTGAAAACTTTGAGCTCTCTTTGACCCAATCCTTCCGGATGGTCAGTTTGCTTCAGTTGTATCCTGTACTTCTTATCGAATACAAATTATTTTGGGATACTATCATACTTGGCTTTTAAGATAGGAATTTTTGAGTAAATTCATTCAGTATGGGGACTCTACTCTTACTTAAAAGATTTAGGGTCTTGAGTCTAACGGCAGCTAACATTGCTTCTTGTTGTATATGTAGCTGAAGCGGTGTTAGTTCCAGCATAGTCTCCAAAGCTGCTGTTAGTGTAGTCCTTATGCAGTCCGTGGCAGCCATACAAGTCAATCTCTGGTAACGCTGAAGTTTTCGTATAGTAGTGGCTTCATTGGTTTTGGTCCACCGTACTAGAGAGCCATATGTGATCATGGGCCGAATTACAGTCTTATACAGCCACAGTATAAATTTTGGCATCAAACTCCATTGTTTGCCAATCATATTTCTGCATTGCCAGAAAGTTAAACTAGCTCATTGATTTTTTTCTATGTGTTAATTCCAGTTAAGTTTGTTGTCCAAGGTAAGACCTAGATATTTTACCTCGGAGGAAAGCTAGGGTTTTGTGCTGAAAAGACTTGGAAGATAATGGTTATTCTGCATTCGTTTTTGTGTGAACATTACTATAACCGTTTTTTTTTGGGATTAACGGTTAGGTCATATTCCCTGCACCATCTCTCCACAATACAGAGAGCAGTTTGGGTCAGGCCGCACAAAATGCTTGCTGTCTTTCCAGAGACCAGTATTGTCAGATCATCTACATAACCGACTGTGTAGAAATGGTTAGCGTTCAATTTGCTGATGAGTTCATTAATGACCATATTCCACAGGAGAGGTGAAAGAACCCACCCTGCGGGCATCCTTTTGTGATCTGAATCGTCTAAAATTCACCATCAATCTTTATTGTTCGTATACTGAGCATATTTACTATCCAGTCAATCAGTGCCGGTTCAACATTATGTCTACTTAGGGCACCTGTTATGCTGGAAAAATTTGTTCTGTCAAAAGCACCTTCTATGTCTATGAAGGAGCCTAGACTTGTTTTGGATGGCACCCCCACAGCAGAAGTGCCGGGAATAAACCGTCAGGCCCTGCCGCCTTATAGGGTTGGAAACTATGAATGGCCCAATGGATTTTGTCCATCGTCACCAATCTTTATGCTAAGTCCCAATCTTCTTTTGTTGGTGTCAGTGCATCTTCATGCAATTAATGAGCTAATGAATTACTGATAGCGATTATTATTTTTATAATAATTTAAACTGAACTGTAAATAAGCTTATAGCCTCTTGATGATAAATGAAAGCTGCAACCCATGGACACCTACATACAGCCACCTTCAAAAAGAGTAAGCACTGGTGCGGCTGCAATCTCTAAATACTAAAATGAAATTTCTTACAGGCTGTTACTCTACTAACTCTCTTACTCGCATCCTAAGGATCTAGAAATTTCTTACAGCCTGTTACTTTACTAACTCTCGTACTCGTATCCTAAGGACATAGAAATGTCTTACAGCCTGTTACTCTACTAACTCTCGTACTCGTATCCTAAGGACACAGCAACGTCTTACAGCCTGTTACTCCACTAACTCTCGTACTCGTATTCTGAGGACATAGAAATGTCTTACAGCCTGTTACTCTACTAACTCTCTGAGCCGTGCCCAGGAAAGGCGGAATCCCCCGGGCAATTCATCGCCAACCCCTGTAAGATCGAGCGGAGCTCCCGCGGGAGGGCGCCGCTCCCTACCATCTTATAGTGGCCTAGTGGCCAGGGAGGCGCCCCCCTGCTCCTATTGTCGAGAATGCGACCACCGGGTGACGTTGTGCCCGAAATTATTGGGTAAGCCGGTCCCAGCAAGACGAACCATCGCCAAGGAGCGCCGCTCGTGCTTGGAAAGGTATCTCCAACGAGACTGCCCGTACCAGCGGCCCTGTCCGCACTGCCAGGGCAACCATCATGCCGTTTTGTGCCTGGATGCAAATGGCGCTTCCTCTCGGGGCTCTGCCGGGCCCTCGAGCCCCACGGGCGGGTGCGCTCAGACACGCCCTCTGTCGGGCGACGCTCGGCGCTCCCCTGCCAGCCACCGTGCCCCTGGATTTGAAGGGGGTCCCCTTCCCGACCAGTCGGGAGGTAGTTCCCCCAGGGGTGGGGGTCGTCACCCCCTCAGCGTGTGGAGAGGAATTTCACGACCACTCAACGGTCAGCTAGACCCTTCTCACCCCGGATAGCTGAGCGACCGCGACTGGAGTACCACCGTCCCCCTTTGGTCGGTACTGGTGCCACTGGGTTCCTGCAACCTCGAATTTGTCCCGGGCCTCAAGGCCGAGGTTCTCCGAAGGTCCTTAGGTCGGCCCGTTCGGTGGATTCCAACCACGGATCATTGAGAGGCCGCCGGAATGCCGCTTTCGAGACCCCGGTTCGAGTGCCGGTCCAGCTAGGTAGCGGCCACCCTAGCTCCCACCACGGCCGCGTCCACTGATCCACTGAGCCATCAACAGTCCATTAGTCAAACTGTTCTATTGCCAATGGCCTTAGCGAAGGCGTACAACCCGAGTGGCGACTGTTTAACGGTTCGCGCTCTATTGGATTCAGGTTCACAAGCTGTGTGGCCTCCACTTGGTTGGTGGGAAGACTAGGGCTCTAAATATCTAACGTTTTATTTGAAGATAAAATATTTTAGTAATTTATTATATTCAACGTTATATGTTAAAAGATTGTTAGTTGAGCTTTCTACCAGAGTTTGTGACATTTTACATTTTTACGATGTAGCTCTTAAAACGTGGCCCTTTTGTTTTTTGTTTTTGTTCTTGTGCTTTTTTCTTGTGCTTTTATTTTTGTAGTTCGGTTGTTGGTAACTCACCATCATGTTCAGAATGCCAACGCTGGGTGTAACGCTCTTTTGGCTATTTTGCAATGGGAGTTTTGGATTTTGGCTGGCTGACGCACCATTCGGAGCGTCATTTTTAAGTGCTTACCTTGTTATAGATTGAAGGCCACCATATCGCAGCCGATGATGGGTGACTTACCACCCGACCGCGTCAGAGCCATCCGACCATTCGCTGGAGTCGGAACCGACTTGCTGGCCCCTACCTCGTCAAGTCCTCCCACCTTCATAACGCGCGTGTGAATTTTATGAGAATAAGGCCTAAAAATTAAAGGGCAATTCCGTGTTTTCAAATTGCATGCCGATGTAAAGAATGGAAGTTTTTGTAATAAAAACACTCTGGAAAAATTTGCATGTACCCCTCGTATGACCAACGGTGGAAAATTTCCGGAAAACTCTGTAAAAATTGAACTCCGATTTTCCGTGATTCCAAACTGCATGCCATGGTCATACGAGGGGTGCATGCCAATTTTTCCAGAGTGTTTTTATTACAAAAACTTCCATTCTTTACATCGGCATGCAATTTGAAACACGGAATTGCCCTTTAATTTTTTTCAGGTTTTCAGAACTCTTTGATCATCTTGGGCCGCTGCGGGGTGCATGCTATCAATTATTAGAGCTTCAATTTGCTTGAACTTCCGTATATTTCAAGGGCATGCAGTATACTATCACAGAAAAACACGAAAATTCGCTACACAAGGAAAAGCGCTTTTCCTTATGAAGAGGACGCGTGGGGGGGGGGGCTAAAACCCCGACAATCTTTGATATTTTAGGGTTAATTATTAAGCCTTAAAAAGGCATGCACGACAAAATCGTGAAACGTAACCTGTCACCAGCTCCCGGTCTATAAGTGCCCACAACACTGAAGCCTTTTGGGTCACGCTGGGCCGCTTCGTATCGCGTCGCCGTTTGCCGGACCTGATCCTGTCTGATTGCGGGACGAATTATAAGGGCACGGAGATATTTGAAAGAAGTCGTCGAATTTCTGTCCAGAAACGGGGCTTATTTAGGTACTGCGATGTCCAAGAAGGGCTATCCAGTGGAAATTCGACCCTCCGGCTTGCCCATGCTGGGGCGGTGATTTTGAGGCGGTGGTTGGGGTTGCAAGAGCGCATCTCCGTCGCGTTATTGGCGAAACGATTTTGACATCTGAGGTACTTGCCACTGTATTCTGTAAAATTGAGGCGACGCTCAACTCTCGGCCCCTCTGTCCCCTCTCGTCCGATCCGAATGATTTGAAGGTTCTAACCCCGGGCCAATTCCTGATTGGCCAGCCGCTTAACGCCCTGCCCGAGTACCCCTTCAGGGAAATAAGCTCTTCGCGGTTGAGCAGATTTCACCCGCTGCAACAAACGACTTAGAGTTTTTGGCACCGATGGTCTCTGGAGTACGTACATCTTTTGCAGCAGCGCGTTAAGTGGTCTGACAAGACGGATCCTCCTCGGGTTGGAGACCTCGTGTTAGTTAAAGAACCTAACGCTATGCCTTTGTATTGGTGCCGTAGGCGCATTGTTAAGTTGTCGTATGGACCGGCCTAGTGTGGCCGAGGTTTTGGTTGGAGATTCGGTCTTGCAACGTGCCACCGCGATCTTATCCCGGTTGCCAATTTACTCGCGGATATAGGTCCTTGTGTCCGGAACGGGGTTTGTTTACGCCCGATTGTTACAAGCTGCAGCTTGCGGGATGCTAGTCCTGGACGAGGGGCCGTTTTGCACGGGGGGGGGGGGGCATTCGCCTTGTGCCTATGGCGGTGGCAGTCTGGTAGAATCTTTGAGTGCTGCTGCAGTGCTGGTGGGGGACTATTTTAACTGCGATTGCTATTAATTTGCATCGGCGCGTGGCTTGTGTTGTGTTTTAATATTGTTACGCGCCTAAGTTGACAAATGGTACTAGCGTCATCTAGTGTCAGGTAAGAGAGCGAAGAGAGAGCTTTCCAGAAAATGACATGACTAATTTTTTACAGACAGTGCCATCTAGTACCAAATTGAAGAACTAAACTTTCTAGAAGCTCTACACTCGAACTTTCTGTTCTTGGTCAGTTGGCGTGCGTATTTACTTGAATATTCTCGATGTCTTCGTGGAAGAGCCCTATAAATCGAAGGCGCTGCAATACGCGATCGGTGAATTATTGAATTAGCGGTACGAGCAAAGCTTTGGAGCGGAATAAAGTGAATCAGTGTGTAGTATTTACTAGTTATAGTGTGTAATATTGTACGAAGGAATTTCGCTATGTCGTGGAACGCTAAACTTTGTAATCCGGGTGGAGATAGCGCTCGTTATAGTTTGTGCTTAGTGACGTTCGACTTTGAGTGCGATAGTGGTGAGGGCCTTGTAGAGCGGTCAATGCATGTGCTGCTGCTGAACGATTACCTCGGTGACGTCAGGTTACATTACACACTTTCCTACACCACTTATACATACCATTTACTTACCCCTGATGGTGCCTTGTGGTCGGCACTACCTCCGGAATTCGGTAAGTTTGTGTTCGCTTCTATAGCCGTTATAAATTAATTATCCATAGGCCATTGGGCCCTCCTCTCGATTGCTCGTCGAGTTGAATTACTGATGGGCCCTATTCCCGTCGACTTTTGTCGGGGTAACTGAGCGCCGTAACAATATCCAATAACCTATATCATCCCGTGGGTTATCGTAAGAGGTGAGAGAGGGAAACTAAAATAAAAGATGGACAGTAAAATTTTCCTGATTCAAAATGATAAAAGACTGCGATTGCCAACCGGTCTGCCAAACGCGCCAACTTTAGAAAAATCTACTCATGAGGTAACATATAGTGCTGACCTAGTTTAGCTGGAGGTTTTTAATGTAATAGACTAATGGATAGACAAATAAGTCATTTTAAGTCATTTTTGGCAAGAAAACTAAACTAATGTTATTTTTCGTGGAACATAAACGTTATAAATAATACTCATTTCGAGAAACAATATTCAATCTGGCAACTTTTCTTATTTATCTACCTGTACTTTTGGTGTTGGAAACAATAAATTCGATATTATAAGACTAAAATTTTAAAAGCATTTAACACTTATGTCGTTTTATAAATTACTACTACTCGGTGTTTACCTATTGCGTTACGAATATATTACTGTTAGTAACTTTACAGTATCTTACTAATCGTTGTAGCACGAATGAATCGGCTCTAACGGTGGTGAAACATACTTTTAAAGAATACCAGCGTAAAATAGCAGGTCACTGATACTGTGTCTTGTACGATGATTGTCGAGAAATGGAGAACCTTTTTACTCGCTAGAAGCATTCTATCTTAGTCGTAAAGGATTGAAACGCATCTGCTTTTTAAATTGTAATATATGATAAATGTAGATGTCTATGAGCCGAAGTATCCACTTATTATCAGGTGGACTGTCTGCTCGTTTTTCACACTTATTCTATAAAGAAGTACAAATTTCTCTACATAATCTTAAACGTAACCTTGATTCGAAGTTGTGAGTGAAAAAACTTTATCTAAATCAATATTTTATGCAAATTACAATGCCTTCGGTGTCGCGTAATTACGCCCAATAAAGCGACGATTTCATACGAAAGTTGATAAGTTAGCAATTTCAGTACGGTTAGTGTAATTCCTACAAAAATATAACTTCTTCTATTAGCATACAAAGAATGCAATTGGTGAAAAAATTCCGCAAACTAATTACAGACGATTTTATTTGATTGGTCTTATCGAACACAAAACTCACGTGAACGGTTTCTCTGATTACCTGGTTTTCGTTCACGAGACTGATCATATTCTGGGTTCGAATCCCGGGTCGAGATGAAATCAATTATTGTGTTTTTCTGTCTTCTCTTCAACTATTAGATTGAGGAAATAGAATGCACCTGTGCTTGCCCATACATTCATGTAGGAATCATGAAGATGGCTGGCTTTTTTTTTAAGTAGGGTGACAAATGAGCACACAGTCCACCTGATGGTAAGTGGTTGCTGTCACCCATAGACATCTACATTTATCCTCGATTACGAATCAAAATGTAGATACATTGTCATCTGTAAGGACTAAGATGGAATGCCACGTTTCCAGTAAAAAGGTATCCAGTTCTCTACACCCACCATACGAAACACAGCAGTATTAAGCTACTATTTGACGATGGTATTCTGTGAGAGCGTGGTGTTTCCCCGGTCGGGGTGACCCATTCGTGCTACAATTATGCTACTAATATAACTGCAGCATGACTCTACCACGCATAGAAAAGTCTTCATTGAAACTGGCCACATTGACCAAACTTCGGTCTAGAATACATTATTATTATTAAGTTAACAAAAAAAAGCTCTTTAACAACCCGTCTGGCTTTACGCTTCTAAATTTGTTTAACAGGTAACTGACTATATGGATATGAAAAAAGCGAAAGAGTTGTGTCAGGATGGTGTCAAATGGTGATTCGTAACGTTTGCTTAATCTTGATGCTAATTAGAATGATAGTTAGTAGGATAAGTAGTATAGATGTTCGAAATTCGTCAAACTATTTAGAGTATGTAAAGATATGACGTCACAAAGGCACTTACATGCATAATTTATGCATCCAGAGGATAAGCTACTCGTTAAAAGGGAAAAAGTGTAAAGATAAAATGAATAATATGTAGTTCAGAATATAATTTTGAATTCTTAACTGAAAAAATGATGTATTTGCGGAGATCTAAATTTTAAACAACATATCCAAGTTTTGAGCTCAATATATTTTTTACAAAGCTGTTTGTAGTTTGTTAAATTTATACTTTAGTAGTTTATCCTGTTAAATATCTTGGAACAAAATACGATATCGAAATCAAAATAATAATTATTTTATTCAACGCATAATTGTATATTTGATTAATAAATAAATTTTAATGAAATCAATTAAACTTCTTAACTTGTCTAACTACTGGGCCAAAGCCTACTCTCATTACTGAGAGGGTTTTTAGGCCAATGAAGTGTACGCCATGCGTGGTGGCTAACTTCACTCGTCTTTGAATTTTTTTTTTAATTTTTTAAAAAAAATTTCTCACGATGTTTTCCTTCACCGCTAAGCACGTGGAAAATCAGCACTTAAAATTGAAATTAACAGTCTCATTGGTGCTGGCTGGGATTGAACCGGTATTACTCGCCTACAATAAAATTTACAGCGAGCACATAGCTCCTGAGATACCACGGCTCCTTTACGAATTTTTTTATTCAAATATAAATATCATCAAAATTTTCTCTTTTAGGCCTTTTTTGAACCACTAAATATTTACTGGCCGTGTAGTGGTGGTTAAGAATATCTACTACTTTATATCTTCCCGTGGAAGTTGTAAGAGACGACGGAAACAGGCAGGAGATGAGCAGCAGCACCTTCCTGATAACAGCAATAATTGTACAATAAAAAACTGCGGATGTCAACCCGCTCGTCAAGCGTGGCAACTGTGGCAAACATTTCCCCATGATGAGAGTTACGAAGAGACGGCCCCCAGTCCCGGACGGCCCTGATATTACTGGCTATGGTGGCGACCATGGTAACTAATAAACCAAGACTCATGGCTATGGTGGCGGGGAAAAGGTTTCTAAGAATCTTCGGTGGAGGTTCGGTTGCCACGATATAAAATGGCATCATACAACGCACGCACACTGAGGACCGACGAGAAGATCCTGAAGCTGGAAGATGTGATAGAAAAGTTGCGCTGGCACATTATAGGATTATCTGAGGTCCGAAGATAGGGGTAGGACACGATAATTCTCGAAAACTTATTTTATCGCCAAGAGGGCGACTATCTGTCCCAAGGAGATATCGTTTTTATCGTCCACAAGTCTCTCGTTAACAACGTTGTAAAGATTGTGAGTGTGTCGACAAGCGTTGCATACCTTTTACTTAGAATCACCGAACGGTGTTCGTTGAAGGTCATACAGGTTTACGCACCAACCCAACCCAAACGTCCCGATTAGAAGTTGGAGGAAATGTATGAGGATATCTCCAAATCCATATATTCCTTCACAACCCACTATACGGTGTTAATGAGTAAAAGGCACAAGAGAGAACGGCGAGCTGATAGTAGAGAAATTTGGAATAGGACAACAGAACCCATGGGATCAGCAGTTGGCTGATTTCATGGATAAAAAGGGACTCGTTATAATGAACTCTTCATTCCAGAAGCGACCTTACAGGAATTGGACCTGGTCGAGCTCCGATGATTCGTCTAATAATGAGATTATTTTTATTATGGCAACCAGACGACAACTGTTCAGTGATGTCTCAGTAATTGTGAGGGTGAAAACTGGCAGCTACCTCCAAATGGTTAGAGGCACACCGAATCTAACATTATGTTGAAGAGATCTCGTCTAATGAAGTTAACGCTGTCCCTCTCGTGCTCTAGTCCAAAGTCCCGAAACTTTTCAGATTGAGTTATAAAACCTTTTTCAGTGCCTAAGACGAATAATAAGCTCGTGGAAACTGCCCATGCGGTCTGAGCTGATTTCTGTGAGACCCGCCGTAGAAGTACACTAAATCTCCATGATTACGCTCCTAATCTCATGGCTGTTCAACGGAAAATAAAGCTACAGTCTTTAGAACCAGGTTCCAAAATCTTTACAGAAATCTTTCTGCCAGAAAATGCTGTCAAAGCTGCTGACCGAATGTAGCAGCATCGTTTTCGGGACACCTGAGATTTTGAGTGAGATTGAAAGTTTATATGGGCAGCTATACACATCATTGTAGGAGCTACATGCTAGTGTGAGTAATGATCTAAGAGCAAGTCTTATCCGACACTATTCCGATTATATCCCGGACGTCAGTCTGAGCGAGATTAGAATGGCTCTCCAGCACCTTAAAAACTGCAAGGCTTCAGGTAAGGATGGAATCACAGCGGAGCTTCTGGAAGGATGGAAAAAACTGGTTCTTAAAGTCATGCTCTTTAATTTCGAAAATCAGAATCAGAAGCTCTTTAATTTCGTTTTCCATGGCGGAACTACTCCGGAGGCGTAAAGCAAAATTACGGTCAGACTCGAAGACTGCCAGCCTCCCGAACAAGCCTGTTTTTTAAAGGACTTTAGTACCATTAAAATCCATCGCTTGTAAACACCTTGTGTACGTTCATTGGCCAGGCGGTTTTGTACGTCTGAGTAATGATACATTTTTACTACCCATGAATGTACGCATTGCAAGCGTGTAGATCTTTGCTACGATTTTAAAGCATATTATATCTACCGTATTACGTAATAGACGAGATGCCTGTACTTAGGTTAAACACCATGTGCCGTCGATGAAGCATAGTATACAGATAAACCTTGTGAGGTTTTTGCGACCCTGTGATTAATTAATTTAAGGTTTGTATTTGATTTATTTTAATAAATAAAATAAAAAATAAATAAGACGTGGCCTTCACTGCTGGCCGTATGAGGACGCTCATGGTCGCTCAGCGAGCTATGAAGAGGGCTACGCTCGGGGTTTTTCAAAGTGATAAACTAAGAAATGTGGATATCCGCAGTAGAACCAAAGTGACCGACATAGGCTAACGAATTAGTAAGCTGAAGTTGCAATGCGCCGGCCATATAGATTGAAGAATCGACAACCGATGGGGAAAAAAGTTCTTAAGTGACAGCCTCGTACAGGTAGGTGAAGTGTAGGGAGACCCCCCACTAGATGGGGTGGCAACCTGGTAAGACATGCAGGTGGCTCAGGAGCGTACTTTGTGGTATACCTCGGGGGAGGCCTACGTTCAGTAGTGGACTTGTGTAGGGCTGTAATGATGATAATAATGACGAAATATTTACTACCTATTATAATTTTTATATATAAGCTACTTGTTAAAAGGGAAATATTGTAAAGATAAAATCAATAACATGTAAATGGCAGAGTCGGAAAGGAACGCCCTGGGTGAAAGTTCATGAACCTAACTGAGAGTCCATAGCATCTGCTTACCCCTCTGGGTGACAGGCGTGAGTGTTTATATATATATATATATATATATATATATATATATATATATATATATATATATATATATATATATATATATATATATATATATATATATATATATATATATATATATGGAGTAAATAAAAACAATTAACAGTAATTGATATTATAGTAGTTTTAGTACCATACGCCTCGCATATATAGATATAAATGTCTCACATAAGCAATGACGTAGAACAGTCCTAAATTTGCGGTCTGCGAAATGTTTGCTGTAAAACCGTGAGTGTACTTTAAGCATTTTTTTCTACCGCCAGCAGGCTTGTTCGTGTAAAAAATGGTCCAAGACGTGACAATTGAAGGAAAAATATTGTGTTCCTCGAGGCTGACGGTTAGTACGACTCTCATGTTTTCCTTTTATTGTTTTGTAATATTTTGTGGTAAAAATGTCATTTATTTTAAAATGTTGTTTATCAACGCGGTAGAGGTAAAATAAAACAAATCAGCATCATCTTCCCGATAACAATCTCAAATAATTAAAAAACAACTTCCGTTATTAACCCGCCTGCAGCGGCTGGCTATTTCATATATTCATATTATGAGATATGACTTTTATGGGCTGTTACTTTAATGCAAAAATTTTTGCACTACAGTAACAGTACAGTAACATTTCAAAATAAGTAGGTAAACAACCAAATTTTATTTATTTTTAAATTGTGGGCAAGCGAGCATGCGGTTTCCTTGCTGGAAAATGTCGAATTGTAGGTGGGTTGCCAGTCTCTTAAAAAGGAGTAAGCTCATTTCTTTAAGGTTCCTAAGTGGTATCGGTCCAGAAAAATCTTCGGTAGTAAAGTATTCCACAATAAAGTCGTGCAAGCAAGAAAACTCCTAGTGAATTGCATAGGGTAGGGAGGCCTTCCTTGCCATAAACCTCTTTCAGAAGTGAGAGGAGTCTTGCGTCTAGCAGTGGGACGTATATATGCTGTAACTTTAACTATTAATTTTTAAATCGCATAGTAGTGGACCGCCACGCATTGAGGTGGTGTGAATGGTATTGGGAATTGAAAGCTATTATATTACGGCACCCTAAGGATAGTGCGGCGGACTATACCTTGCCATAAAACCCTCTCAGAAATGAGAGGAGGCCCAGGAGTGGAACGTATATGGGCTGTAACTTTAACTTTTTTCGAACCAAAGTACGTTAAAACTGGGTAGAGCCAGAATACAAAATACCAGAATAAAATAGCGTCTTAATACTGCTGTGGTTCGTATGGTCAGATCCGGAGACCCTATTTATTGGAGGCATAATCTTCTTAGTCCTAAGAAAACGTATATGTATTTTCATTCTTTATCGAGGATAAATGAAGAGGTCTATGGGCCACATCAACCACTTACACACATATAATTACATAATATAAAAATACATTGTATAAAAAAACGAAGTAACGTAATGGATTGTCTTACGCCATCACATAGCTAAAATAACATAATATTGTAAACTATATAAAATGTAGGACTTGCATTGATTCATGTGGTTTAATGTCAACCAACATCGTCGTCAAAATTTATTTTACATAAATTTAATAGAAATTGAAGTGTGTCGGCGGCATCACCTAATTTCATCCCGTGGGTGATGTAACCATGCAAAGGGCCTCAAAGACTGTAATCTCCTACCACCTACCTACAATCCTGTAATGGGTGCTATATTTGGTTTTTTTATAGAATGGGGTGACAAATGAGCACACCTTATGGTAAGTGGTTGCTGTGGCCCTTAGACATCTACATCTATTCTCGATTACGATTTAAAATGCAGATGAGTTGTCACCAAGGTAAGTAAAAAAGGGGTCTCCCGGTTCTCTATTCTCACCATATGAAGCACACAAACACACAAAAGCATTAAGCTACTATTTCACGCTGGTATTCTGTGAGAGCGTGGTTCTTTCCTGTCGAGCCGACCCGTTCGTACAACTATACAACTAGTACAGCTGCAGCATGCTCTTTTACGTATACTTGTATACTTCTGTTATCGTATTTGGTATAATATACCAAATATGGTAATAAAAGTTTGTTCGTCTCTGTACCACCCTGTCACCTATTTATGCCGCCAAACAGTACCCGCTTGCACTGGTGTGTTCCGGTCGGAAGGCTACAGAAAGCCAATTACTGGCTCTGAAGCATTTAATCTTAGTCCCTGGCTGCTGCCAGCTGACTTAGCATATATAGTTTTCTTTATTGTTTGCAGATGCTCATGCACTGCAGTAACCATTTCATGTCAGATGGACGTATAGAGATGGAGATATTATAAGTACGTTTGTCACTTCAATGTTATAAAAAGATAATCATGTTGCGGTTTCGCCGCAACTCGGGCTAAGTTTTGACCTGTTTTGGAATGCTTTCGACGTACAAAACCAAATTTATTAAACTTTCATGTGTTTCTTTTTGCTTATTTTTTTATTTACAAAATCGAAGTTTGGACAGGCCTGGCAGAACTGCACATCAGAAAGTCATGGGTTCAAATCTACCATTCGACTACTGTCGTGAGCCAACCACTTCATTTTAAGTTTAGTTGGAGTGGTAAACGGCCGTATGCTATGTATTTAATGTTAAAAGTGTTCCTTTAAACAATAAAAGACAAAAATAAAGAAGAAAAAGAAGAAAGCTTGAAAAGCTTCCTTTTTAACCTTATTCTCCATACTTATTCTTTTTTTTTTCTTTGAAAAATAAAAATCTATAAGCCTTACATAGCAATACAGACAAATTTTCCACAATAGAACATTCTCAACATACTTTTACGCCCTGAAATAAAAAGAGATAAAGAGAATAAACAAGAAATATTTAAATGACAAATATTTCTTACGAGAGCGTTATAATACATTCCTTATTTATTAATGATGTCTAATATAACGCTGACAATTTGAAACTCGGGAATTATTACTCAAGCACCGGTCTGATAATTCGAGTGCACTCAATCTTTTGAACAGCTAAAGTTTCGTTAAATATGACCCCATAAATAAAAATTAATTTTCAATAACTTTGCAGTGCTCGAAATAAAATACTTTATTATGTTTTGGTTAAATAATAATAATCATCTTTGACAATATCCCCTTGTAAGATGACGGTCTAAGAGGAGACCTTCGTTAGTAGTGCACTTTAATGAGTTGTAATAGATAGAATATAATATGAATAATTCATCTACATTTTTGAATAATATATATATACACATATATATATATATATATATATATATATATATATATATATATATATATATATATATATATATATATATATATATATATATATGCTCTAGTAATTTTATAAAACAACAAGTACTGTCGAAGTAAGTGTAGGACAGATTTATCTTATACGATACGCAGGAAGTCGATGGATGCAGGACGATCAGTTCCCTATTTCGTGCCGTTATTTGAGAGAAGACAGCCAATTTTCAACAGTTGATTTAAATGATTTTTTTGTATATAATAAGTGAACAAACGGTCCACTCAATGGTAAGTGGATACTGTGGCCAAATAGACAACTACGTTCTTCCCCGATTAAGAATCAGAATGCAGATGCATTGTCAATCCTAAGGATTAAGATGGAATGCCCCGTTCCCGGTAAAATAGATCTTCGGATCCCTATACTCACCACTCGAATCACAGCACCATTAAGCTGCTATTTTACCCTGTTCTATAAGAGCTTTGTCCCAGGTTGAGCATACCCATTCGTGCTACAACCATAATATAGCTGCAGAATGTCTCTACGTAATGAGAATGAATGTTACTTTTAGATTATGTTTTCATAAAGCTCGAATATGCAATAGTGAATTAATAATAGGAGCAACTAGTATTGCTCTAACTTACATTAAGTATTATTTACTATCATAATATGTCAATTGTACACGGCAGTTTGTCACCAGTTGCGTGACACCATACCATAAAATGTAGCTCTTCAAACGTAGTTCGGCACAGGCCGGTACGGTTTGTGACACTGTTCTGAAACTCTGACTGCAATTTCCCGTTGTAAATATGGTACGTGTAATATTTATTTATCTAAGTCAAAGTAATAATGAAGTAATATGCACCTCATAACCAAATCAAATCTAACGTAACTTATCGCAACTTCAGTTTTTCGTGACAAAAAAATAGGGTTTCTAATATGAGTGACTGTTCTGTGTAAATCCAAATTGGTAAGTAAGCAGTAGCTTCAATTTCTCGAGATTATTTGTGAGTCTTCTTTAGGTAATCTGTTCTTTCACTTTTGATAGCCATGGAAGAATAGAAATTGGCCACAAGAAAGAGGACGAAGACATATCAATATTATATAGTTTGATATGTCGTCTTTGTCCCTTTCATCCTTCCATCATCCGGAAAAACGCCTTGTTAACGAAATTGGTTGATAATGTACGTAATTGGAGTAGGAAAATACATGATTTATTTTTAATAAATGTGGCGGATACCATCCCAGCCAGCTATATAGGTATTCATCAATGTTTTAAGGGTAAGAATGACTTCATGTTTATCAGTGGGAATAAATAAGCATAAATAAGGATAGGCACGTGAGTAAATTACACTTTTACTCAGCTTCCTTTAAGTAATTTTAGTTTTTCGAATAATACATTCAGTCAAACGATTTTCAGTAGTAGCAAAGTAATCACTAGTACATGTCAGTGAGTATGAAATAGTTTATTTAACTTCTAGAAGGTTGAAACAGCTTTCCTCCTTTTTCTTATGTTAAAATATTCATATAATTAATTAAAATTCGGTTTTAAAAGAACTTCATATCATTTCTCTCAAAACTTTAGGAATATTAAGTATAGTATACTTTCCCACACATAAGAAGACAGTTTTACCGATGTGAAACAGTTTTACATTTGAGATATTTTAATTTCTTTACATCTCTACACATTCTTCTTTATTTTCAAAGTAAACTAAATGTAAATGTTTTTAACGAATATACCGCTACCATTACAGCCTATCCAAAGTTCGCAGGCACCTCCCATAGATTGCTTCGTAGGTTGGATATTTACATTGTTGCCACGCTTGGTAGGCGGGTTTGAGTTTTTTTTTTCATTTTTTCTGTTTTTATAAGGACAACTCTGCCGCCCATCTCTTTGTTAATTACTTTCCTGTGCTTACGACACTTACAGGATGATATGGGGTAGTGGATATATTTCACCACCACTCCATGATTAAATTTATTACGTACTTATTTCATAAAATATGTAAAGATCATTTAGTTAATATTTTAGGTTTACTAAATCAGTGCCTACAGGATTTGACGAAACCACGAACACGATTTGCCTTTAAACAGGTTTTTGTACAAAAACATTATATTTCAACCAGTAAAGTTACCCCAGATTAAAAGCCCATATTTTAAAACTGACACGAACGAACTATGGTATGCTTTAATAACTTCATCACTACTGGATTTGTATGGAAATCTTATTGCATATATGAATCTATTTAGTTTGATAGTGATCTGGCTTAATTTATATATTATTTATATTTTTTTAAATTTTGCTCTGTTCTTTAAACACTAACCCCACACTGGAACATCGTATTTTTGTATTTTTGTATCCCTTAACTCACTTTAAAAGGTGAAAGTATTTAAATAAATTACGAGGAATTCATTAAAATTTAAAAGCATAAATTGAGACATTTCGTTTTCTATGGCTCAGAACTATTTGCCACTCCATTGATGAACATCGTTTTTCAATGTAAGAACAAAACGTAAATAATCTTCGCAATCGTCTCTTTACTTCGCTGAGCAATCGCTTAAAATGTAATCATAAGGTAATTATATTTCGCTTAAACGCGAACACTACAAATGAAAAAAAAAAACTAGTTATACAGATTTCATCGCATTTAATTTTTTTTTCGCTTCTATATTAGTTTAAACTTTTTAAAAACTAACGTTTCGGACACGACAGCACCCATGGTCACGGAAGGGCGAGGGGCTTACGTCCTGATGTCATAGTTAACGAAGGCTACCCTTAACTTTTAATTTTAATTTCTTTGGTCCGATCTACGCTGAACGAGCTCATTGCTGGTTAGGATATACGCTCCAAAAATAGGTTGCTTGCTGAAGTTGGACAGCGTCGTTTTTAATTTGGTAAAAACAATCCAATTTACTGCTTTAATTTTCTGCATCTTAACGTCTTTAATTATAATAGGGTGTTTCGTGAAACTAGTAAGGTTATTCTACAATTTCATCAATTGTTCTATTAAGCAATTGTTTAGCAATTGTTCTAAGTCCAGGGTAGAGGGTTTTATTTTCTTCGAAACAGAGAAAATTATTGATTAACAAAAAAATTACTTCTTAATTGATAGGTACCTTTCTAGGCTTTGTTGTAAAAGCGTATTCATTGCCCAATTTGCCGCCGCCGTTCCGTAATATACAATCGATACATAGCTTCCGTAAAAAATTTAAATTGTTCCTCTTAGATCAGCAATCTCAAAGTTAAGTAGTGCAGATATTTTGATAGTATGTAATTTTATAAATAGTGTATGAGCGTGTATATGTGTATGTATGTGTGCTTGTTTATATATATATATATATATATATATATATATATATATATATATATATATATATATATATATATATATAGGTGTGTGTGTTTGAGTATGTATATATTATTTATTGAAATTATGTAATGAAGCGGTGTACTGCAGCTGGTTTGTGTATTTGTTTGTAGCTTAAACTTAATTACGTTCCTGAGTGAATTTCAATGCAACCTCTTACAGTATTAAGAATGTTTTATAAGAATTATGACAATATTACAAGAAATAAATTTTTGTTATTATATTTGGTTTAACACAACAGAACTGCCCTCTGCATATAAAGAATATATAATATATGTATATATATATTTTTATATTTATTTGTGTAATTTTATTTTAAATATATAAGGGTGCCACTGAAAATCAGGGTTGGGGTGTTGTACTTCTGATACATTCCAACATATCCTGAGTGGCTTTCCTTTTTGGAGCAGAGCAGCATTAACGGGTGGATTGTCTTTGTAATACACCCTATGCATTACTCCTTATTCTCTAGTTCTTTATTATTATTATTTTCTTTTTTATATTATTGTTTGTTTTTTTTTTGTTTTTTATTTTATTTTATCATATCTATAAACAAGGAGTGAATGTCCTGTTTCATGATTTTATGTAATTTTTTTTTGTTTTTAGTTTGTATGACTACTTAAATGTTATTTGTTTTATGTAATCCACTTGAATGTGTTGCATGTGCCAAATAAAATCTGTTTCTTTCTTTCTTTCTTTCTTTCAATGAAAGAATTACCGACTCTTTGGAGTGAAGTGACTTGTATTATTTTATCGTGTCGTGGTAATTTAAAAATATTCCCTAAGCCATGTTATTCGGTGGGCGTCGTAAGAGGCGACGTAGGGAAATTGGAACAGGAGATAGGCAGCAACATCTTCCTGGAAACGACTTAAAATAAAAAAACGAAGGTTGTCAACCCCCTGCCAAGCGTGCCAATTATGGCAAAATACCCTGTGTAGAGATTTATGGGGGAGGCCTATATTCATCAGTGGACTATTATAGGCTGTGATAGATGAGGGAACTGGTGTAAATTGTGTAACCAGCTTGTGCTTGTTTATCGGGGGGCACAGCAGTGCCCCCGCCAAGTCAAGCGCGAAGCAAACACTGCCGCACCATCCATTACTGGAACCATTTCGCCGCATTTTCAGGCCCCTATTTGAGAACCTCTGGATAATACCAGAACGCAGAAATTTTCGTCATCCAGTAAACTATAATCACATACTTAAAATCCAAAATTTCAAGTCTGTAGGTCATTTAGTTCCGAAGTTAAGCGAAAGAAAAGTTTCGCATTTTAGACACCCACTCACTTACTCATGATCATCAGAATAGAACTAGTACTTCACATAAACTCAGCTGAAATTTGGCACAGAGTTAGGGTTTAGTGGCCACATAAAAACTATAAAAACTAGGATAATCAAACATCTGGAATACCTGGTGACCCTGATTAGAAAACACAAGAGCCCAACCAAACTATTAGAAGAGATCGACATACCGCCTTTACAAAAAAATATTCAACTTGGTGGGCCGCTTCATTTGATGTCAAAAATCGAAGGTCTAAAGTATCTGATGAAGAACCCTCGGCTGGTCTCAGCTGTTTTAGAGATATGGTAACGCCCCCTTCTACCATTGGTGCATAAAAATCTACTGTCATTGCAAAAATCCAGCGTTCACACATCTAATTTAATCTAGCTAATAATAATAATAATAAATCATTTATTGTGGACCAAAACTTTTATACGTTGTTCACACCCACCAAACTGCGTAACAGTTTGTCGGCGGGATTAGCGCTTGTCTTAATACATTTGGTTCAAATACGTAACTATAAACTAATGAAAATAAAAGTGTAAATAAAGCAAGTTTTAATTTTTTTAAACCGGTATTAAACTATTATTAAGAAATATTTACTAAAATTTAGCCTAACATATAAAAAAAAATAAAAACAACTGCTTTTATTAAGAATTACTAATTACTAACATTTGGCCTATAGAAACTACTACTAATATTAGGATTTACTAACTTTTTCACATTTCTCAACAACTTCGTTAAGGAAAACAGATTTCAATTTATTTTTTAATGTTTGTTTACTTATTCTAGTATTATCCTCTCTCAGCCAATCGAGGTCATTAAAAAGTGTGGGGGTCAAATATTTGTTGGTTCTTTTCCCATAGTAGTTTTTTACTGGTGGTCGCACGAGTTTACGCTCTCTAACGCTTCTAGTATTATACCTATTTTGCACTTGTTCTTTAAATTGGTCGTTATAGAACTGTTCAAGAACCAGCAGGTACTTGACCTTCTCATGTACAGGAAGCATTTTACATGCAACAAAAAGTTTTTCATAATTGTCTTTACATGCAATTTTTGTTTGTGGTTTGACAAGGTATTTTAAAAAACGGATTTGCAACGATTTTATAATGTTAAGCTTATAGCGTCCCACTGCTGGGCAAATGCCTCTCCTTCTGCTTTTAATACGCGTATAAGTAAAATTAAAGGAAAACTCTGGATAACACTAAATTGGCTTTTATACTTATACTTACAAGTTTACAAGAAAAAATAGTCGAACGATTAACTTTATTCTACTCGAACATTACTCAAATTCCTTTAAGGTACCGTGGACATGAATTCATGTCCGCATTACGTGCTGCTATTTTCTTCATTAATTGATAAAAAATACAGTATATTTTCAATTGAACACTATTTCATTCGATTCTGAACGAACTAAAGAGTATTCTGAAGAATTATATTCACTCGGTTACATAGACAAAATCAAATATAACAGCCATTGGCTTTTGTGCTGTTGGTGTTGTTAGTTGCGTAATCGTTGAAGTTTTGTTATCGTGATTTTAGTTGGATTTTCTTTCAAAAAACTGTAAGTAATGTTATTTATCTTTAGTACGTAATGTTTTTGAATGATCTAAGTTACAACAACAGTAACTTTTTATGTTTCAATTGATAAAAAAGTAGAATCAAAAACCTCTACGCGAACAATTCATAACGGTCAAGATTTCTAATAAAATAATAATAGTATATTTCTTATTCGAATACCATAGTAAATACTTTTACTAGGAATTGCTAAATGTTATATCTATATTATAGTATAAGAAAAATAAAGGAAGACGCTATAATATATACACAAAAACGTTTTGAAAATGAGGTTACAAAGCGCGCGCAAACTGTCTATTGTCGAATTTTTAGCAAATGTTTGCAAGTTAAAAAGTAGTATTATTATAATTATTACATGCATAATTTCGGTTCATTTAGGAAGAATATGTTGTATTGATTGTAAGGACATAGAAATAAAATAAAAACTTACGATATTTCATTCGTAAAATAAAATTTGTTGTCAGTAAGTACACTTTATCAAGATCCGTTAGAAACAAAGAGCTGTACAAAATAAAATAAACATTTAGATGTTATGGTTATTGTTTCTACTTATCGAAAATCTTATCAGCTTTAAATAACTGTAACAAAAACCTCTTTAAACATAAGTGAGAAACATAAATGTTTATAACAAGTGCCGCCAGCTGAGGTGACAAAGCTGTTTTTTGTTACGGCGGGCGCAGTAAGAGAGAGGTTAAATAAACAAATTATTATTACACTAGACTTACCAGAAGATACTGTTTGTTTTCTACCGACTAGAAATATGTGTATGCAGTTAAATAATGCTATGTTAAAAGCGATTCCGCACCTCGAGATAAAGTTAGTTGCTAAAGATTCCTTGGATTGTTCAAAATGTATGATAACGAAAGCCCGGGCATGTTTACAAAAATATGAAGATGATGCGTCGATGACTGCTGTACTGGAAGAAACTATAATCATTAAAGAGGGACCTAAAGTAATGCTTAGGATAAATATTGATGTTAGTTTAGGTTTAGTGAATGGGTCATTAGGCGTTGTACAAAAAGTGAGGTGGGACCCGGAAGACCAAACAAGGCCTAAACAATTGGTAGTAAAATTCGCTAATAATTTGATTCACGAATTATTGCCTATTTAGTCAAAATTTGAGATTATACCCCGGGCATACGTGTACAGGGAACAATTCCCAATCTGTGTGACGTATGCCCTAACAATTCACAAGAGCCAAGGTCTAAGTCTAAAAAATGCCCTCATGGACATTGGTGACTCCATATTCACTTGTGGCCAAGCCTACGTGGCGCTTTCACGAGTAACCAATCTTCATGGGATGAACCTCATAAATGTTGACTTCAAGAGTATAAAAGCTCAAGCTTCAGCGATCACCGAATACAACCGGCTTAGGCGTAAATACCGCGCCGATCTTTCAGATTTTAAACCGTCTAAACCGTCTAAAAGAATAAATAGTGAACGCGAATGGGCAATACGAAAAACTGTTGCTACTGTACAAGAATCAGAACCGGAAAAAAAGAAAAGAAAGATTTGTAATAATAAAAAAATTACTCCTAAAAAGAAAAAGAATGTGTCGAATAAGAAAATCTAATAAAATAAATCAATGTGCCCACGTTTCTACAAAAAGAAGTGAAATCTCACCAAAAACATTCTGTAAAAAACTAGCCAAGTCTCAATGGAGCTGCTTGTTTATCTCTAAAAAGTAATGAAATCTAGACAAAGTCGTGCCAAGTCTACGCTTCCATACTGCGATTTCTTTATTATTGTAGTTAATGTTGTGTGACTTGGCCGTTGATGGGTACACAAGGGTACAAAACCAGGCACTACATGACACCCTTGCATCAATCTGTCGCCAGAACCGCTGCCCATTGACGATAGAAAATTGCCACTTGAAAAACGTTGATTGAATAACCAGTCAACTGTCCTTAGAACTGATCTGACCTCAGGACATAGTCAGTTCATTTTGCATAGATCGGACCATAAACAATAATTAAAAAAGCTGAAGGTACTCCGGGTTTAACAATGACATCGGGACGTCAGTCATCTCAGTCCCCCGTGACCATGGGTGCTGCAAAGCGCCCGAAACGTCGGGAATTAAAAATAAAAAGTAAAAATAAACGCGATAAAATATAAGAAGACATTATTTTGCTTAGATTTATTTTACATTTGTTGTTTATATTTATCAAAGCGTTGTTTCTTGTTAAACTATTACGCCACGTTTAGCAGGTGATAGTAATAGTGATACCAAGGTATTTTTAAACAGAACTTCCTTTATTATTCTTACATTCTAGTTTGAGGTCGAATTTCATATGTGGAAAAAAATACGCTTCATTACTGACTATTCTAGTGTAAGACAGAGAGCTTTGAATGAAATTTTGGTAAAACAACGCTTAAGTAATTGTGCTTATCTGAAGTACTATCGTAATTGTTCTAGTTTTTCTGTGCTACGATGATTTAACATTATCTCTGAATATGAATAATTTTTTCACTTTATTTCGTTTTAATTTTACTTTATAGAATAAGGGTGACAAGCAAGCACTCAGTGCACCTGATGGAAAGTGGATACTATGGCCTATAGACATACATTTATCTTCAATAGAAACCCAAAACGCAGATGCGTTGCCACCCCTAAGGACTTAGATGGAATCCAGTAAAAAGGGTCTCCAGTTCTCTACACTCATCATATGCATAGCATCATTAATCTGCTATTTTACGCTGTTATTCTGTGAGAACGACCATGGTCCTTCCCCGTTCGAGCCGACCCATTCATGCTACAAACATAGTATAGCTACACCATGACTCTTACGAGTAAAATTTTATTTTTTATTTAAAATGTGTCTTTGTATTTGCTCCAAAATTGTCCGCGTGACATCGGCCTTTTTAGAAGGAAATGTCATAAGATTAGCGGTCATAGTACGTCAGAAGTTTCATATCTTTGACCCAGTCAGCCATCGTCGTTGTGGATTATTTCCATGTATTCTGTAGGTTTATTTCCATCTATGGCTTATTAAAAGAAGCTCTGAGCTTTTCTATCATAATGAAAGAAATAAAAAGAATCAAACAAACCCACGCACATGATTCAGCCACTTAAATTTAAATATTCAATTAAAGGCATAAAAAAATAAAAAAAATACGTAAAAACTTAACAGATAGATTCAACAAAACGTATGTAATGTATAAATTAATCTTAAAGTACGTTCGTCATGTGTGTTGTGGCTTGGAGCGCGTTAGACAAACGGACCTCACCCAGCTTTTGATAATACTAAAAAATAAAACCACCACTTGCTCAACCTACTCGAAAGGGACAAAACGGGCCACGGTATACCGCTATATATATATATATATATATATATATATATATATATATATATATATATATATTTATATATATATATATATATATATATATATATATATATATATATATATATATATATATATATATATATATATTCGCCTCATAGACACCCACCAGACGAAATGTGGTGATGGTTTCTCGAACACCGTCAACACACGGATTGAATGCCTAATACCATACTACTTGCTAAATTTTTAAAGTATAGTAGAGGGCCTGGCGGACGACGTCCTTCCCTGAAAAAAACTTTAGAAATTCAATGATAAACACACGTACAGAAGAATTATACACATATATTGAAATATGTATATGGTGTTGCTATTTCGATATGATTTCGGCGGAAAAAGAAATATTTTCTCTCTTTCGTTCATTTCGACGAATATTTAGTAATGTTTTATTTTGTCAACTTATCATTTTTCGGCTGCTAAATTAGCTTATATAAATATTTCCTCAATTACATCATGTTAATAATAAAATCTGCAACTGCGTAGCTATTAAACGGACCGCGCACGTAGCCGAGTTGTGGAATTCATAAAACTTGTTTCATTCGCAACCGTAAAAGATACATTATATTATATCGTTCCCTATACGCACGCAACGCCGCCGCTGTGATTTCTTTATAATGCCAATTTAATTATTTCCGACATAGAACTATATACATATTCTTGAGTTAAACTGAAGCAAAAACCATGCCTTGATAGTGAAATCACATTTTATTTTATGTTAAACAAAATTACAATTACAAAATGAAAAGGATATGTTTATGGCAAATTTTAGGCCCTGAGGACAATTACTAAACTTGATCAATATACACTCTTTTGATATTCTTTTTTATTGCTTTATGTATGTTCTTACTAAAACATCGTACTTATGTAGTTATATTTTTTATTTTAATTACAATTGCACCGTGTAGACGTGGTGTAGTCTGCCTCATACCATCCAGCATCCATATCAGCAGCATCCTCCTAACAACGACTAAAAATAAAAATAAACTGCATTTGCCAACCCGCTTGGAATATAAGGAAATCTATAGTGGCAGCTTATGGTTAATAGGCTGTAACGGTAACGGTAACGGTATAAGGAGCCTTAAAGAATGTGCCTTAAAGATATTAAATTGCGCCGAATATACAGCATATAAAAAGTGTTTTTAATGTGGAAGATATCAATTTCCATTCAAAGGAAACACTACTTTGTTTTGAAAAAAAAATAAGAATAACCACCTTCAAATTTTTTTGAGTCGCTTACTTGAGCCGCTGAGATTAAAACCAACCAAAATCCAAAAATTATACGGTCTTTATTTTATTTTATTATTCGATAGGGTCTATGAAAAGGGTAAAATTTTTCGAATAAATATTATAGCTTAAACTAAAAGAAGGCTACGATACCAAGCAATTGGTACCCATCATATTAGGTTGAAGGACACGACCTAGATAAAAGAACTAAATTATCTTGTGTTAAAAATAGTGGCTAGACAAGGTGATATTGTGTCTAATATAGATGCCATAACTTTAACCGAAATCGCCCATAATTTTACCGTTTTAATCACATCAATAGTTTAAAAATATTTAACGTAATATCTTTGGACATACTCTATGGAATTTAAAAGTATTTGAACAAACTACGCAACCTCTGACTATTCTTTTTTCGCATTATCTCCTGGAACTCAAGATCAAATAGCTAAACTGTATTGGCTATTAACTCCAAGGCTGTAGGTTGTGATGAGATTAGTTTATTAATGATTACAGCCTTACTTGACTTTCTTCTGCCAGCTATCACTCATGTTATTAATTACTCACTGGACTCAGGCATGTATCCAAAATTGTGGGAAGGAGTTTCTAAACGTCCTCTCTCAAAAATACCTAATTCTGAATACCAAATCACTATCGTCCAATTTCTATTCTTCAATATCTTTTAAAAGTTCTAGAAGCCTGTATGCGTAAGCAATTATCTATTTTCATTAAAAAAAAACATAACCTACTGGATATCTTTCAGTTTGGTTCGGTTCGGTCAGGGTTTTGCTCTGCTCACAGTACCACCACCGCACTTATTAATATCACAGATCACATTAGAAAAGGGATGGATGAACGGAAAGTTGCGGTGGTGTCATTTGTTAACTTTTCAAAAGATTTTAACACAGTCGGCCAGAATATCCTCTTCTCCATTTTAACTCTCAGATTCTCATCCCCAGACTTGACTAGTTCTCATACTATCTTCGCAGTCGTTAGCAATCGGATGGGTCAGGGCGTAGTTTTCTGCTTGTGTTGACGTTGAAGCTGGCGTACTGCAAGGCGATATATTATCTCCAATACTGTTTTCGTTATTAATAAACTCAGTATCTAATGATTTCAGTTGCACATACCATCGGTATGCCGATGATCTTCAGCTATATGTAAAATCCAGTACTGATGCTATAAATAATGGAATCGGGAAACTATACACAAACTTGTATAGCATCCATATCTAGTCACATAGGTTTGGTGTTTCAGTCAACTCTTCAAAATGTAAAGCAATGGTTGTTGGTAGCTCCAGAATGTTGAATTGATTGACTATAGAAACATCGAACCAGTTTTATACAATGGATTTTCAATTCCTTTTTCTCATCCCATAGTCAATTTGGGTTTACAAATAGATCACTGTATGAACTTGGGAGTACAGATCTCGGAAATTAATCGTAAAGTTGTCCCCAATCTACGTCCTTTCTATCGTATTAAAAAATTCTCACCCTTCAAAACCAACTTTTTGCTGGTTAATTTCCTTATTCTTCCTATTATAGCCAATGCAGATGTGTGCTATCCAGACGTCTCGCAAAATATTCTTAATAAGTTGGAACGCCTTTTCAACAACTGTAAAAGATTAATCTTCAACTTAAAACAACGAAAATATGACCTCATCACTGCTTTTCATTTCAAGTTTAAATGGCTTTCTATTCGTCAGAGGCGTTGCTTCTGAATCTCACTAACCCTTTTCTTGTTATTTAGTGATCCAACGCCTCTTACTAAAATTAAGGATAATTTAGGTCGCGCGCTGCTCACGCATCTACACGGTCGCGCAGTCTGTTGTGCGTGTTGTGTATGAAGAATTCAAAATGTCCTCAAGTGTTAAAATTTTTCGAGCTGCAACATTGTAATAAACTAGATTCTAGCTTTTATCGATAACAAGAAAGATGTTATGGTCGACGAAAGTCTCATACATATGCGTAAGTGCTTTCTCAGAAAGTGATATTGAAACAGCAAAGAACTTTTTGTTTGATTCGTCCCAAAGACATGCAAAATAGTTCTGAGAAAAGATAATCAAAAAAAGGACAGCAAGGCTCGGAAGGGTCCGGAAAATATTATCTGTCTGCTACGGGATGCACGTACCGAATGTTCCCGTGTTTACTGCTAGGGCTCTTGATACTTCCTGCCGTCTTATGAGACCATGTAGACGTGATAAAAATTCTTAAAGCAACGAGATATCAGCATGATTATGAAGAACTGTGCAAAGCAGGAGGACCTAGACCCGCTAAAGTTAGAGTTTGATATCTTTAAGGATACGTCGGTGGTAAATAACTATGGATGCGATTAGACATGTGTCAATCATTCAGTTCTCGTGGCCGAATCATTCTAGTACATTTGGTCACACGTAATAGTACATTTGAATCCATCATTCAAATGGATCATTTCGGGCTTCAGTACCCTACACTAAAAACAATTAATTCAGATCATTCGGGATTTGATCGGTTTTTGAGTCATTTAAAATTCACACCAATCACGTGTTAAAGTTTCCGTCAATTGTTTGTGATTGGTTTTACCGCAAAATTCAAAAACAGATGAATGAACCATCAATACTTTTCAGTGTACCAGCTCAAACGAACGAATCATTCATGATTGACACATGTCTAGACGCAACATTAACTTGCGTCGCGGAGGGTTCTTACAAAATAGCTTCGAGTGTCTAAGTGATCCTATAGGATTGCCTCCCTTACCTGGTGAAGGGCATTATAATGTAAACGATATCTTATTATGAGAATCAATATATCGAGACATAGAACTAAAATAAAATTAATCTGAAGGTAATCGTATCGTGCCTCTACCCGACAGTAAAACGTTGCGTGAATCACTCAAGACGGCGGTAACGATGACTCACCTGGCGCAGGCTCAGGTGGGCCAGCCGCCGCCATCGATGCCTACAGCTGAGGACGTAAACGCCGAGAACTGTGCCGACGCAAGCGCGAGAAACACGGCCATCGCCCACATATTTCCGAGCGACCCAATATTAGTGCAGGTTAATAAAAGCGTAAACGCTGATGTATTCACAACGAATTTCCTCGATACACGTGGTATAGGGCATACAAATTCTGTGTCAGAAATTGTTAGCGAAGGCAATTAGAGATCAGAAGTAAGTCGTTTTTCTTGATACGGAGAGAAGACTATTTTGGAGGCTGGAGACAATTTCAGAATGGCAGAAATTAAGGTCCCAGTATACATTTATAATGTGGCCAAGGGATTGTCTGTGAGTGATATAACCGATTACGTAAAGATAGAGAATAAACTTGACGTCAACGTAGAAAAGATGAAAATGAAGACAAAAGAAGATTACGATTAGAGTCGTAAATTGAATGTATTTATGTCAGAAATATTTTGGCCGGAAGGAGTAGCCTGTATGCGTTTTATTGACTTCAAATATTGTCAAAAAGGAAATTCTGTCAAAGCCGGGATGAAAAATCAATTTTCAAAATAGGTTACACCAAATTAGTCAGTTTTAACTGTAAGAATATAGTTCGATCAGTGGAGTGTGTGTGACGGCTATGTCGCTCAGCGGACGTGGTTGACCTACAGAAGACCTGGCTGCTGTCACGTGACCTCGCGTTCCTGGGAACCATCGATAGTGACTTCGCCTTCGCGGGCACCTTAGTTTCCGATACTGCGGCCGGTGTGTTATGCGGGCGATATGCCCTATGGAGGTGTGGCCCTTCTCTAGAGAAAATCTGTGTTTCCTTACGTAACCGTACCGCTTCCGGCGATTAAAATGGAGCTAAGTGATCGTTATATTATAGTCTTTTTAGTGTATAGGCCGATAGATAAAAAAGAAAATCTAGTGGAATTCACAGACTGTTTTAGTGAGATGGCGGCTATTATTGAAGTTCATAATGTGGAAACTGTGTTTAGGTTAGGGGACTACAATATGGTCCCTGGTGAGTTTTTTGACACAAAACTATTGTCATTTTACTCTGAACAGTTATGGACGTGTGCAGACCGAGAAAAAGAACCCCTTTGTCGTATCCCCTCAGTTTCAAGGCACTCCCCTTGTTGCCTCAGCCAGTATCGGAATCCTCGGCGTCGACATATCGAGTGACGTGCAGTTTCGTGGTCACTTGGAAGGGAAGGCCAAATTGGCCTCTAAAAAGCTTGGCGTGCTCAGCAGAGCGGGACAGTATTTCATGCCGGCACACCGCCTGCAACTTTACAAGGCGCAGGTTCGGCCGCACATGGAATACTGTTCCCATCTCTGGGCTGGGGCTCCCCAGTACCAGCTCCTTCCACTTGACCGCATCCAGCGCAGAGCGGCTCGAATCGTCGACGACCGAGTGTTTTCCGATCGGCTCGATTCACTGGCGTTGCGAAGAGATGTTGCATCTCTTTGCGTATTTTATCGCATCTATCACGGGGAGTGCTCTGAGGAATTGTTCGGATTAATCCCAGCCGCCAAATTTCGTGAACGCACGACACGGCAAACGTCCCGATACCATCCACACCATCTGGATGCTTGGCGGTCCACCACTGTACGTTTCACAAGGAGCTTTCTTCCACGTACAACCTCTCTGTGGAATAGTTTATCACCGGCGATTTTTCCGAACCGATACGACCTGGGGACCTTCAAGAAAAGAGCTTACTCCTTTCTAAAGGGCCGGCAACGCACCCGCAATTCTCCTGGTGTTGCGGTTGATCATGGGCGGCGGTAGTCACTTAACATCAGGTGAGCCGCATGCTCGTTTGCCCCCTCTTCTATAAAAAAAAAAACTTGTTACTGTTGGATACTTATACTTTGGTGAGCGTCGCGCACGGTAGTTTAAGGTGGCTAGACCATGTAATTTCTGCATGTGTTCTTTACAACACGTACTGGTCCGATCACTTTTTAGTATTGATAGAATGTAATTTCAATATTTTAACACCAAAATTAGTTCATTCGAATAGCTGTATTAATAAAATCGTATGGGGATAGCGTGATAATGATCAAATTTATAAATAATATAATGAATGTAACTCTAGGTTTAAACTAAAATAGATTTTCCAGCAGGGTTTTCGGAATGTTGCGGTATTCTGTGTATGAACATATTATTGTGTATATACTTTCGTAGGCCGCTATTTGTAGCTATAGGGTTAGGACAGCGCGAAAAGGTAAATACTCACCTGGTTGGAATAAACATGTTCTCGAGGCGCGTGTGAAGGCTCGACTTTGCTTTCAAAGCTGTTCGCTACATGGCAGACCAGAGCCTGGTCACGCATATAATAAAATGTATGAGTTGAGACGCATTTTTAAAGCAAAATTTAAATGGTGCCAAAATAATCAGACACAAATAAAAACGGATATAGTAGCTGAACGTCACAAAAGAAAGAACTTTGGTCAGTGTTGGAAAGCCATCACTAAAATGAGCCATAAGTCGTAACTTAAAGTACATTTAAGTACCTGGGAAACAGGATCACAGAGGACCTGAAAGAAAACCAGGATATTGAGAGGGAGCGGAGGTCTTTATCCGTCCGCTGTAATATGTTGACCCGCAGATTTGCTAAATACACTGATGAAGCAAGGATTACGCTTTTCAAGGCGTACTTTCAATCATTTTATACGTGCAGTACGTACGTACGTACGTACGTAAAATACAACAACGCATTCCGGGTATTAACGGGGCTGCCGCGTTTCTGTAGCGCTTTTGCTATGTTTGCGGAGGCTCACGTAGATGGCTGCGCCGGCATAATGCATAAATGTTGCGCTTCACACCTTAGGCGCATTCGCAACAGCCTCAACAGCATCTTGCGCGCGTTGGCAAACCGCTGGGACTGGTATCTTGGGGGCAGCGGCGGGTGCCATGTTTTTTTGCGTGATTCGTCTGTTTGACAGTGTTTTATGTTTTATGTTGAATTGTCCATTTACTAAGTTTAGTTATAAGCTCAAAAAATTGTTACTAACTTATATGGATCATGATGTCCGAATAAGTGTTTATTATTAATATTAATTTCCAATTTCAGTATTCAACTCTTGACCGTGAGCCTCGTTCCTCTAACGTCCTTAAGAATCACATACCTCAGCATAGTACTGGTTTCTTTAATTTTTCTTTTACAGTTCGGGCAATACTTTACTGGAACGCCTTACCCGTTGATATAAAAAAGCACGTATACATGCAGCTCGACAGACTAATTGCCCATGACACTTCCAGAAACGAGAGTTAGTGCCTCACAGTTGGATGTGTAAAGACTGTATTTTTTTAATTTTAAAGGAAAAGAAAGGAAAAATAAAGACTTCAATTCATTTGTATAGCCATTCAATCATTTCAATTGTATTAGTGTGGCATTATATTTTACAAAAGAGAGCTTTGCAGCCGCGCTTGCTTAAATAGTCGTTACTAATCTTTGTAACTTATTACTCTCTAAACTTTCCCCGAGATGAATAGTTCGCTACCTGATTGAAAGAGCACCGGAGATTCAATTTGCTGAGCAATGTCGGCTCTATCACTATTATTGATGACTTCACTTTACATATGAAATAATATAAATACTAAAGTTAGTTTAGTAATCACAGGCCATTTTATTACTCCCTTTCATAAAATTACGGTTTTATTTAAAAAAATATGTCTAATTAAGTTTTACGCTACTTCAGGAATCTGTGTTACGAATAAATGAGATGATCCAAAATGGACCAGATCTATCTTTACTAACTCCAAAACACTAATAGAATTACGTTTAATTCAGAAAACAATTGATACATTTTATATTTCAAATAATAACCAATGATTTATATTTTCGCTATAAATTTAATAATTACAGATAAAACTGAAACCAAGAATCAGGAATTCATTAATCTGACCGCTTATCATACGTTCAACACTAGATAAGTTTTAATACAGAAGTTTAGCCCAAAAAAAGGAAATGAAAAACAACGGTACCTATTATAACATCCGTATCTACGTTCAGACATTACATTTAGTAAAGCATTAGACTGCGCACGCAATGTCGATAGTTAGATAGCGATTGGGACATTACACGTGGTAATTAGCCCGTACGTATCGAGCTCTGTAATTACGGTCCGTAGCAGCGCAATTGATCTTGTTGGTCTCGTCCGTATTCTAACAAGAGTATCATTAGTTTATTTTTTATAGTATAAGGAGTCACTCTTTTTTTTGGAATTTATTCTTAGTTATCAAGTTTTAAGGGTAACAAACGAGCACTTAGCCCACCTAATGGTAAACGGATGCCGTGGCCCATAGATATCTCTAATTATCCCCGATTAAGAAACAACATGCAAATGCGTTCCCACCCCTGAGTAGCATTAAGCTGCTATTTTGTGAGAGCGTGGTCCTACCCTAGTTAAGCTGACCCACTCGTGCTAAAACCATAATATAGCTGCAGCTTGGCTCTACCACGTTATTTAAGTATGTGGATTAAAAAAACAAAAATATGATATATATATAAGCTTAGTAAAGATAACTATCTCGATTTAAAATATTAAATTAATAAAATTTCTGTTTTATATATAATTATTATTTATAATATATAAATATATATATATATATATATATATATATATATATATATATATATATATATATATATATATATATATATATATATATATATATATATATATTATATATATATTTATAAGCCTGTCACTTAGAAAGGTAGGCAGAGTTTACGGACTTCCATTTGGCACGATCCTGACACATCTCTCTCGCTTCCTATACCTACATATTGTAGTAGTTATATAACATACATATCATAGATATACTCGTATTAAGATAGTTATTTCATCACAAGTCTGCGTACCAGCTTAATACTGCTGTGTTTCGTATAGTGAGTGTAGAAAACCGGAGATCCTTTTATTGGAAATGAGGCATTCCATCTTAATCCTCATGGGTGACAACGCATCTGCATTTTGATTCGTAATTGAGAATAGATGTAGATGTTCATTAGCCACAGCAACCATTTACCATCAGGTGGACTGAATAAAAAACTTAACGGTTTTTTTATCCGTTTCAGTGGCCATAGGAATATAATTTATGTGACGATTTAAGAATTTATATACTACCCCAATTCATCCCGTGGGTGCAGTACGAGTTATAAAGATATGTCACAGTATCTTTCTGTTAAAAACTTAATTTAAAAAAGCCAGCTTGCAAGCATGGCAACTATGACGAATATTCCTCGGCATTTGTTCAGCAACGGACTTTTGATGGATTTTAGTAGTGAGGAAGCTTAATGTAGATTAAATAGTAAAATAAAAATTTCATCCCCTGTTTTGACAGCCTTAGGAGTGGAACTAATTTCTACACATTTATGTGGGATAATTCTAGAAGCATAGCCTAACGAAATAATAATAATCAAAATCGGTTCCCAGTTGATGAAAATATCGCGTCACAAACATCCAAAAAGTATAAATCCCTCTAATTTGAACCTTTTCTAGAGCCGACTTAATACTAAAATTACGATATTTTTGTAAAATGCACATTGTAAAAAGTTATATATTTAATATTATACAGTTCAAAAAAATAACTAACATTACCCCTCAACGTTGACTAATAGTAGTGGAACGATAACACGTAAATGGAAAATCTAATTGAAACATGAACTTAGCAATATTGTCAAAGACAAAATGCTCCCCTCTCGAGCGAGTTGAATGAGCAATTTTCTCACCTTGTACAACTATAACAGTAACATTAGTCACAACATCATTATCAATAATGTTTCCGATAGAGTTGGCGAAACGTAACCCCCTCCTCTCCCACACACCCACCCATTTGTTTCACCCTCGCTCTATTGGTCGTAACGAAAGGTTCATATAGTAAAAAGAACTTGATGTATGAATAAAAAGAAACCAGCAATTCGGAAGTGATTCCGCAGGAACATGAAATATGTATAATAACTTTTGGAATTCTATCCAAGGCTTTTTAAAAGGGCCTTTTAAGGCTTCTTTACTTAGCTTCACAAAGATGAAACTCTTGAATAAATAATTTTTTTATTGCTATCAGTTTTTATTGCTTTATAGATTTTCAAAACAAAATGTAAAAACTTTACAAAATTAATACTTACAATACATTTTGCAATTTAGTTACTGTAATTAGCCAACCAAATGCCTTGATATGCTTTTTTATGAGGAAATTTTGTAATTATAATTAATATTACATAAACACTCACGCCTGTCACCCAGAGGGGTAGGCAGAGACTACAGACTTCCATTTGGCACGATCCTGACACACCTCTCTCGCCTCCTTCACATCCATACACCTACGCATGCATGCTCGTCGGTTAAGGGTACTCCTAATTTGGCCCGTTTTCAATAAATCGCCAATTTGGTCGATAAATTTTCGCCTAGGACGTCCCTTTCCGACTCTGCCATTCATTTCTGCAACATAAATTTTCTTTGTCACTCTTTCCTCATCCATTCTTTCCACATGACCAAACCACCGAAGCATTCCTTTCTTAATCCTGGTCACAACATCATCTTGCAAACCACACTCTTCTCTTATCACACAATTTTTCACCCTGTCATTCAGATTCAGCCCTAACATACTATAACTACTGCATTTATTCTACTCTCGTGCTTCTTCTGCCATACCCAACTTTCACTACCATACGTTAAAGTAGGGACCAACACAGCATTGTGAATTGCCATACGTGCCTTTTTTGACACATTTTGACTCTTCACAACAGAGTGCAGGGCCCCATTTACTCTGTTTCCTGCATTATAATATATTTATAACGCAGGAAACAGAGTAAATATAAAAAATACGTATAATTAATATTGTACGTACTTTTTGTACAAACCATGTATGAATATGCAATACCCCATATAATCCCGCGGGAATCGTAAGAGGCCACAGAAGGAAACAAACCAGTTCGGCAGCAACGTCTTTCTAATATCAACCAAAAAAAACTGTAGTTGATAACCTACCTGCGAAGCCAGATAACTATGTGTAAAATTTCATTTCAAGGTAATCATTGAGGTAGGGCCTATGTTCAGTAGAGGATTTTGATAGGCTGTAATAGTAATGGTTTTAGCATTTCGATATGTTTATCTTTTTTATTTTTTTATTTAGGTACACAAAACAGAGTAACACCAAAACATGAACAATTGAAAATAATAAATACAAAGTTACAATCTGGATGGTATTCCAAAACATGTGCACACAACATGATATTAAGTAACAGTTACGATTTTACAGCACAAATAATTATAACCTTACTTATAAACATACTATACTTATGAACTTATGTTGTGAAAATTTTTGAAAAATGTTCATTAACCTATACATTTAAATTTAAATTTTAAGCCTTGAATGCCTTATTTACAAAATATACCTAATACGGATTTTTTGAAATTATTTAATTTCAAAAAGTCATTTATTTTATACTCAAATGTAAGTCTGTGCTTCTTGTTACTAAATGATAAGAAAAAACATTTCCTCGTATTCATATGCATTAGGTTTTCTTTACACCAATTATGAATGGAGTCTAAATTCGATCGAAGATTGAACGAATCGCTGAGTGTATAACGGAAAATAGATTCAAATCATCTGCATACAACAGGCATGGACATGTTTATTTATCATTAAGATCGTTAATAAACGTAATAAAAAATAAAGGACCTAAATGGGACCCTTGTGGCACACCCGCTGCCACAGAAACGGGTGAGGATTTGAAACCTTTTATAGTAACTAACTGACTTCTCCTGTTGAGGTTTCAGTCCATCTCAACAGGTGCTCCCGTGTGTGCAGGTAAGAAAGGGAGAAAGAATTAAATATATAAATTAAATAGTTTATGTTGTTGTTTGGAAGACGCTACCATTGTCGCCTCTTACAACACCCACGGGAAGATATGGGGTCGTGGATATTCTGATACCACCACTACACAGTACGGAGGTGCTAGAGCTCTTTTTTTTAAATTAGAAATCACTGGATAGAGATCCTAATCCGTCTTGGATTAGGACTCTTACGTTATTAGTTGTATTGAAAATTATATTTATGTTTACTATTTTATTAGGGCATTTAAGATTCGCGTCGAAAATTTCATGTTTTAGGGTTTTTTCAAGATCGATATAGTAACGATATGAGCAGATTGTTTGCAGAAAATTACGACTTTAAAAATATGAAGTCGTTGTTTAGTGCACAACAACACAAAATCATAGCTTTTAAAGACGGTTTTTTGAGTGAAGACAAACACCACAGTGTTTTACGAAAATATGTGTCCAAGTTATCTTACAGGTGGAATACAACATTTATTATAAGCTAAAATAATTTATTTTAAGCGTTCCTATAATCGAATATATTGTTTTTAGTGCAACACAGAGCCTAAATTATGAAAATAATTCGGCATAATATTAAAAAAACAATACTTCATAATCACCAAAACTGAAACCAACACCAATGGAATTGTTAAAGAATAAAATAATTTATACAAATTAGCTTCCGATATTATGGTTAGTTCGGATATTAATTTCATTATGTTTTCGCACCGACCTCCTAAGCTCTTCTACATGGAAATTATTTTATTCTTTTAGTTCCAATATTATCAAGATGATTCATACTAGATGCCCCTAGTGCCTAGTATCTTACGCTACTCACGCACACAGAGAAAACATTGTAGGTGCGTAAATATTACGCTATTCTAGAGTGAATTTGACTTGGTCATATTTTAATATAGGTACGCTCTTACAGTAACAATAATAATAAATCTATGAAATAATAGGCCGGTCATATCTTTTGACAAATACTCTAGACACTTGTGCTCCTAAATGCACTCTCGAAATGTTAACAATATATTCTTTATAAAAGTAAATTCTACTTTTACGTGCCTACATGCTTACATACAGTTATGCAAGTTGAAATAATTTAGTAAAAATGTTTTATATTTAGCTAAAGTGTGTGTTCCTCAAGTCAGTGGTAATTCATGGAATTAAAATGTGATCCTTCATTGGTGTGAGACATCTAAAATTCACTTAGCGTGCAATGGAAACTTTTCGGCGGGATAAATCCAAATTTAATATATTTACGGAAAATCAAGATCAATAATTGATACCGGGTGGCCCATAAGTCCCTTGAAATGTAAAAAAATAATTAAAAAAAACTAATGACATTATGAAAAAGGTTTTTATTTTGTCATAATCCTTATAAAATGGGAATTATTTTGTGAAAATTACATCATCTAAATGTAATCCGTTACGATCGCGGCACTCCTGTAAGCGACGTTTAAAATTATCCATCACTGCGCGGCAAGTAAGCTCTGTAATGTTTGCCATTTCTCTTTGGATATTTTCTTTCAGGACGTCAATTGTCCGCGGGTTGGTTTTGTACACTTTAGTCTTAAGATAACCCCATAAGAAAAAGTCCATTGGGGTCAGATCTGGACTACGTGGTGGCCAAGGAATATCTTTTTTTTTTTATAGGATAGGGTGACAAACGAGCACACAGTCTATCTGATGGTAAGTGGTTACTGTGGCCCCTAGACATCTACATTTATCCTCGATTACGAATCAAAATGCAGATACGTTGTCACCCGTGAGGACTAAGATGGAATGCCTCGTTTCCAGTAAAAAGGGTCTCCGGTTCTCTACACTCACCATACGAAATACAGCAGCATTAAGCTACTATTTCACGCTGGTATTCTGTGAGAGCGTGGTCCTTCCCCGGTCGAGCCGACCCATTCGTGCTACAACTATACTACTAATATAACTGTAGCATGGCTCTACCACGTATAAAATCTTCTCTTGGAGAGATCACTTTATTAGGGAAAAGTTGACGGACGACCGGCATAGCGACGTTAGAGGTATGGGCAGTTGCTCCATCTTGTTGAAACCAGGTCAGCGTATTGAAGCCTGGAAAATTCTGCAACTCTGGTGTAAAAAAGTCCTGGATCATAGCTACATACCGTTGTGAAGTAACAGTAAGCGCGCGGCCTCTGCAGTCCTCAAAAAAGTAAGGGCCTATAATGCCATGCGCTGACATAGCCGCCCAAACTGTCACTTTAGGGCTATGTAAGGGCTTTTGATGTTTGCCATTTGGATTTTCGCAACTCCAGTAGTGACAATTTTGCTTATTGACATGGCCGTTGATGTGAAAGTGAGCCTCATCAGAGATTAACACCTTATTAAACGGAGTAAAGCGGTTCAATATTTCATTTGCGAAATTTAGTCTGTGGATAGTGTCAGTATCTTTTAATTCCTGTACTATCTGAATCTTGTACGGGTGAAGATGTAAATCTTTCTTTAAAATTCGCTGTAACGATGTTCTGGGTAAGTTTAATGCACTGGAACGCTTACGAGTAGACTGGGTAGGAATTTCACGAATTGAGTGTTTCACTACATCGATGTTTTCTTCCGTCCGTGATGTCCTTGGTCGACCTGACCGTTGTTTATCCAACGTCGAACCACTCTCTTCGAACTTAATAACCCAGTTCTTAATCGTTTGAACACTTGGAATGTCTTTAAAGTTGCGTAAATTCTGATATTCTCGAAATTTACGTCGCGCAATGGTAGCCAAATCATTTTTTTTTATTTTTTTTATTTCAAACAAAATCCACAGCTCTTTGTTACATCGTACGTACATCTTATGATCTTAAATTATAGCCAAAAACGGATTTACATTATTTAAATAGTATTTTCAATTTATAACGGACATGTTGAAGACAAAGTAGTTAGGACTAAAAATACATATTTTTAAACATCTAGAAAACATTACAAGAAAATTAAAAGATTTTCAACATACATAATGCTCGTATGCGCCTCCCTCGCACGCGGCCATGTGTGTGTGTGTGTGCGTGCGTGCGTGCATGCATGCGTGCGTGTGTGTGCGTGTGTGTGTGTGTGTGTGTGTGTGTGTGCGTGTGTGTGTGTGTGTGTATGAGTTAATGAGTTACCTAAACTCACTACATCTGAAGTTTCAAGACATCCCACTTAAACTTATCCTTACTGGAATGGAAAATATCAACTGAGTGGAATCTTTTATTATAAACTTTTTGTAAACGATTCACCAGAGAGTTTTGTGCATAGTTTGTCTTTGTCTTAACAACCGCAAACAAAGGTGTATGTCTCGTTCTACGTTTCGGAGTACAAAAGCAGAGAACTCTATCAGCTAAAGTTACACAGTCAATACTTCCATTACATAAACCATGCAAAAATGCCATGTCCATTAGAGTACGTCTATCCTCAAGGCTTATTATATTGAAATATCTACAAGACTCTTCATAGTTATTAGTGTAAATAAAATTTCTATACCTTAAATGTCTCAGGAATTTGTGCTGAATTTGTTCTAAGTTATTTATATGAACAGTGTATTGCGGGTTCCATACAGTACTGCAATATTCAAGGACGCTTCTAACATATGAAAAGTAAAGTAATTTAATACAGTTAATATTAGTAAAGGGTCTGCTACGCGTAGGATGAAGCCAAGGCTTTTGTAGGCCGAGTGCGTTATTGTATCAATTTGTTCTGAGAAGCTTAACTTGCAATCCAGTAATATCCCCAGATCCTTCACTAATTCTTTCTTGGTTATATTAAGGTGATTTATTTGGTAGTTGAAATTTGTAGGTTCTCTTTTCCTTGTGAAAGAAACGTAAAGACACTTGCTGACATTAACTCCTATACGATTTACTACATAATAGTTACCAAGTCGCACAAGATCATCTTGAAGTTTCATGCAGTTTACATAATCAGTGATTTTCATATATACTTTAGTGTCATCAGCGTACATCAGAAACTTAGCATTATGAAAACACTTGCCCACATCATATAGATAGCACACGTACAGTAGAGGACCCAAAATAGAACCTTGTGGAACTCCGGATGTTATTTCCACGAAGTCGGAACGGAACCCTCCTAAGACTACTGCCTGAGATCGTTTCCACAGATATGATTCCATCCACCTGAAAAGGTTACCTCGTATGCCCAGCTCAGAAAGCTTATGTAGTAATATGATGTGATCTACGCGATCAAAGGCTTTCTCAAAGTCAGTGTAAATGACATCTACTTGCGACCCTCCATCCATATTTCAGGTAGTGTAATCAATAAATGCACCCAAGTTAGTTGCTGTAGAGCACCCTTTCACAAAGCCATGTTGTTCTGGGGGTATTGAAGGTAATATGATGGGGTATATGTGCATATGAACGATTCTTTCTAGCAACTTACTTAATACATTGAGTATTGATATTGGCCGGTAATTCTCAATTATTGTCTTCAGCCCTTTCTTGTGTATAGGTACAACATGGGCTTCCTTCCAAATACTTGGAAAGTAGCCATCGCGAAGACACCTATTGAATAATAGTGCTATAGGAACAGATAAGGATTTTGCACATTTTACAAATAATACAGGAGGCAATTTATCGCTACCGGCACCTTTCGTAATGTCAAGCTTACAAATTAAATTCTTAACTTTCTCTGGATTTATATCAATATCTTGGATTACATTTAAATTTAAATTATCAGATCGTATAGTCAAATTATTGTCACTAGATTTAGTAAAATTACTTTTAAAAAAATCGTTAAATGACGAGCAGATTGCTATTGGGTTATTCACTTTAGTGTCTCCGTATGTCATTTCTAGAGGATAATCAGAATGGTTTTTACGCCTAGACTTTACATAACTCCAGAAAGCTTTGGGGTTATGTTTAATATTCTCTTGAGTGCGTGCTAGGTACAGTTTATAACATTGTTGCTGTAGTATCTTTTGTCGTTTTCTCAGCTCCGAAAAGTCTGCATAATCAATCGGATTTTTATGCTTCTTCCAACTAGAGTGCAATTTACTCTTTTCTTTTATAATGTTAATTAGTGCTCTGCTGTACCATATTGGATAAGAATAATTACCACTACATCGGATTTTAGGAACGAATTTTTCAATTTATTCATTTATTATACTGTAAAATTTATCAGTAACACGATCTAAACTCTTTTCCCTTGTGATAAAAGCCCAGTCTTGTTTCAAAAGTAAATCATTCATACTACGGTAGTCTGCTCGCTTAAATTGATATTTAGTCCTAAAAGAAGGTCTACATGAAGGTACTAAGATGTCCGTCGCAGATATGTACAGAGCTGGATGATATACATCTTCTATAACAAGCACAAATTCAGATTTTTGAACTTTTATCGGGAAAGATGAAAAGATTAAGTCTAGAGTGTTCTTGCTACTGTTTAAGAGTGTATTGTATTGAGAAAGGCCTATGAAAGAATAACAAGATATAAGATCAGATGCTGCAGTTTGAACTTCGACTGATCCTTTCCTACGTACAACTGGGTCTCCAGAAGTCCAGTCAATACATGGTAAATTAAAATCTCCTGTAACAATTATATAGTAATTTGGGTATTTATCACGAATAGCTAACAGTGTGTTAATGAGATCCTTTATGCGCGAAGATATTTGATGATTAGGTGGTATATAAACTACCGAAATGTGTATATCATATGAAGAGCCTATGTTACTTCCTGGAATGGTAATCCAAATGCATTCTAGATCGGTATTATTCCATTCTGGTCTCATGCGCGCGTGTAGCTTTGATTTACAAAGTAACATTACACCACCTCCTAATGATCCTCGATCTCTGCGAAAAATTTTATAATTATCGTCACTTAGTTCTGCGTCCAAAATACCATCACATAACCATGTTTCAGAAATCATAACTATATCGATCTCAGACAGTAACAGATTATTATAAAACGTATTAGTCTTTGTTCGTAGCCCTCTAACGTTTTGATAAAGCAATGTAAGGTTGTTACTATATTTACTATTTTCATCCATTTCTGACAGGGTAGTAGTGGTGAAATCGATAAACGTACACTCTATAAAATGTTAAATATTTAAAGGAAAAATAAACTATTATTTTAGAGCCAAAGTTATTAATTAAAATAGATAAATATACGAAAATTTCGATAAAACTCGCGCACACAAAATGCACGGTCCGCACCGGTGAAACGCTCCATGGCGACTGAATTCCCAGAAACCGTCGGTACTCCCCCCGCACCGCGCGCGCCACTCATGCGCGCCTTTTGTATTTTATTCGAAATTTACATTTCTAACGACTTATGGGCCAACTTGTATAGCACAGTTGATCAGTAAGCTGAAACAGCAATATAGCAAAAAAACCGACAGCCAATTGAGGAAAAATGATTCTCAAGTGGCAGCCTAGTTCTAGATAGAGTGTAGACCTGATAAATTAGGCACGCAGGAACAAAAAGTGTGTTTGTAACAAATTTAATCAAAGTGTCAGTCCTAAAAACTGATTTACACTATGAAAAAATAATATTAACTGATTTAGCATTAATTATTTAAGGAGGTAGTGATCTGTAAATATACCACGCAGTCCCATAATGAACTGGCCTGATATAGTTCAACGCGACATATCGCTACATGTTGTGTTGCATTAAATAGTACGTTTATCGTGCACTTAACATAAGAAACATGCATCGACATGAAATGCTTAGTCTTAGTTTAACAGGCATTTGAATAACGAGAGTCGCGTATTTTTTCAAAATGTCGAAAACTGAGTATCGAAGTGTCATAAAGTTTCTGTTTAAAGAAGGTTTATCCCATGCCCAAATAAAAGAACGATTGGATGGCGTGTGTAAAGAGTCTGCTCCCTCCTATAGCACATTGAAAAATTGAGTGAAAGAGTTTCGCCTCGGGAGAGAAATCGTCGAAGACTTTGGCCACGACGGTCGACCTGTGGAAGTGCTCACTCCCGAAACGATTGCTCTTATCGAAGAGGAGGTTCTGAGTGACCGCCGTTTGAAGATTAGAAAAATTGCAGCAAGGCTTGGGCTCTCTAATCGTACCGTTCATCGCGCGATCCATGAACATCTTCACATGAAAAAAGTGAGTGCAAGATGGGTACCGAAACTTCTTTCAGCGGTACAGAGACAGGAAAGAGTGCGCTGCGCTTCGGAGTTTTTGGATCTTTGTGGCGAAAATCCAAAGACTGTGATCGAGCGGCTAGTGACTGGTGATGAAACTATAATTTTGTATTATGATCCACAAAGCAAGCGCGAGTCAATGGAATGGCATCATAAGGGTGAAAAGCCCCCTAACAATATTTTGGGATTTTCAAGGCATTTTGATGGTGGATTTTAAAGAACGTAATACAGTCGTGAACGGCGAATATTATGCTTCTTTAATATATAAATTACGAGACAATATAAAGGAAAAACGAAGAGGCAAGCTGTCTAAAGGTGTCCTATTGCTCCATAACAACGCCCCTGTTCATACCGCTGGTGTTTCGAAGGATGCAGTTCGTCAATGCGGGTTCACAGAAGTTCTACATCCACCTCACAGTCCAGACATGGCCCCGTCCGACTATTATTTATTTCCAAATTTAAAGCGGGACTTAAGAGGAAGAAAATTTTCAAGCGATTAAGAGTTGCAGGCGGCCGTCTTCAGTCATTTTGAGGATAAAAAATGTGATTATTTTTATAAAGGTTTAGAGATGTTGATTCACAGATGTCAGAAGTGTGTTAGTATTCATGGTGATTATATTGAAAAATAAAATTGGTTTCGTTTCATTTCCTTCATTGGTTCATAGTTAGGCCAATTCATTATGGGACCGCCTACGTATATACGGCACGTTAATTTGGAAAACCCTCTACCAAGTACAGTCAACTCGGTTAAGTGAGAACTGGACAAGTGAGAAAACTCTATAAGTGAGAGTAATAGCCAGAACCTGTCATTTTAAGCTACCGAAACCTAATAGAGGTTTGGCGAGAAACAGAAACCTGTGTAAGAGAGAGTCGGTTTTCCCTCATGGACCTCCGTAAGTGAGACTGCTACTTATCTATACCTCTATAAGCGACAGTCAAGCTTTATTTATTTATATTATTTAAGAGGAACTATAGCTACAATAAAGTACATACATACATAAAAGATACACACATATATTATCAAATGACAAAACAAATTACAAATTTAACATCTGCTATTTTATGACTCATTCTTTACTTTCGTGGAACTTCCTACCATTGTTTTTGTATTCTTTTTTCTCGTCAATATTGTACCTATTCTATTTTGTGGAACTAAATAACGTTGTTATTTTATCGCATTCTTTTCGAATGGACACGTGTTCCTTTGATACCTACCCTTATAAAGTACTTATATGTCAAAATCCAATGAATGTTACATATACACACTATTATAAATATATATGTACATAATATATGTTGTGCATATTATTAACCTAATTTTATCATATTACATGTTTACTACATTATTACTTGCTGTGATTTGTTATTACTGCGTACCTTTATAAGAGAGAAACGCTACCCATGTACCTGCATTAGCGAGAATCTCGGTATCCTTTACCCTTAAACGAGAATTTCTTGTATATATATAATCGGAATCTCGGAAACGGCTCCAACTATTTTCATAAAATTTATTCGTGTGCAGGGAGTTTCGGGGGCAATAAATCGGTCTAGCTAGGATTTATTTTTAGAAAATGTCTTTTTGTCCGTATTTTTAGGCAATGAAAAACTGCTACAATATCGTTAGAATAAGAAGGTAAATTTTGATTAAAACTACTTTTACGGATTTTATCGCGTTTATTTTTACTTTTTATTTTTAATTCCCGACGTTATGGACCATAAACAATAATTAAAAAAGCTGAAGGTACTCCGGGTTTAACAAAGACATCGGGACGTCAGTCATCTCAGTCCCCCGTGACCATGGGTGCTGGAAAGCGCCCGAAACGTCGGGAATTAAAAATAAAAAGTAAAAATAAACGCGATAAAATCCGTAAAAGTAGTTTTAATCATGTGTAGTGTTCGCGTAAATATAAGAAATCATTAAGGTAAATTTTGACAATTTATTAATGATTACAAATAGCTTAATTGGTATATTGGGCGGTCACAAAATTGTTATTCCATGGTTCGAGCCCAGACCGACCGACCGACTTTTTTTTAACTTTTTTTTCAAGTTCCTTTCTATTTTGAGAAAATCTATTTCTTCGACCCTTTTTTTTAGTATTTTTTAAAAACACGAAAATTTAAATTAAACTAATTGCACTCATGATTTTTTATTCAAATAACCAGTTCAGTTTTTTCTATTATCTAAGATCAAAAAATATTATTCGTATTTCATCAGTATGTAATTTGTATCTCAATATAATTTCCAAAACACACGAATTAAAAAAACTGAGCGAAAAATACCGAGCAAAGCTCGGTCAACCGGGTACTATCTCTATAAGCGAGAATGTGATTGTGCTCCCTTGAACTCTTGCTTATCCAGGTTTTACTGTACTAGTCTATTAGTTCATAGCTCATAACTGCTGTCACATATAGGCTGGTGCTGCTACCTAGCAGAATTGTGCCCAGAGAAGGGTCGTGCTAAGAAGCGAATCACAGACTCTAACATAGACGCAGGGGAGCTAACCTTTTGGTTATTATATAAGATACATTCGAGAAAACCTGCTCAAGAAATACGTGATTAAATTCATATTTTCCTTTTTCTACCATTGGACAATCAGTTGTTCGGAGGGTCTCCATATTTTTAGTCATTATTCCACGCATTAGAAGTAATCTCTATGCATCATCGGATATCTACATCCATCAAAGGAACAAAATAACTTACCATCATCCGTTTTTCCGTCCGATCAAAATGTAGGTGTCTTTAAGGTAAGAGTATATAGACTTGTTACGCTAAAATAGGCTGATTTACGTTCTAGGGCTTTATAACCCTGAATTACTATAAGTGAAATGTGAACATGAAACATGACAAGCTTATTATAATGTACTTTTATTGCTTATTGAAATCTAACCCAAAGCTTGCAGTAGTTAGAGCAGCAATCTAACTGACGGACCTGTAATAAGATTATAGTATATTCCCAGAGGCAAAAGGCAAGTTGGGTTTTGTTGATAAGCCCCCGCCTCCCTCCGTGTAATTCGTTTCAGTTACCTACGTATTTATTTTCATATTCTCAAGACAAAAAAAAAGTCGTCGCCACTGTCATAATGTACTTAATTTTATAATAAGCCACAATACTTTTCCCTTAGTACCGTAAAATGCCTAGTATAAATTTAACATTGCCCGTTTTTATTTGAAAATCTACTCACCTGTTATCGTATCGTCTTGTTATGTAATAAGTAATAAATATTTTATTTTATGCCACACAATTTGTATAAATATAAAATGCAACTATCACCTAGTTCCAAAAAACATTGACGCCAGAGCTTATTAATGGTTTTCCTCTGCTAAAGTGATAGATTTCGAAGTTGATAGTAGCTTAAAATAAGCCAAAACTACATAAATAAAATACCCTAACTTAAAAATTCATTACATTTATTTTTAAATATACTGGACTTTAGCTACGATCTTCATTATGTGAAAATTCTATCTAACTAGAATACTGTACTCATCTCTGGGCCTGGGCACCCATTTGCCAGCCCCTTTCATTTGACAGCATATAATGAAAAGCGATCTGAATCATGGACAAACGCGTCCATTCTGATTAGCTCGGTTCACTAGCATTAGAAATATTGCACCCCTTAGGCATTTTATAGCGCTCGAGGGAGTGCTCAGAAAAAATGTTCTAATTCATTCCAGCTATCAAACTCCACCAACGGACATCACGATAAAACTCACGATACCAGCCACATCCTATGTACCCTTGGAGGCCCTACATTATGCGATTAATTAGAGAATTTCTTTCTCGCACTTTGACTTTTTTGTGGAATCGTTTAGCACAGACGATTTTTATGGACCAATACGACTTAGAATTAAGCTAACTCCTTTCTAAAAAGCCGGCAACACACTGGCGATACGTCTGGTGTTGCATTTGTTCTTTGATGGTGGTCGACACTAACCATCAGATGCTAGTTTACCTCCTCTTCTGTACAAAATTCAAAAAGGTACTGTAATAGCGAACCACAGTGCGGTTAATATGTTGCCCCTTACTCACTGAATTAAGTTGGTGAGATCAGATGTCCAGGTATCGGAATATCCTGGAATCCTAGTTTTACGAATATATTAACATATAATAAACTTTCTTTTTTTTAATTTACTAGCAACAAAGGAAAAATTTAGACGTCTGAATAAGAGTGTAAAGGAATTGATTGAAAGGATAAAGCAAGAACGAACGGATAAGAATATTAGAAAGATATCTGATAACTTCCAGGCTAATATAGAAATGTTCTGGAAACTTGTAAAACTGCCAGGGAAAATACAAAAAAGCCTAGAATTTATGCTATAAGAGACAAAAACGGATGTATTCTGAGTGACGAAGTTTCGAATTTAAAGAAATGATAAGAATACTTTGAAAGCATATTTATGGCTGAAGAGTCATCTGAATTAAATGAATTAGAAATTCCGAGAGAAGTAGAAAGGTGTATGGAGATAAGTGTAGATGAATTAATGAAGGCAATGAAAAGCATGAAAGCAGGTAAAGCAGCTGGATATGATAGAGTATCACTTGAGATACTAAGGACTGGAGAGGGAGTGGTGGCAGGCCTGCTTTACACCTTGTTTAATTTATGTTGGGAATCGAAACGGGTAGCAGAAGACTGGTGTAAAGCAGCAGTGAAAAAATTGGGATGTGCGAGCAGGATTCAGAAAAGGGATGGGGTGTACAGATCAAGTCTTTTACATGAACATGTTAGCGGAGAAGTTTTTGGCCAAAAATCAGAAAGTTTTTTGTGCATTCATGGACTAGGAAAAGTCTTATGACAGAGTGGACTGGATTGTGTTATGGTAAAAACTGAACTCAATTAGGTTGAGCGCTTGTTTGATACAGGCATTAAGTTTATTTATAGGAACTCTAGTGCTTGTGTAAGGATCAACGGAGTCTACTTGACTGGCACTAATTTGGCATACAAAAAGGTGTCAGACAGGGCTGTGTAGCATCCCTTTAGCTGTTTAACCTATTTATGGACAATCGTTTGTGAACTTTAAAAGATAAAGTATGTGGGTTAAGAATGGGCGAGTTAACCGTAAAATGCCTTTTGTACGCCGATGATCAAGTCATATTTGCGTCGTCGACGGCTGAGTTGCAAATTATGGTTACATTAAAGAACTGGGCATTAAAAGAAAGGGGAATGAAAGTTAACGCAAATAAGACGAAAATGATGGTATTTAAAAGAGAAGAAAGCAAAACGTTATTAGAAATAAGAATCGAAGGGGAGTCAATTGAGCGAGTGGATGAGTTCGTGTATTTGGGATGCGTATTTAGCAGGGATGGTAGATATGATAAAGATGTAGAACGACGATTAAATGCATTAAATAGAGTAAATGAGGCACTACACTCTATTATGAAGAATCAGAATGTGTCAAAAAGACACGTATGGAAATTCATAATGCTGTGTTAATCCCTACTTTAATTTACTTGAATGTAATAGTGAAATTGAGTTGTGGCAGAAGAAGCACGAAAGTAGAATAAATGCTCTAGAAATGCGATCTCTAAGGAGTATGCTAGGGTTGAATCTGAATGACAGGGTGATAAATTTTGTGAACCACTGTTTCGTCATTTAGAAAAAACGAATGAGGAAAGAGTGGCAAAGCAAATTTATATGGCAGATGTGAACGGAAAAGTCGGGAAGAGACGCCCTAGAAGAAAGTTTATCGACTAAATTGCCAATATTTTAAAAATGGGCCATATTAGAAGTACCTTTAACCGACGAGCATTTATGCGTATATGGATGTAAAGGAGGCGAAAGAGGTATGTCAGGATCGTGTCAAAGGAAAGTTAATAGTCTCACATCATCTTATTTTTTATTTTCTTTATAGACTTTTCTTATAAATATAGTGGACATAATTCTGTCGAAACTTACACCCTTAATTATAATAATAAGCTGAACAATATTAAAATATATTGTTAAATAACAAAAAGAATCTTGTAAAAAGAAAGGAAAAACAATGAAACTTGGGGGAGGAGTCATTGATAAGAACAAAAAGATACTCTATGTTATGATCATAATCGATATTAACCCTTCAATCGCCATAAAAATCCCATGCAGTCGCATGTGCCCGGCAAATCCCGAGCGGTCATGTGCGACCGCACCCACTCACAGCACCAACCTTACAACCATTAAACCATTACAACCTTAAAACCATTGAAACTTATATTTAGAGACTACTTTTCTATGAAGAAGTTTAGCATTATAAAATATAAACAAGATTATCTATCTTGTGGTCTCTATCTAAACAAAATTCATGTTATACTATAAAATCTTTTTGTAATAGTCTCACATCATCTTATTTTTTATTTTCTTTATAGACTTTTCTTATAAATATAGTGGACATAATTCTGTCGAAACTTACACCCTTAATTATAATAATAAGCTGAACAATATTAAAATATATTGTTAAATAACAAAAAGAATCTTGTAAAAAGAAAGGAAAAACAATGAAACTTGGGGGAGGAGTCATTGATAAGAACAAAAAGATACTCTATGTTATGATCATAATCGATATTAACCCTTCAATCGCCATAAAAATCCCATGCAGTCGCATGTGCCCGGCAAATCCCGAGCGGTCATGTGCGACCGCACCCACTCACAGCACCAACCTTACAACCATTAAACCATTACAACCTTAAAACCATTGAAACTTATATTTAGAGACTACTTTTCTATGAAGAAGTTTAGCATTATAAAATATAAACAAGATTCTCTATCTTGTGGTCTCTATCTAAACAAAATTCATGTTATACTATAAAATCTTTTTGTAATGAAGTAATCATTACTAAAAGATTTTATAGTATTTTGATTACAAAAAAAAAACATACCAAGCGAATTGCGGCAGCGTGAAAATCACAATTATTTCATTACATATACATATTTATATTAAATATATATATATATATATATATATATATATATATATATATATATATATATATACATAGGATAACAGTTTTTTATTGCACTAGAGGATAGAGTATTTCATATTGATTATAATGTCAAACTTTGTAGAATAGTAGTCTCTTTATATAAGTTTTTATGGGTTAAAGTGCTGTGGGTGGGTGTTGTAACGTATTAGAGTTTGGTTGCTATGTGATTATTGTTCCGGTGGCGGGTAGGTTAGTTCTCTCGATAATAAATCTGTCTGTTGCCTACACATCCCTTTGATTGACGCCCCATTGGCGACGAGTACGGGATTATTCTTAAAGTTTTTTTTTCTTACGCAATCGCTTAAAATTTGAGCAAAAATGCCAATCGGAAAAATAGAGCCATTTAATTCGAGTTTGAAACGATGGCCCGCGTATATTCGTTGTGTAAACAAGTACATTATGCTAAATGAAATTAGTGATTCGTTGAAATTACCGCTGTTGATAACAGTTGTGGGCGAAGAAACTTATGCCTTAATGTGTGATCTGTGTTCGCCGTGTTTTCCAGAAAACGATGAATTGGTAAAACTAGTAACGGAACATTTAGAACCGCAACGTTCCGAGATCGCCGAACGCCACATGTTCAGGCTGCGGCGGCAACGTGTTGGCGAATCGCTCACCGAATACTTACAGGCATTAAAACACCTCGCGGCTACGTGCAATTTCGGCAAGTTCAACACGTGTTCCACGCTCAAAAAAACTTTACTACTTTATTAACTTGTTAATTGGTAATAATATAGTCAAATGTGAAATGGACACCGGTAGTCGCATTTCTGCTATTAGCGAAGACATGTATTATAGTATGTTTTCTTATAGAAAAATTAAAAATGTTAATTTAATTTTACGCGGCTATTCAGATTCCCAAATCAAGTCTCTCGGTTACATTGAGATACGAGTAGACGTCTGCCTAGGCAATACGAAAGAAAAATCATTACGTCTGTATATCACTAAAGACGGGGCACGACCCTTGTTAGGTAGAGATTGGATGCGCGCTTTAAAAATTACCCAAATTAACCTCAATGCAATTATAGATGATGGATTTGTGAACCAATTGTGTAAAGAGTTTCCGGAAGTATTTTGTGACAAATTAGGCACATGCAAGCAGACCATTCGATTACAGCTTTCCGATAATGAACCAGTTTATGTGCGGGCGAGACCGGTGCCACTAGCACTACGCGCACGGGAAGAAAAGGAGTTAATACGCCTCGAGGCGGACGGTTCTATCTATCGCGTCGATTATTCTGATTACGGCACCCCAATAGTCCCCGTGGTAAAAAGAAATGGTGATATACGCATTTGTGGTGATTATAAGATCAAAATTAACCCTAAGTTAAAAAGAGACTATTATCCTCTACCGCGCATTGAGGAATTATTTGCAAATCTTAGGGGAGGAAAAAAGTTCACAAAAATAGATTTAAGGCACGCGTACAAACAGTGCATTCTATCAGACGATTCGCAACCCCATACCGCGATCACTACACACATGGGTACGTTTGCGTACCGGCGTACTCCTTACGGTTTGTCGTGTATACCGGAGAAATTTCAAAAATTTATGGAGGAGACTCTGCGAGGGGTGGCGGGGTGCGTTGTATTTTTGGATGATATTTGTGTTACGGGATCAAACAATGTAGAACATTTGAAAAATTTAAGAGCTGTACTTGAACGGTTACGGCGCATGGGGCTTACCGTTAAACTTAGCAAATGTAAATTTTTGCAAGAAAATGTTTGATATCTTGGTTTTATCATTAATAGAAATGGCTTGCGACCAGACCAGAAAAATTGGAGGTCATTTCCAGCGCGCCTAGACCGGACAATGTACCTCAACTTAAAAGTTTTTTGGGAATGCTAAATTATTACGGGCGATTTATTCCAAATTTGAGCACTTTATTACAACCGTTACATAATTTATTAAAAAAGAATATCAGCTGGAATTGGGACTCTAAGTGTGAGAAAGCGTTTGTCAAAGCGAAGCGATCTCTCCTAAGCGAGCGAGTATTGGCGCATTACGAGAAGGGGCGTGAGCTCGTCTTGTCGGTTGATAGTAGCGCGTACGGACTGGGAGCTGTGCTGACACACCGTTACCCAGACGGCAGCGAGCGTCCCGTCAGCTGCGTGTCTCGCACACTCAATGCAACCGAGCACAATTACAGTCAGCTTGACAAATAAGCGCTCGCCATCTTATTCTGAATCACTAAACATCATCAATATTTATTTGGAAGGCATTTCATTTTGCGTACAGACCACTAACCGCTGACTTATATTTTTGGGGCTAAGGGAGGTATCCCACAAACGGCGGCTAGTCGTTTGCAGAGGTGGGCAGTGCGGCTAGCCGCATATGATTTCGCGATAGAATTCGTTCGATCGGCGGACAATGGGCCGGCCGATGCTTTGTCGCGATTGCCTGGGAAAGGTCGCTTCGAGGACTCGGTGGATTATTTAAATCTAATAGGTGATTCCTTGCCAGTTTGTTATAAAGACATCGCTCGAGAAACTGAACATGACGCTTTGTTGTGCAATATTAAACGATATTTTCTTTGTGGTTGGCCGCCGGACCCGAGCTGCGATGCGGAAAAGCCTTATTTTCGCCGTAAACTTGATTTTGTTGTAGGATGCTGTGTAATGTACAAATATAGAATAGTAATCCCCTAAATTTTGCAAAAGAAGATTTTAGACGAAATTCACGAGGGCTATCTGGGCATAAATAAAATGAAAAGTTTAGCGCTGAATTACGTGTATTGGGCGAGCTTATATCAAATCAAATCAGTTTATTTTGTGAACATAGGTTATTTTACAGATCTTAATATATGTCATAGTAAAATACAAGGTAGGTACCCAAGAAATTATTACAATCATTAAAAACCTTAAAAATACAACCACCACAGGATAAGATAACATACACACTAAAGTAATTAAGGAAGTAGCACCTTTCATAGCTCCTATACTATGTAATAATTTAAACAAATGCATCCAAAGTGGAAAATTCCCAGAAAACCTAAAAATTGCAATCATTAAGCCTTTATATAAAAAAGAAGACAGAACAAATGTGAGTAATTATAGACCGGTGGCGTTACTATCGTCTTTCTCTAAAATATTCGAAAAAATTATTTATATTAGACTATACAACTATTTGGAAAAGAATAACATCCTATGCCAAGAACAAATGGGCTTCAGAAAAAAGAAAAATACCAATATAGCTATCTACAACTTTCTAGAGAAAATATACCAGAACATGGATAGTAAGAAACCAGCTGTGGCAATGTATATGGATATGACTAAGGCCTTCGATTATGTAGATCATAATCTACTACTAGACAAATTATACATCTATGGAGTTAGGGGAAATGTGCATAGTCTAATGAAATCTTATTTAAAAGACAGAAATCAAATAACACAAATTATTGTAACTATTAATTATTAAGAATTGTTCGGATTAATCCCAGCCGCCAAATTTCGTGAACTCACTACGCGGCAAAAGTCCCGATACCATCCACACCATCTGGATGCTTGGCGGTCCACCACTGTACGTTTCAAAAGGAGTTTTCTTCCGCGTACAACCTCTCTGTGGAATGTTTGCTACCGGCGATTTTTCCGGACCAATACGACCTGGGGACCTTCAAGAAAAGAGCTTACTTCTTTCTAAAGGGCCGGCAACGCACCTGCAACCCCTGGTGTTGCGGTTGATCATGGGCGGCGGTAGTCACTTAACATTAGGTGAGCCGCATGCTCGTTTGCCCCCTCTTCTATAAAAAAAATATCGAAACTGTGAGCATGCGACAATGGATGTGTCACCGGCGGTTGAGTTGCAGGGGCGGCGGTTGCGCAGCCGGCTGGACGCACTGCGACCGGACGTGGCGGCCGCGATGCGTGCCAAGCAAGAACAGCAGGTAGCACGCTCCGCCGGTGCACACAGGGAGTTCCACGTGGGGGATGAGGTACTCGCGCGCGACTACAGAACGAGGGGAGACAAATGGATCAAAGCCACTGTTGTTCAAAAAGACAGGACCGGTATCCTACAAAGTAGACATAGGGGACGGTGCCGAGTGGCGTAGACATGTGGATCAAGTAATTCTAAATAAAAATAGATTTTCTTTGACGCGCACGAGTGCTGCACCTGTGAAAAATGAGACAGCTGATCTAAAATCGGATGCACCAAAGGTCAATGGGGCCAAGGGTGAAGTGTTGGATGACGCGATCAGTGCGGACGAAGCCCAGCAAGTAAGTCGTTAGAGAAGGTGCAGTCGCCGCAGGCACAAGTCGAGCGAGCACCGTCACGGCCTGTGCCTGGACTGACGTCACCACAATAATCTGCTCGTGCTCTGCGGGCACTTAAGCGAGCAAAAAAACTATAGAGTAAGTTTAGTGTTAAGGTTTATCGTAGTTGTAAGCTAAGTGGGGAGAGATGTAACGTATTAGAGGTTAGTTGCTATGTGATTATTGTTACGGTGGCGGGTAGGTTAGTTCTCTCGATAATAAATCAGTCTGTTGCCTACACACGCCTTTGATTGACGCCCCAGGTGCGACCTCATGAGACCGCTAGGGATTTGACGGAATATGGGCGCGGTCTCATGAGACCGCTAGTGGGTTGAGAGGTGCAAAAAGAACGGCATGTCAAAAGGAATGAACATCGTTAAAATACCGTTAAGCATTTTTATAGACTTATTTGCAATTATTTTCAACCAAAATGTATAGCTTTATTAAGAACTCTTTTTTATACTTCAGTTATTGAGTTTTTTTTTATAAATACGGTAATAAGGATCACATCAATTAGCATCACAGGCAGCTAAACTAAGTGCCGCAAATATGAGTATCTAAGAGATGACTACAAATTTGTGCCTATCTATATAGAGTGTCGGTTCACGTGAGTCAACGTGCGGTGAAGTTCCTAAAAGAAATGTATCCTCGACTATTTGTCACTGCTGTTTACAAGAGGGCCGGTTCTGTTCTCGGCCAAAGGCGACGTATGGCCATTCAACGCAGAAACGAAGTCAGCGTTATTGGCACGACATCAAAGTGAGTATGATTAAAGTTTTTAGTTTATTCTTCTATAGTTTTTGGATATTGTGTATATTTCAATGTTATATATATAATTGTTGTAATATAAATAAATGTTACTAAGCTATTGCATAGCTTTTATCGCGGGCTTTGAGCGTGGCATCCGATTCAAGAAATTCCGTAAGGAAAAATACCTAAGACCCCAAAACCTAACATTGCCTAACGTCGTTTAAGTTCGGTAGACTTCGGCACGGTGTTTGTGTTCGTGCTACTAGACGTATACGTGTAGACTAGTTGCATGTATTTAAAGATAATAAAAATATTTTAGACAATAATGTAGTTTATTGCAAGAAGCATATTTTTTGGATTTATATGAGTCGTCGTCATGTTAGCAACTCTCGTGAATTTAGATTATTTAATAAACACAGACTTTATGGAAAATTATCGTTTGTCGGAAGAACTCGTTAATTACAATAAAACTATAGTTTCAATGATAAAAATTCCTGAATAACCTACATCTATTGTAAGATAATAAAAGTATTTTAAACAATATAAAATTGTTTTCTTATCGGTCACCATGTAGTGGAGCAAGAAGATTGATATAATAGATATTTAACCCTTAATTCACTACCTGAGTCCATTGGACTCACATCGAAATTTTAAACCGTTATAAATTTTAGCTCTAGAAGGTACTAAGGCGGGGGAGGTTTCCTCCCCCGCCTTAGTACCTTCCTATAGAGTCGCCGGTACTGCGGTAGCGAGAGGACGTGCACCTGTGACGCGTAGTTGGTGAGTTATCAAGTCGAGTGAGTCCCATGGACTCATACTAGTGAATTATGTTAATATTTTTATTTAATTCTTACGATTCTCAAACGTTGCTTATTTGTCGTATTATTTACATAAAAACATATATATTTTAATTTCATTCATTGTAGGTTTGTAAAATGGATCTAAAACAACATAAAGTTGTATATATGAATGAAGACCAGGCGGATTCTGTTGTGGAATCATGGATCACGTATTCGATTTCATATATCTTGAAAAAAGACATTCCTGAAGATGCAAGCCACTCTGAAACTGAATACTTTAGAAGAGAGAAGAAAATTACTCCCTAGGCGTATTCCCAAAATCATGGACGACGGCTTTCGTCCACCCGATCCCTAAAAAAGGCGACCGCTCAGACCCGTCCAACTACCGGCCTATCGTCATCACCTCCTTGTTCTCCAAAACAATGGAGTCCATTGTAAACTGCCAGCTCATGAGGTACCTTGAGCATCACCAGCTGATTAGTGACCGCCCATACGGTTTTCGCCGTGGTCGGTCAGCTGGTGATCTTCTGGTCTACCTCACTCACAGATGGGCGGAGGCAGTAGAGTTCAAGGGGGAGGCATTGGCCGTTAGTTTGGACATTGCAAAGGCCTTCGATCGGGTTTGGCACAAAGTGCTTCTTTCGAAGCTCCCTTCCTATGGGCTTCCCGAGAAATTGTGCGATTGGATCACCAGCTTTCTTGCAGATCGGAGCATCAAGGTCGTTGTAGACGGTGCAAGCTCCGATTGTAAGCCTATTAATGCTGGTGTTCCACAGGGCTGCGTGCTATCGCCAACGCTGTTTCTTCTGCATATCAATGATATGTGCATACCCGTAACATTCATTGCTATGCAGATGACAGCACTTGTGATGCTCTTTACACCGGCCGAGCCAATATTTCTCGGGAACACGTCTCCGAGTGCCGGGACAAACTTGTGTCTGAAGTCGAGTCTTTGCTGAACAGAGTCTCGGATTGGGGACGACTAAATCTAGTCCAGTTTAATCCCCAGAAGACACAAGTTTGCACGTTAACCGCTAAAAAGAACCCCTTTGTCGTATCCCCTCAGTTTCAAGGCACTCCCCTTGTTGCCTCAGCCAGTATCGGAATCCTCGGCGTCGACATATCGAGTGACGTGCAGTTTCGTGGTCACTTGGAAGGAAAGGCCAAATTGGCCTCTAAAAAGCTTGGCGTGCTCAGCAGAGCGGGACAGTATTTCATGCCGGCACACCGCCTGCAACTTTACAAGGCGCAGGTTCAGTCGCACATGGAATACTGTTCCCATCTCTGGGCTGGGGCTCCCCAGTACCAGCTCCTTCCACTTGACCGCATCCAGCGCAGAGCGGCTCGAATCGTCGACGACCGAGTGCTTTCCGATCGGCTCGATTCACTGGCGCTGCGAAGAGATGTTGCATCTCTTTGCGTATTTTATCGCATCTATCACGGGGAGTGCTCTGAGGAATTGTTCGGATGAATCCCAGCCGCCAAATTTCGTGAACGCACTACACGGCAAACGTCCCGATATCATCCACACCATCTGGATGCTTGGCGGTCCACCACTGTACGTTTCACAAGTAGTTTTCTTCCACGTACAACCTCTCTGTGGAATAGTTTACCACCGGCGATTTTTCCGGACCGATACGACCTGGGGACCTTCAAGAAAAGAGCTTACTCCTTTCTAAAGGGCCGGCAACGCACCCGCAATTCTCCTGGTGTTGCGGTTGATCATGGGCGGCGGTAGTCACTTAACATCAGGTGAGCCGCATGCTCGTTTGCCCCCTCTTTTATAAAAAAAAAAGAAAAGTTACCCAGGACGGAAAGAAAATATTGTTACCTATGTCACTACTAAAAGAGAACAATAACTGCACATTTATGCACCAAATGTCTGAAGCCTGTATGTTTGAGTCACTCAAAAAAGGTATGCCGTCGTTGCCTGTAAGCGGTGGCAAGACCCATTGCACGTTTTTTATTTTTGTATAGAAGCATACATTTTTGTTCTATTATTTTTGTTTTGTATACCTATGAAAGACTTATAAAGATAAAAAGATATATTGGTTAAGGATATTTGTTATTTTTGTAGAGGTCTAAAAATACATTTGTTTTTGAGACTGTTAGAACAAAGTTTCTTTAATTTTTAAGAGGATTTGAGAAGTTTATTCAGTTTTCTTACTGTTTTCTAGTGCCTTATTTAATATTTAAGAATAATAATAAAAAAGAAATTATAAAAAAGTGTTTTATTTGAGAAAACCACGCTAAGAAAATATATGAGTCCAGTGGACTCATAGAAGATGTTTACGTTTGCAAATTTCACCTAGTGGATTGAGGGTTAACAGTGGTAGAGCCACGTGGCAGCTTTGCTGTTCCACGTATGGGCCGGCTCAAACCGGGGTGGTATCACGACCTCACAGAACACCGGCGTGAAGTGGAAGCTCTGCCGGAGCCGGAGGGCTGGAGGCATTAATCCCCCCCCCCTCCTAAACATGGTAGCGGAATTAAGTGAAGATCTACCCCAGGAGGGTACCAGCACCCCTGGAGAATCCATCGCTGAGCATTCACGAACAAGTTACTCCACTCCTGAGCGTGGGTGCTCAGGCTGCCCCGAGTATTCTGGGGGAGGCAAAGTTCCGCTCAACACTACAACTGCTCGGGGCAAACGGAGCAACAAGACCAAGGCGACCCCTGCCACGCTATTCGTGAATTTCTGCAATATCAGGGGACTTCACTCTAACCTAAACGCCGTCCACTACCATCTCGAGACGGCAAGGCCGGCTCTGCTCTTTCTGACCGAGACGCAGGTGTCCTCTACGGCTGATGTCTCGTATCTCTTCTACCCGTGGTACAAACTGAAATACTCCTTTGTGCCTCTGGCTGGAGTTTGCATTTACGTCAGAGAGGACATCTGTTCTCGATGCCACGGCAGACTTGAAGGTTCGGATCTGTCCATCCTTTGGCTACGCATAGACAGCGACGACCATCCGCGCGTCTACAGGTACCTCTATAGGTCCCGTAGCGGTAATGGCAAAACAGACCGACTCTTCGACCAAATGGCTACAGATTCGTTGCTACAGCATATCCCCTCCGCAGAGATCGTGATCCCCGGCGACTTTAACGCCCATTACGCCGAATGGCTTGGTTCAAGTTTAACCGACCATGCGGGGAGATCTGTTCATGATTTTGCCTTAGCATATGGTCTGACACAACTGGTTACTTTGCCTACGCGGATTGCAGATGTGGAGGATCATGCACATTCCCAGTTGGACCTTCTGCTGACCTTTCACCTGGACGGATATCATATCAGATTTCCATCGACGGCCCTTTAGACTCCTCGGACCATTGTCTTGTCCAGAGTGTGGTGCCACTCACGATGAAATCGCAGTTGCATTCTGCAAGCTCTCGCCGTGTTTGGTACTACAGGTCAGCCTATTGGAATGGGGTGCAGTTTTTCTTGGGGGCGGGTTTACTTCTCGCCGGACGATCCCAACATTGTTGCAGATTCTGTCTCTGATGTGGTACTTCAGGGTATGGAACAGTTTATTCCTTCCTCTGTGGTGCCAGTTGGAGGCAAATCTCAGCCATGGTTTGGTCGCTCCTGTAAGATAGCATTATGCTGTAATCAGGAGTGCCACCAAGCCTGGGCTGACGCATCAGCGTTCTGGGATATAAACACCAGCGCTCTGAAAGAGAAGTATAATTCTGCCTCTAGGTCCTTCAAAAGATTCATTACCAAGGCAAAGTCAGAGCACATAGGCAGAATTGGCGGGAAACTAGTTCGCCTTCCTTCCCGTGCATTCTGGTCTCTCGCCAAAGCTGTCCAGGGGAATTTCTGTCAGCCATCTCTTCCATCTCTGCACAGGGAGGACGACTCGCTGACCAATACCGCAAAGGAGAAAGCCGATCTGATAGGCTCTTTCTTTGCGTCCAACTTGACTCTCGATGACGGGGGGAGTACGCCGCCGACCATCCCGCGGTATGAGTGCTCCATGCCGGAAGTGCAGTTTACACAGCGCTCAGTTCGCAAAGCACTCCTGTCCCTGGATATCCAAAAGTCGAGTGGGCCTGACGGAATCCCCCCAATTGTGGTGAGGACGTGTGCTCCAGAGTTGGCACCGGTTTTTACGCGTCTTTTCCGGTACTCTTACCTCCTAGCCGTAGTCTCAAAATTATGGAAGACGGCTATCGTCCACCCGATCCCTAAAAAAGGCGACCGCTCAGACCCGTCCAACAACCGGCTTATCGCCATCACTTCCTTGTTCTCCAAAACAATAGAGTCTATTGTAAACTGCCAGCTCATGAGGTACCTTGAGGATCACCAGCTGATTAGTGAACGCCAATACGGTTTTCGCCGTGATCGATCAGCTGGTGATCTTCTGGTCCACCTAACTGATAGATGGGTGGACGCAGAAGAGTCCAAGGGAGAGGAAATGGCCATTAATTCGGACATTGCGAAGGCCTTCGATCGTGTTTGGCACAAAGCGCTTCTTTCGAAGCTCCCTTCCTATGGGCTTCCCAAGAAATTGTGCCGTTGGATCACCAGCTTTCTTGCAGATCGGAGCATCAAGGTCGTTGTAGACAGTGCAAGCTCCGATTACAAGCCTATTAATGCTGGTGTTCAACAAGGATGCATGCTATCGCCAACGCTGCTTCTTCAGCATATCAATGATATGTTTCAAAACCGTAACATTCATTGCTGTGCAGATGACAGCACTGGTGATGCTCTGTACACCGGCCGTGCCAATATTTCTCTGGAAAACGTCTCCGAGTACCGGCACAAACTTGTGTCTGAAGTCGAGTCTTTGCTGAACAGAGTCTCGGATTGGGGACGACTAAATCTAGTCCAGTTTAACCCCCAGAAGACACAAGTTTGCGCGTTAACCACTTAAAAGAACCCCTTTGTCGTATCTCCCCAGTTTCAAAACACTCCCCTTATTGCCTCAGATGGTATCGGTATCCTCGGCGTCGACATACCGAGTGACGTGCAGTTTCGTGGTCACTTGGAAGAGAAGGCCAAATTGGCCTCTAAAAAGCTTGGCGTGCTCAGCAGAGCGGGACAGTATTTCATGCCGGCACACCGCCTGCAACTTTACAAGGCACAGGTTCGGTCGCATATGGAATACTGTTCCCATCTCTGGGCTGGAGCTCCCTAGTACCAGCTCCTTTCACTTGACCGCATCCAGCGCAAAGAGGCTCGAATCGTCGACGACCGAGTGCTTTCCAATCGGCTCAATTCACTGGCGCTGCGAAGAGATGTTGCATCTCTTTGCATTTTCTTTCGCATATACCATGGGGAGTGCTCTGAGGAATTGTTCGGATTAATCCCAGCATCCAAATTTCGTGAACGCACTACGCGGCAAACATCCCGATACCATCCACACCATATGGATGCTTGGCGGTCCACCACTGTACGTTTTACAAGGAGCTTTCTTCCACGTATGACCTCTCTGTGAAATAATTTACCACCGGTGATTTTTCCGGACCGATACGACCTGGGGACCTTCAAGAAAAGAGCTTACTCCTTTCTTAAGGGCCAGCAACGCACCTGCGATTCCCCCGGTGTTGCGGTTTATCATGGGCGGCGGTAGTCACTTAACATCATGTGAGCTTTTTAACATCATGCTCGTCTCCCCGTTTAAAAATAAAAAAATAAATATTCATTGTAATTGTAAGTTATAGAACAGTCATAAACAGGCCGTCTTACAAATCTGTCGTGTCATTTCAACATCCCCGCACCTCACCTCATGGTGACCCTGCCATGCGCGAGCGATTCAGGTTCGCGGTGGCGTACGTGACACATGCACATTTGCGAACTGGACTTTGGTCGTAGCGTCAATAGGATGGCATCCTAATACCAAAGGGGGTGCGAAAAACTACGACGGAATTTTTTTACATTTTCACATCTGAGCCTAAAGACATTGTTATCGCGCAGTGTCGTGGAAACCAATAGTGCAGAGGCTGCCCAGCTCACCTGGATTAACAACATATTGCTCTCGACGGTGCTGGCAATACTAGTTGCAGCGTTTGGCTACCTAGCTTATCGGCAATACAGAAGATGCCATTAAAATTTAATTCAAAGAGAGATACGTTGTGACGTAAGCCGGAGGATGCGTTCGAGATTATTTGGGCGTTCAGGACATCCAGCCAGGGACCAGGAAGGCAAGGATGAATCAGTTGTGTAAGCTCCGAGATCCAATTTCCAGTATGATGAGACAGTCTACTACTAAAGGTGCAACAAAAAGGTACAATTTATTGCTAAATTTTAATGTGCATTATGTGTGCTTTACCTGTCTTTCGATTTGTTTTAAATAATGAGTCCTAAAGGACAATTTAGAGTTAATATATGAGCAATTACAAGACATACAGATAATTTGTGGCTGTTCAACCTATTTATGGACAGTTGTTTGCAAAATTTGAAAGTTGAAGACTGCGGATTAAGAATGGGTGAGTTAACCGTCAAATGCCTTTTGTACGCCGATGATCAAGTTATCCTTGCATCGTCGGCGGCCGAGTTGCAAATGATGTTTACATTAATGAACAGATCATTAAAAGAAAGGGGTATGAAAGTGAACGCAAGTAAGACGAAGGTTATGGTTTTTGAAAGAGAAGAAAGTAAAACGATTTGTGAAATAAGAATAGAAGGGGAGTTGATCGAGCAAGTAGATGAGTTTGTACTCGTATATTTGGGCTGCGTATTTAGCAGGGATGGGAGATATGATAAGGATATAGAACGACGAGTGAATGCGGGAAATAGAGTAAATGGGGCCCTGCACTCTATTTTGAAGAGTCAAAATGTGTCGAAAAAGGCACGTATGGCAATTCACAATGCTGTGTTGGTCCCTACTTTAACTTATGGTAGTGAAAGTTGGGTGTGGCAGAAGAAGCACGAGAGTAGAATGAACGCAGTAGAAATGCGGTCGTTAAAGAGTATGTTAGGGCTGAATCTTAATGACCGGGTAAGAAATTGCATAATAAGGGAAGAGTGTGGTTTGCAAGATGATGTTGTGACCAGGAATGCTTTGGTGGTTTGGTCACGTGGAAAGAATGAATGAGGAAAGAGTGACAAAGAAAATTTATGTTGCAGAAGTGAATGGCAGAGTTGGAAAGGGACGTCCTAGGCGAAAATTTATTGACCAAATTGGCGATTTATTGAAAACGGGCCAAATTAGGGGTACCCTTAACCGACGAGCATGTATGCGGAGGTGTATGGATGTGAAGGAGGCGAGAGAGGTGTGTCAGGATCGTGCCAAATGGAAGTCTGTAGTTTCTGCCTAGCCCTCTGGGTGACAGGCGTGAGTGATTATGTATTATGTATTTATGTATGTACAGATAATTTTAAGAAAATTAAGCCAGAAAAGGTATAAATATACAGATTACGTTGAAAGTAAAATAAATACAGCAAAATAAATGTATAATAACCATATAATTGTTTTGTATAATGTTAGTTCTAAGAAGTGTTATTACTTTAATGTTTTAGTTACTATAGTCGATAAAATTGAGGAAGTTTATAAAGATGATAGGGTATCAATGACAGAACAAATTATTGAAAATATAGAAATGTATGACCTTCAGGAAAAACCTTGTAAGCAACTCTTAATTTCGTTTGTTTTCAAAACGAGGTTGTCTAAGTCTGTTCAAAATCAAAAATCAAAATATATTTATTTCATCAAAAAACTTATATCAATACAATATTGTATTAATAATATATATATATATATATATATATATATATATATATATATATATATATATATATATATATATATATATATATATATATATATATATATATATATATATATATATATATATATATATACTTGTGGCAGGCAGCTCCGCCCTTTCATGATGCTTACATACTATACATACATTTAATGTTTCGAGCTTCCTTAAATCCAGAATTTAAATTTACAAAAGAAAACTATTGTTATTTATCATAATTTTTAGAATAGGGAAATAGAGCTGAAAACATTTTAAATTAAGTTTTATAATATTATAATATTTAAGAACAGAGGTAATATGAAAGAGATAATATAACAGAGATATAATTACAATTGTCGCATTGACCAGCGGCTGTAAAATACACATCTCATTACACCCACTAATTCACACTGAGAGAAGATCTTCTGTGTCAGTATAACTTAGTGGCTGCAACCAATCAAATAATTTATTTTTACAATCTCTTAATTTTAAAGGGCATATTTCAATGATTTTATTAATTTTATTATATAGGTAAGCTGATTGTATTTTGTAGTGTCGTTTAGCTGATTTTGTTTTAGTTTTCTGCAATTTTAAAGTAAACCTGTTTCTTCTTTTATTTAGATTATTATAATTAAATGGTAAACAACTGTGGAGTTTAAGAACAGTTTGCAATATATATAACTTTCTCACTGATAATAATTCACTGTGTTGATAGAGTTCCGCTGTGGGAAAACTGTACGACTTAGAATACATAACCTTTAGTAAGCAACGTTGCGCTTTCTCAACTTCAAGAAAATTTGTTTTTGTAACTCCACCCCATATGTGGATACAATATCCCAGGAAAAAAATTAAAACTAAATATGACACATGTGAGAATTTGTTATAGCTCGAAGAATCGATAACCGATGGGGAAGAAAGGTTCTCGAGTGGCAGCCTCGTACCGGTAGGCGTAGTGTAGGGCGACCCCCCCACTGGATGGAGTGACGACCTGGTAAGATATGCAGGAAGTCGATGGATGCAGGTGGCTCAGAACCGTGCTTTGTGGCGTTACTTGGGGGAGGCCTATGTTCAGAAGTGGACTTGTGAAGGCTGTAATGATGAATGATGATGATGATGATGAGAGTTTGGTCAAGGCCTTCTCACTTAACAAAAAAGTCAACATGTTCATTAATGACACAATTAAACAACATATCTCAAAAAGAGATGACTATTTCACAATACTCGTACCGGTAGGCGAAGTGTAAGGTGACCCACCACTTGATGGAGTGACGACTTGGTGAGACATGCAGGAAGTCGATGGATGGAGGAGGCTCAGGACCGTGTTTTATGGCATACCTTGGGGGAGGCCTATGTTCAGCAGTGGACTTGTGAAGGGCTGTAATGATGATGATGATGATGATGAAGCCGATGGCAGCACCCATCCATCTTCTCTTTTGAAATTTGGATATTTTTTAATTTCAATAGCCTCGCGTATCATCCTCGGTAGGAATCGGTGTTCTTTTGTGAGAATTTGTAGTTTATCAAATCTAATATAATGGTGGGGACGATCTTGTTCGCAAACTTCCGGAAGCGTCGGTGCTTCACGTCAGCTATATGTTCTAAATTGTAATTAACCGCGATAAAATCCGTAAATAATAGTTTTATTCAATGTGTAGTGTTCGCGTTAATTTAAGAAATCATTACGTTATAAAACTTTTATTTATTTTTAATAATTAAAAAAACCCAATTACTATTATTATAAAAAGTGAATAACCTTATTTCTATGAGACAATGATTATATTTATACTAATTTGAACTTTTATAGTAAGTCAGACCAACTCTCATACAAATAGCCCGTCCTCCTTCCTCCTTCTTTATATACCGAATTATATCCTCTCAACTGCGGATGTCCAAGACTTGGACACGAAAATATCTCCGTTGACTGCGGGCGTCCAAGTGTTAGCAATTTTTTACCCGCTCTTTTAATGAAGAAACAAAGCATAATGCGCTATTTCTAACTCATTCTACCATATGTCAATGTGTACGGGATAAAAAAGGCTAGCATAATAACCCCACAGCTTATACACTTTAGTAGTATATTTTATTTAAATCATTCTTAAATGTCATCCGTTCCTTGAGTCAGCCTGGAGACGCCAGCAACTTAAGGTATCTTCGATAAAGATTTAGTGGACTGTAATTTTGGTGCATACGGCAAAGGGGAAAATAAATAGGTGGGATAGCACGCACTGACCTGATGAGGGCTGCCGCGCCTTCCTCCTGGAGTGTCTGCTATACAGCTAGCTCGCCACGTGGTTCGTGCACACGCACTCTCGGAACAGTCTCGTGAAGTCCCACACTCTCCACCTTTGCCCTTACGCGGGCGTTTCACACTTTTATGAGTTACAAAGACACAATGTCTGATGCGGTGAATATTAAACATAAACAGGAGAACTCAATGTTCGTCCTGCGCGGTTTGCGGTTAATGTACAAAAGACGCGACGGGTGGCCGTGCGTTGCGGATGGCGTAATATCACTTAGTATAATGACGCGCGCCGAGATCCTCTTTTTCACCTCGGCGGCAGCGCGTGCGGTAGGAAAGGGAAGGAAGGAAGGAAACAAAAAATATGCACTAGTCATGTTGATAAAGTAGATATAACTTAGGACGAACTCAATGCGATATGTAATGTAATGTTGATAAAGTAGATTGTTAACTGGCGTTACCATTTCCTCCCGCCCTTAAAGGGACACCTTTAAAAGACAACCGTAATATAAAAGTAAAAGGAAAACAAATAAATAAGCGGTATATAAAGTGAGAGGATGCGCTCAATGCGCATGTCTCATCTACTAACCTTACTTGGTAAGCGAGAAAATGTATACATAAATATAATATTGCGGTTTAATACTTTTTTTAATATATATAAATATAAACTTAATTCCTAATTTAGATAAATAATTATAATCAAAATAATCGTGATTTATTGTCTTGGGAGAGGGCAAATACGAGCAACAGGACGGAGATATGTTCCCTTAGTAGTTCTCACGGTCACTACTCGAACTACGCCATCCTTCGAAGGATGAACAGACTCGACAATCGCTAATGGCCAACCAAGGGGCGGTTCATTATCATTTATCATAATTACAACCATGCCTGGTACGATAGCCGTAGACGGGGTGTTCCACTTCTGACGAACTTGTAATCCGTGAAGGTATTCCTTCCTCCACCGGTCCCAAAACGACTAAACTAATTTATCCAGTAAAGAATGCCTGTGTAACAGACTGGTAGAGTCAGATTTGACTCTGGGTGCGGGTAATGACTCTGCAGGATCAGAACTCAATACTGTCAAGGGCCGCGAGTTTAGCAAGCACTCAATTTGCGCAAGAACAGTATTAAGCTCTTCGTATGAAAGTAACTGATGTCCGATAACTCGGAACAGATGCGTGTTTACGACTTTGATCATACTCTCCCAGGCGCCTCCAAAATGAGGAGAGTTGGGACAGATGAACTTCCATGTTATACGATTCTCAGCACACTCTTGCTCAAGCTTTGGGCGGTATTCAACGTTTAGAAATTTATAGAGATCGCGAAGATACGAAGCGGCACCTTTAAAATTCGTTCCATTATCCGAATATAAAAACTGAATCGGCCCTCGTCTAGAGAGGAAACGTTTAAGCGCAGCGAGGAAACTAGAACTACTAAGATCTGTAGCGATTTCTATATGTACAGCTCGAGTCGTGAGGCATGTGAAAACACATAAGTACGCCTTCTCGCTGCGTACACCACGACGACGTACAGGAGTGTATGCGATAGGACCGGCATAATCGCAGCCCGTGTGTGTAAATGCCTTAATAGCTTGTCTTACACGACTATGGGGAAGATCAGCCATCAAAGGGTAAGTTGGACGGGGTCTAATCCGGAAACATATATTACATTTGTAGACTCTGCTTCTCACAGTGCAGCGTGCGGAAAGTATCCAAAATTTTTGACGGAGCAATGACAATAACAATTCAGGCCCAGCGTGTAAATTTTTAATATGATAATAGTCAATGATCATGTTCACTACATGATCACTGCGCGGGAGTATAATTGGATGTTTTTGCGTGTAATCTAATGCGGAGTTCGAAAGACGACCACCAATGCGGATTAAACCATTCTCAATAAAAGGCCTTAAACGATTGAAAGCGGGCGAGCAAGGTTTGTTACCTTCAATATTTAAATATTCCACTGCAAAATGCTGTTTTTGCAGGGCGCGGAAGATTATAACCTCAGAGAAACTGAGATCATCAGCAGTCACTACAGTAGTGCTGCGGCGGGGCAATAATTTAGCAAACTTACACACGTACGCAATTATACGTAGAAGTTTACTCCAAGAAGAGATGCGGAGTGCGAGCTCATAAATCGCAGAATTACAGACGGATGTGCACACAGTGTGCGACAAAATCTTCTTCTCAGGCATATTTGCAATAACCTCATTGTCTAAAGTACGAAGAGGCCATTGAGATGGATCTAACGAAGTCCACTGAGGCCCATGGAGTCACAGGGGGTTTGAAACTAATTTATTTGGCGTAACGCCACGTGAAAGTATGTCAGCGGGATTCTCAGTACCTGCGACATGATAAAAGTTATCAGCGCGAATATTGTCGGTAATCTGAACAACGCGGTTTGCAACAAAGGTCTGCCACTTGTGTGGCGAACTCTTTATCCAGTACAGAGCTAATTTGAATCTACAAAGGCATAGACTGATATTGCAAGGTCAAGAGAATAATTGTCGAGTACTCTGCGAAGCAATTTTGAGAGTAAAACCGCTCCACAAAGCTCAAGGCGTGCAATAGATAGTGGTTTCGTCGGTGCGACTTTAGTCTTTGCACAAATCAACTGGACGGTGTTACCATTGACGCTCTTTACATGTATGTAGACTACGGCACCGTATGCGCGCTCGCTGGCGTCGGAAAACCCCAGGAGTGACGCAGTACAGTTTTTGGATACACCAACATGTCGCGGGATACGTAAATAATTAAGAGCTGGTAATTCAGCACAGAATTGCCTCCACATCTTAATAATTGGCGGTGGTGGTATGTCGTCCCAATCTAAATTAAGTTGCCAAAGCTGCCTTATTAACAATTTGGCGTACGCGACTGTGGGAGCAACGAAACCCATTATGTCCCACAGGCGAGCGACAGTAGATAAGATGGCGCGCTTAGTGCACGTCACATCAGCGGGAACAGATATCTTAAAATAAAAGGCGTCACTATCGGTAGACCAATGCAAGCCTAGTATTTTATGTGGCATTGATTTATCGAACTCTACTTCTCCTGTAATTTTGTGGGAAGTAGGGAGGTCATCTAAAACAGATCGACGGTTGCTATGCCATTTTATCAGGTCCCATTGGGCACCCTTGAATAAGTCTATCAGCTGCCGAGAGGTCTCACTGGCCTCGGATTCACTGGGCATAGAGAACGCGATGTCGTCCATATATAGCGAAGTAAATGCGATACGACTCGCAAGCGGATACTTTGCGCCGTCGTCATCAATGAGCTGTCTTACCGTGCGCAATGCATGGTATGGACTCGCAGTTAAACCGAAGCACACGCGATTGAAGTGGTATAACACAAGTGGGTCTTGTGGACGGAAGCGGTATAGGAAGCATTGGTAACGACGATCAGAATCGCGAACAACTATTTGCAGAAATTGTTGGCGACAGTCGGCTGTCATAGCGATTGGATGTAAGCGGAAAGTTAAAATTATATTGAACAAGTCGCCTTGCAAATTTGGTCCTGAATGCAGAATATCATTTAATGATCGCCCAGTGCTAGTCTTACTGCTAGCATCCAGGACGATGCGCAGACGCGTTGACTTCTTATCTTCGCGTAAGACTCCATGATGCGGTATGACATATATTGGAGCGGGTTCATGAGAGTCATACGGCGGTGCGGGGGATATATAATTTTTAGCTAAGTATTCCTTTATGACGTCATCATATGCTAACCTTAATGTAGGCGAGGCTTGAAGTTTCCTCTCCAAGCACATGAATCGTCGTCGAGAGGTTTCATAAGAATCTCCGAGAGAGTAAACGTCATCTTTAAATGGCAGGCCAACAATATATCTACCAGTAAAAGGATCGCGGGATGTCGTAGATTTATAAAACTCTTCACATTCAATGTCTGAAGGACACTGAATGGGCGGTGCGGAGGGTGGCTGTTCAAGCTCCCAAAATCGTTGCACTAATTTGTCAACGATAGGAGACTCTAGAACTGAGCAGCACGTTAAAGAATGATTTACCTGAAGTGTCGGCACTGAGCCCATAATAACGTAACCGAATACCGTATTCAAAGCCGAGGGCCTGGACAAGTCGTTAGACGAATAAATTACGTCTGGACATAGTGAGTGCGGGAAAAGGGGTGCGCCTATCAAAACATCAATTTTATTAGGCATGCTATAACATTCATCAGCTAGTCTTATGCCATGGAAGTGTGATAAGACAGATGTGTCTACCACAGCGGTGGGCAAAAGGTCGGTGATTTGATCAACAACTAGCGTTGAAATATTGAAGTTAATATTCGAGTCGAATCGTGAGAAAATTTTAATATCAATCGATTTCGATTTTACAATTTTTTCAACTCCACCGAATCCCTTTACTACAGTACATTCGGTATCGTGTTGTTGAACGCCTAAACGATGACAGCACTCTTTAGTCATAAAATGGCTTTGAGCCGCGGAGTCTAATAATATACGAATAATTTGTTTCTCTCCCTTAGTATCGTAAGCACATACTTGAGCGGTTGATAATAAAACAGTTCTCTGCGAACGACTTGCGCGCGCGGGAGGCGGTGAACGTTGAGAAACATTCTTGAACGAAGTACACAGCGCGACGTCTGAACGCGCACCTGCGGTGAGGGGTGGCGAGTGTGCGGGCGCGGGGGTTGTAGACTTCAGTGTAACTGGCTGAAGCGGTGGAGAACGCGCCAGCGCAGGGGAAGCATTATCGCTTCTGCGGTGGAAGTGCAACAATGTGTGATGTTTAAATTTACAAACTCGACAACTATAATTTGAAGAGCAACTAGACACTCGATGACTTAAACTGAGACAATTCACACATGCATTGTTACTCTTTACGCATTTAAATCGTTCCTGCGGCGTCATTTTATTAAAGTCTGCACACTTAAATAGGTGTTGATGCACAATATTATCGCACAGACACTTTGAGCAACTAGTCGTCGTGCTTACGTACGCCTGATACTTCGGCGACGAAGTATTATTACAGCGACGATTATTACCGTTACCTCGTCGATTGTTTGGTGCGCTATTAGAATTTGTACTAGAATCGGTGCGTTGCAAAACTTTGGAGCGGGTCTTAATAAAATTTACTAAATCATCAAAGGTAGGTACCATCGAGTTATGACTATATTCGAAAGAGCGAATGGTATCCGGGTCCAGCTTCTTAAGCGCGATATGAAGAACAATTAAGTCCGCGAGATTATCTAACTTTAAGTTTTGTAAAGCGCGCACTGCACTTATAAAGTTATCAGTAAATAAATCAAAATTATTTGCGGTGGCCGATTGCAATGGCTTAAATTCGAACATCTGATTAATATATGTAGATGCTAGCATACGCCGGTCTTCATATTTGTCAACGAGTGCTTGCAATAAAATTTTATAATTTTCGGCGCAAGGAGTTATACCTGAGCATACAGATAGGGCTTTGCCCGTTAGTTTACCTAGCAAATAGTATAACTTTTCAGCGTCGGTAAGCGATGTGTTGTCATGGACGGTTGATTTAAAGCTAGCATAAAATAAAGGCCATGAGCGAATGTCACCCGAAAATGGCATAAGTTCGATAGGCGGAAGTGAGAATCTGGCTTTAGATGGTGTACTAGTACTTTGTGAATTAGATTGCGAATATTGTAAATAAAGCCTATTTATTCTACCGCAAAGAGACTCAAACGCAATGAGGCTGTTATAATCAGGTTTAGCAATAGGGTTTATTTTTAATAAATGTGAATTATAATTATCTAAGACCTGTGATCTGACTCAATACGTAAAGCATTAATATTAGAACTTCCATCAAGAAAACGCTCCATCGTGGAAGTGTTTATGTGGATGTCCGAGGACATATCATATATTTTTTGTACTATTTCAAATAAAGCATCTCGTTTAGCTAACAATAAAACCAACTCAGCATCAGGTGTGCCCTCATTATCCGAGGAATCGCTATTATTCGATGCTATTTGTTTTTTAGGCGGCATTACAACTTAAGTTATGCGGCAAAAATAATATAATTATAAGCGGGTAGTCTGTAAGCGACCTCGCTACGCGGTTGAATTATTAAATATTAGTTTTGTTAACGATGAACTTTAATTGTTAACTTTTATAATAATTATGAAGTTAGTTATAACGAATATAATGCTTAAATATATGTGCAAATAATAAATGTAATTTAACAGTATAATCTATAGATGTAGTTAAAAGTTGATGACGTGATGTGAACATACAACAAATAATTTATATAGATAATTATATGCTTATTCATTCTATGAATATAGTTTTAAAATTACTATGAATGTCACCTATTAGGACCTATTAGGACCTATTATAGTGTTCTAATAAGGGCGGGGTTAATCCGAAGTCGGATTAAAATATAAATAATTAATTATATATACGCTTATTACGATAGCGATCTAATAAGGGCGAAAAGTCAAGGTCAATCCAGCGAGAAGTGACCATTAAAAATGGAGACGCCAGCAACTTAAGGTATCTTCGATAAACATTTAGTGGACTGTAATTTTGGTGCATACGGCAAAGGGGAAAATAAATAGGTGGGATAGCACGCACTGACCTGATGAGGGCTGCCGCGCCTTCCTCCTGGAGTGTCTGCTATACAGCTAGCTCGCCACGTGGTTCGGCGCACACGCACTCTCGGAACAGTCTCGTGAAGTCCCACACTCTCCACCTTTGCCCTTACGGGGGCGTCTCACACTTTTATGAGTTACAAAGACACAATGTCTGATGCGGTGAATATTAAACATAAACAGGAGAACTCAATGTTCGTCCTGCGCGGTTTGCGGTTAATGTACATAAGACGCGACGGGTGGCCGTGCGTTGCGGATGGCGTAATATCACTTAGTATAATGACGCGCGCCGAGATCCTCTTTTTCACCTCGGCGGCAGCGCGTGCGGTAGGAAAGGGAAGGAAGGAAGGAAACAAAAAATATGCACTAGTCATGTTGATAAAGTAGATATAACTTAGGACGAACTCAATGCGATATGTAATGTAATGTTGATAAAGTAGATTGTTAACTGGCGTTACCACAGCCATTAGTGTGATTGACGCGCGCTAACAACGAAGTTGTTTGTAATTATTTTGTATTAATTTATATTTATTGTGTGGTGAATTGTGTTAAAACAATGCCTGGATAAGTAATCTTCTTATTTGTAGTCTCATTTTGTGGTTTATCTTATTAAGTACGTGTAAAATCGTTTTTAATATGTATGAAGCAAACTGCTATCTTAAAACTAACATGCTGGTTGAGGAAAGTTGACTTGAAATGTACGTAAAATTTTAGTGTTGACTGTCAGTTTTGTGTTAAAATATGTATAATTGTTCATCGTTCACAGTTTTAGTACATCAAAATGTGGATAAAGTGCAATATTTTCAAAATTTTAATGTATATACGCACTAGGTGCAATAGTGTCCATTTTTGAGACGTCCGTAGAAGTTATTTCTAGTTCTCTGTTTTGCGGGTGGCGAAAAAAGGAACTAAAGTTTGCCATATTGCATCAAGTTCCAATTCGGTTGAATGATTAGAATGGTAAAGAATCTAGCGCCCTCGAGCAGAGAAATGGAGCTTGGTTGACTCCACGATTATTCGGTGATTTATAAAAAATTGAATGTGGCATTTGGATATGTCATGTATGTTAACACAAGACTTCGTAATTTTTTAAACAATTTATTAAAACAGAAAGTTAGATAGTATTTACATAATATGCTTTTTAATATTTTTTTTTAATATTTTTTAATATTTAATATTTGAAATTTTTATTTTTTTAATTTAATATGAACAGGTTGCGGTTTTTAATGTCACCTCAGACACATATTTCTTATACTGGTTTTTTTAATGTACATTTTATCTGTATGTACTTTTCAAATCGTGTAACGTTGCGTTATGTTTCAACCTAGAGCAAGATTGCTGCTACCTACAGTAACATTCGTAAATGAATTGTACTGTAGATACAGTAAATCCAACAAGTACCAGGAGCCTTTTAAAGAAATAACTACCTATGTTATATATTTATTCAATTTTATACTTATGTCCATCCATCCATTTAGTTTTTATTGTTTCCTAGCTATAATTTGTTCAGCTAATTATTTCAGACTATCATCGTCGAAATTGTTAAGTTAGTTAAGTTACACAGCCTATTTCCGTCCCACTGCTGGGCTTTCCCTCAATTCTGAAAGGGTTTTACGGCAAAGAAGTATCCACCGCGCTGCCCATATGCGTGTTGACGAACTGCACATGCCTTGGAAATATTTTTTTTTAATTATCAGACAGTCAGACTTTCTCATGATGTTTTTCTTCACCGCCGAGCAAAGGTAAATCAGCACTTAAAATTGCAATTAATAATTTCATTGATGCCGGCGGGCTTCGAACCCGGTGTGCTAGCGTACTGTGAAATTTAACGCGAGAGCTAACAATCTGAGCTACCAGGGCTCTGTCATCGTCGAAATGAATACTTAAGTTAGTTAAGTTACAGCCTTTTTACGCCCCACAGCTGGGCAAAGGCAAAGAATTTTTCGTCGCGCTGCCCCAATGCGTGTTGGAGAACTTCACATGTCTTCGAAATATTTTTTTTTCTTATTTCACAGACGTGCAGGTTTCCTCACAATGTCTTTCTTCACCGCCGAGCGCGTGGTAGATCAGCACTTAAAATTGCAATTAACAATTTCATTATTGCTAGCGGGGATCGAACTCGGCTTACTAGCGTACTATGAAATTTACAGCGAGAGCTAACCATCTGAGCTACTACGGCTCTTCTGAGCCACCACGGTTCTCATCGTTGAAATGAATACACCTCTTTATTTTGTATGTTTTTTTTTCTATAGGATAGGGTGACAAACGAGAACGTAGTCCACCTGTGGTGGTTGCTGCGGCCCATGGACGTCTACATCTATCCCCGATTACAAATCAAAATGCAAAAATGCGTGTCACCCGTGAAGACTAAAATAGAACGCCTCGTTTCCAGCAAAAAGGCTCTCCGGTTCTCTACACTCACCATACGAAACAAAGAAGCATTAAGCTATTATTTTACGCTGGTATTCTGTGAGATCGTGGTCCTTCCCCGGTCGAACCGGCCTATTCGTGCTGCAACTATACTACTAATATAACTGCAGCATGGCTCTACCAGATATAAAAAACGTTTTAATGAACTAGTACATGATGCACAAAAAAGTGCAGAATCGAACTTTAATTGTGGCATATTTTTGTATAATGCATAAGAAGTGGGTTCTTTAAAAATATACATAAATAATATTTTTTTTTATTTCAGAAAGAGATATATCTATTTAAAATTTTATTATTTCGGAGCTATTGTTTGTGTTAAAGGAAATATGTTACCGTTTGGAGAAGTAATGTTATTGGTTATTGGAAATGTAACATAACCGTTGCGCACCTCGCGGCGCCTCTGTCACTCGACACATAATATTATGGTGCATTGGGTATTGTTTACAAAAAACGTTATTTATAACTCTACATCAGCGGGAGTGACTCTTGAGTGGTTTTATGGTTTTTAAAGGAATGAATGAGTCTTTATTTCTGTACTAGTGCTGTTAAAGTTTGTTTGCTCAAATAAAGTAATTAATTTTTCAGTAAATATGGCACTTACGACTAAAATTTTGATATACTGATATACTGATATACTTATGAAATACTTTATCGGATTTTTAAAACTTAGCAAGACCTATTGAAAGATGACTGAATCATGTAAAGAAAAAGAGAGATTCAAGACTGAATCATTGTAATGAAATAAGAAAACTATTTTTATTGACTAAAGCATTACGCCGCATTATGCCGCATCTGGTCCGAACTACATGCTACATCGGTGTAAATTGATTGTGGGTTCTTGTAAGCTTATTATTAATGCGTTTTACAATAAAAATTGTATTGTAGCCTATGATTTTGCACATAAAATATTGTAAACAATAGACGTAAGATTAAAATAAAATGAAATTGAGCTATTAAAAAACTTTGTGTCATTGAGAAATATGATAGTTTTGACTTTATTCTATATTTAGTTATACTAACTACTTTAAACTTTATTAAATATATGTACTCCTTTATAGGAAATTCCATAGAGAATTCAGAAATGTATACATATTATAGTATTCGATATACCAAAATCAAGATATTTGCGTTTAAACGGATTGGGCCCAATCAGCCGTCCATTTTATTAAACAGCTCCGCAGTCAACGGAGAATTACGGTTAGAGTCTCCGCAGCTGAAAGGATATGTGGGATACTAGAAGCACTTGTAAGTTACGCCAATTTTTTTTTTCATTTTAAAATTATCCTTTAAATATATCTTTTTAAAATTACGCTTTTATCTTGTTAAATAGGGATTAGATTAAATGATAATAGATCTCGTTCAATTATTTCGGCGTCTCACTACTTAATCTTCTCTGAAATTTACCTTATTATGAAAGCGTGAACTGGAGCATAGAAATAAATTCGCATTTGTACAACAATTTGTGTTCACTAGTTCGTAACATATATTAAGGCAATGAATATTATACAGAAATATTATATGGTATTCCAGGATCACTTACCGAAAAGAAAGCGTGGTCAATGGTCGATAAGACTTATGGCTGCTTGCATCAGACATGGGCGTGCCCCAAAAATCGTTCAGAAATAGTTCCTTAAAAAAGTTTGTTCCTATTACGTCACCGTTCGTCACTATAGCAGGGATATCATCATGGACAAAATCGCCATTCAAACTGTTCACATAACTTAGCACCGCCGTCGTTATCACCATAACATAGATCACAAAATCACTGCTACACATGTTCCATTGTTGGTTGTCCTCGCGAACGGTGGGCAGCGACCGCTGCTTCATCTTTGGGCGTGTCTTTAATTTGACTTTTACATTCCTACATCTGCACATTTGCTTGCTTTCTCTTATATCTACTTCGCTGCTTATGGGTATCTGAAAAAAAAATAAGACGCTCATTATAATTTATACCCTGAAGAAAGTATCAGCCTAACATGATCAATTTAAGTTTAGGGCAAAAGGATAAATTTCGTGTAAAAATTAATTATTTGTGAAAAAAATATTTCGAATAAAGTAAAATCCACTATCTCATTTTGGAGCAGTGGTGTGAGTTCCACTCCACAAATATAATATGTTTATCATGTAAATATTTTTTTAATACAATAATGGTGACAAACGAGTGCACAGACCACCTGATGGTAAATGGGTGCTGTGACCCATTTACATCTACATCTTTTCGCGATTAAGAACCAAGATGCGGATTCGTGTCGCCTCTGATGACTAAGATGTAATGTCTCGTTTCCAGTAAAATTAGTTTTCGGTTTGCTACACCCACTACACGCAACACAGCAGCATTAATCTGCTATTTTGTGCTGGTATTCCGTATAAGAGTGCTCCTTTCCTGGTTGAGCCGGCCCATTCCCTACACTTCGTCTACCGGTACGAGGCTGCCACTCGAGAACCTTTTTTCCCCAACGATAGTCGGTTATTCGAGCTATATGGCCGGCCCATTGCCACTTCAGTTTACTAATCCGTTGGGCTATGTCGGTCACTCTGGTTCTACTGCGGATATCCTCATTTCTAAGTTCATCACGCAGAGAAACTCTGATAATAGCCCTCTCCATAGCTCGCTGAGTGACTTTGAGTGTCCTCATATGGTCAGCAGTGAAGGACCACGTCTCAGCTCCATATGTCATCACTGGCAACACGCACTGGTTGTACAACTTAGTTTTCAGGTTTTGAGGTATACCTGACGAGAAGATGCGTTGTAATTTCCCGAACGCTGCCCAGCCGAGTTGAATCCGTCGATTGACCTCTCGGTCGAAGTTGGACTTACCTAGCCTGACTTTTTGTCCCAGGTAAACGTACTCGTCAACAACTTCGAGCTTAGTGGTGCCAACAACTACCGGCATAGGTGTGACATGGACATTAAACATGATCTTTGTTTTGTCCATGTTCATCTTAAGACCTATCCGTTGCCAGGCACCATTGAGGTCATTGAGCATAGTGCTTAAGTCCTCCAGCGATTCTGCTATAAGGACTATATCGTCGGCAAATCGAAGGTGAGTGATGTACTCGCTATTGATGTAAGTACCGTATCCTTTCCAGTCCAGTAGCTTGAAAACGTCTTCCAATGCAGCGGTGAAGAATATTGGGGAAATAACGTCACCCTGTCTTACACCTCTCTGCAGTTGGAAAGGTTTCGTACTCTGGTTCTGTACTCGGATAGCTATCGTAGCCCTACTGTATAAACACTTCAGCACTTCGATATACCGACAGTCAACTTGGCACCGCTGAAGAGACTGTAGCACTGCCCAAATTTCAACGGAATCAAAGGCTTTCTCATAGTCCACATACGCCAGACAAAGTGGAAGATTGTACTCTTCGGACTTCTGTACAATTTGCCGAAGGGTATGTGGTCTATGGTACTAAAGCCTTTTCGGAAACCGGCTTGTTTGGGAGGCTGGAAGTCGTCGAGTCTGCGTGCGAGACGATTTGTAACGACTCTCGAAAACAGCACGTAGACGCGGCTCAGAAGGGATATTGGTCTGTAGTTGCTGCCACACTCAGTCTTCAGCTTTGACAGTTGGCTCTTACTGGCAAACAGATCTCTGGCAAAGACTTTGGAGGCGTGGTTCCGCTTAATCGCTTCTTCAATACAAGCAGTATTAAATTTGCGTAAGTCTCGCTGCATGCATTTGGAGATCTGTCTGTTCAGTTGCCTGTATGCTGTCAAATCTGTTGACGATTGCAGCCTCATCTCCCGTCTAACAGCCATGAGATTAAGAGTGTGATCGGATAGCTTTTGTGTTCTCCTGCGGCCGGTCTTGCAGAACTTAGCTCCAACCGCATGGACAGTTTCCACGAGCTTGTCATTCATATCGTCCACTGCATTGCAATCTTCTAGGCACAGAAAGCGGTTACGTAACTTGAGCTGAAAGGTTACAGGATTCTGGATTAGAGCACGAGGAACTTAACGTTTAGGTTCAGTATGCCTCTAACTATTCGGTGATCGCTGCCAGTTTTCACCCTTGCGATCACTGAGACATCACTGAACAGTTGGCGTCTGGTCGTCATAATGAAGTCAATCTCATTTTTTGTCGAACCGTCGGGGCTCGACCAGGTCCATTTCCTGTGGGGCCGCTTCTGGAAGAAAGAGTTCATCATAAAGAGTCCCTCTTTCTCCATAAAGTCGGCCAGCTGCTGGCCCCTACGGTTCCGTTGCTCTACTCCAAATTTCCCTACCTTCAGTTCACCGCTTTCTCGTGTGCCTAGTTTTGTGTTGAACTCTCCCATCAGCACCGTGTAGTGGGTTTTGGAGGAATGCATGGCTCTGGAAATATCCTCATACATTTCCTCCACCTCCTCATCGGGATGTGCCGAGGTTGGTGCGTAAACCTGTATGACCTTCAGCGAATACCGTTTGGTGATTCTGAGTATCAGGTACGCGAACCTCGTCGACACACTCCCAATCTTTACAACGTTGTTGACGAGGGACTTGTGGACGATAAATCCAACACCTCCTTGGGACAGATGGTCGCCCTCCCGGTGATAGAACACGTTGCCGGACTCGAGGATTCCCGTGTCCTCCCTCTCTCTTCGGACCTCGGATAACCCAATAATATGCCAGCGCAACTTGTCTGCCTCTTCTTTCAACTCCAGTATCTTCTCGTCAGTCCTCAGCGTGCGTGCGTTATATGTTGCCAGGTCGAGTCGTCGTAGGTGGCAACTGAACCTCCACCGGAGATTCTTAGCACCCTCTGCCCCGCCGTTACCATGGTCGCCACCGTAGCCAGGAATAGCGGGGCCGCCGGGGACTAGGGGCCGTTTGTTTGCGTCCTTACTCATGGGGGATATTTGCCATAGTTGCCACGCTTGGCGAGCGGGTTGGCAACCGCAGTTTTTTATTACATCATTGCTGTTAGCAAGAAGATGCTGCTGCCCATCTCCTGCCTGTCTCCCTCTGTCGCCTCTTACGACACCCACGGGAAGATATGGGGTATTGGATATTCTCAACCGCCACTACACGGCAACACAATTAGTCGCTTTATAATAATAAAAATAAAAATTTGACGTTACATATTCTTTCACTCATTTATCAATTACAACCTATGAAATGTTCGCGGTTGCTCAGGGGCTAAGCGCTCGCTGTAAAAGTCACAATATGAGAGCAAGCCGGGTTCGATCCCCGCCGGCACCAACGAATTATTAATTACAATTTTAAATGCTGACTTATCACGTGCTCGGCGGTGAAGGAAACCATCGTGAGAAAACCTGCATGTCTGAGAAATAAGAAATAAAAATATTTTGATGACATGTAAATTTCGACAACACGCATTGGGGTAGCATGTTTAACACCTCCTTGCCCTAAAACCCCCTCAAAAATAAGAGAAGGCCTGTGCCCAGCAGTGGGACATATAAATATTGGAACTTTTATCAAATAGCTGGCCTTTTTGGAGTGATCTCCTAAAAGGCCGGATTAATACGGATTTATTAGAAGGAAGAATGACACAATCACAATACATCACGTTTTGAGATAAACTTGGGTTAACATACGAGGGTGGATTGAAAAGTACTCGGCCTAACCAAGAAAATAAACACATACTAAATCAGTTATATTTTTATTTTTCTACATAATCACCATCAAGTTCAATACACTTTTGCCACCTCCCCTTCCAAGCATTTAGACCGTTGAAAAAAAATGATTCTTCCTTAGAGTCAAAATATGCGACTACAGCTGCTTTGACCTCGTCGTTTTTCGAAAATCTTTGACCTCCCAAGTGCTTTTTTAGGTTAGGGAACAGAAAGAAGTCTGATGGTGCCAGATCAGGTGAATACGGCGGATGCGGTAACAGTTCAAAGCCACATGTGTGAATTTCAGCCATTGACTGTACTGACGTGTGAACACGGGCGTTATCTTGATGAAACAGGACTTTTCTTCTGAGCATTCCTCGACGTTTTTCTTTTATTTCCTCTCGTAAACGACGTAGTAAGGTGCAGTAGTAATCAGAGTTTATAGTCTGACCCCTTTCAAGATAATCAATCATAATCACACCTTTCGAGTCCCAGAATACTGAAGCCATCACCTTATTTGCCGACAAAATCGACTTAGCCTTTTTAGGGGGTGGTGAACCAGGTCTTCTCCACTGTTTTGATTGTTGTTTTGTTTCCGGTGTACAGTAATGAACCCATATTTCGTACATAGTAACAAAACGATTCATAAAATCATCTGCATCGGCTTCAAATAACTCCAAACAATCGCGTCCTTTTTTGTTCAACTGAAAGCAGTCGCGGAACCCACCTCGCAGACACCTTGTGGAAACCCAACTCGTTGACAATGATGTTTTGAGTTCGTTCATAAGAGATGCCTATAATCTCGGCTATCTCTCTAATTTTTAATCTGCGGTCTGCCATTATTAAATCAAGTACTTTTTTAATATTTTCGTCAGTAGTTGACGTCGAAGGCCTTCCAGAGCGGGGTTCATCTTTCACACTCTCTCTACCACGCTTAAATTCTGCTATCCATTTTTTGACAGATGAATATGACAGAGCACAATCACCTAATGTACTGACCATGTCATCATGGATGGCTTTTGATGATAGCCCCTTCTTATGGAGGTACTTAATGACAGCACGCTGCTCGATTTGCTCCATTCGCGGAAATTATGTCCGATTACTTTGTTAATAAATTTATAAAATCACAACTAATTATCGCACACGTTTCGAACTTCACACAATGAACTAGTCTGAACTGAACTAAATAATGTGGGTAGGTTTGATTTTTAGAATTGAATGGATCTGTGTTAGGCCGAGTACATTTCAATCCACCTAGGTATTATTCTCTGTTTTACAGAGTTATAGCGTTGGGCTATGTCAGTTTCTTTGGTTCTACTGCAGATATCTTATTTCTAAGTCGGAGCAATCCCGAGCATCGGCCCCTCCATAGCTCTCTGAGCAACCTTGAGCTTCCTCATATGGCCAGCAGTGAAGAGCCACATCACAGATCAATATGTAATTACTGACAACACACAAGTTTTGAGATACGCGACGAGAAGATGTTGTGTCGTAATCGATGAGTTTAATCTCTGAGTCCAACTTTGACCGTGAGATCTTGATAATTGTTTAAATCAATAAATAAAAATAAATCTTAATAAAACGTTGATAAATTTTATTATTAAAACCCTTTTAATGATAGATCTCCAGGTAAAACTCACAATTTCTTGTAATAAATGCCATTATTTTTTCAATATAAATATTTTCATAGGAAAAAATCCAGGCATCGTAGTTCAGGGAAATAATTCCTTAAATATCGGTTTCAAAAAGTTACATTTTTTATCAAAGACGGCAAAGGAAGCCCCTTTGTACAATATCATTTAGAAATTTTTTACAATTTCTTTTGCGTGGTATTATTTTTAAACTAAAATTAATTGATTACTTTTACGGATTTTATCGCGTTTCATTTATTTTATTTTTAATACCTGACGTTTCGGGTGCTTTCCAGCACCCATGGTCACGTGGAACTGAGGTGACAGACGACCCGACGTCAAAGTTAACCCGGAGTACCTTCAGCTTTTTAATTATTGTCTTTGGTCCGATCTACGCAGAATGAACTAACTGTATTTTGAAGTCTTGCAGTGGTATGCTTGGGTTTAGTTTTAATTTTATTAATTATAGGATCCCAAGCAGGTGGTTGTACCCAGCCTCCTTCTCTATTGAAATTAGGATGTTTTTTAAATTTCAATAGCCTTATGGATCATCCTTGCTAGGAATCGATGTTCTTTCGCGAGAATTTGTGGTCTATCAAATCTGATGTAATGGTTGGGGCCATCTTGTCGGTTGGTCATCAGCTTGTCGAGTTTACATGTTAAAGTGATACCCACCAGCTCACATTTTTAACAAAGAAATGGTGTCTAATTAATAAAATTTGAACTTGGTGGAGTAATGAGATAGTGTACAAAAACACCGTTGTTCTACAAAACTTATTTTAATTAAAACTACCTAGTATATAACAAATATTACGCTGGTGTTTTCTTACGCAATAGCGATGATACTCCTAATATACTCCTTGACAGGTGGCTTCATTAGTTTCTTCTTTTAAGTACTTTCTTTACGTGCAGTTTATTCTTGGACACTATATTTATCCAGCAAAAAAAAAACTGAATTTGAACTCGTAAGCGATAATCATGATTTGAAAAATCTTAGAGTAATTACATTACGTAATTCTACGTAAATTGACCTACATTCTACATAAATTGAGTCAGTATACTTGTCTCGCTTTTCTAAATTAATTTACAAATAAGAAAAAAAGAGAAAAATCAATTAAATAAATTATATATAAATCATGCGTGAAAACAGAAATGTCAAGTGGTCATCTTTGATCTCTTTATAGTATGCCAAATATGAGGGTACACTTGTATCTTCTGATTTACTAGAAAACTGACGTTACAAGACATGGCGTCTTTAGTATAATATAGTGATTTCGTTCGCAGTGTAAGTCACGATCCACATCGCTGTACTCGTTTTTTGTTACTTTATTCTAATGTTTATTCTTAATTATATGTCTAAGATTAAAAAGACAATTGGCTTATTATTCTTCGAACGATTAAGTAAATTTTTCCTAAATCAAGTTAAGATTATTATTATATTACATTGTAAATATTTGTTCCGCAAATATTAAAAACTAATAGTTATGAAGGTATGACTACTAAGTCTTGACATACATAAGGTACATAAGCTCATAGATCTCATTTGTGATCCCAATTTTATATGTTGTTTAACGTCGCGCCCCACCTTAGCACGAATCTTTCCTAGATCTCGACTCAATCGCTCCACTTACCGGGTCCAATGTGAATATCAGTGTTTATCAATATTGGTCCCGGATTTATCATTGGCTTAGTGGAAACCCATCGACTATATTCACCGAAGCTTTATCTGCTTGGATGAAAATACTTCAAAATCATAAAGTTAAGGCAGGATCTTGATAATGCCATGTAGCGGCGGCGTAAAAGAAACCACTACCTACTGTCAAATAATACATATTGTTACTTAGTGGCTCGTGACGCCCCAACACACCCGTGAGGATCGTACAAGGTGACAGAGGGAAATGAAACAGAAGACAGGCAGCAGTATCTGCCTGGAAACGACTCAAAATAATAAAAAAGTGAGTTTGCCAAACCGCTTACTAAGAGAGGGAACTATAGTAAATATTGTAAATATTCCAAAGTGACCTCTTTATTTGTCTGAACTCCTTTCGACTAAAATATCACATTCTCCGTATTTATTTATTTTTTGAAATTTTTATTTTAAAAACAGTGTACAAGCTGGCTTAGAAATCGTCAGCATGCCAATTTACAAATTACAGTTTTAATTAATAGTAATAATATAAGATACATATCAAAAGGTCAAATAAATTAAAGAATACATACATACATCTTTAGTCCTCTCCAATCTGGCTTTAGATCTGGTCGTAGTACGACTATGGCGTTATTAAAAATCACTGACTACATTTATCACGGTATGGAGAATCATCAAGTCACAGTATTGGTGTTGCTGGATTTCAGCAATGCTTTCAATACTGTTGACCATAATATCCTGTTGAGGATTCTGCGTTCTCTTAACATATCTGCAACTGAAATTTCCTGGTTTCTAGTTATTTGCATTTAAAAAATTAGGTGTCCTTTTGGATTTCAGTCTTTCTTGGGCACCCCAAATTAATGCAGTGAGCCAAAAAATGTTTGCTGCTTATGCTTCACTCTGGAGGCTTAACTACTTTTTACCCATTTCCACCAAAATTACGCTTGCACAATCTTTGCTACTCCCTATCCTCGACTATTCTGACATTTGTTACCTTGATATCACCAAGGAGCAACTTAATAAACTTGAGCGACTCCAAAATCTCTGTATACGGTTCATATTTGGGCTTCGTAAATATGACCATGTCTCGGAATACCGCACTAAACTCAAGTGGCTCCCAATCCGTCTTCGTCGGAATACTCATATACTTTCTACGCTCTACTGCGTCTTATTTAATGTATCAAGTCCTCCCTATCTAAAAGAACGTTTTAAATTTCTTAGCTCTTGTCACGATATTTCCTTACGGTCCAAAGAAAACCTTTCGCTCCAATGTTCTGTACACCCCTCGACATTTTATGATAAATCTTTTGCTGTTCTTGGAGTAAGACTCTGGAACTCCTTACATGAGTCCATTAAAATTGCTCAATCATTAAATGTGTTCAAGAAACCCATTAAGGAACACTATTTGTCTCTTTAACTCCTCTCTCTTCCTCCTCTTAGTTATGTCCACTAATATACCTTAAGTATATTGTCAATTTATAGAATATACGTTATATTTTTTTGTCTAATTTACTTGCACCTAACCTAACCTTACCCGTTAATCTTATTTTTATTTTTACTAATTTCCTCTTCTGAGTTGTCCGGAAGAGATTGCTATGTAGCAATAAGACCGCCTTTTGTTTTTCCTCATTGTTTGTTCATTCTTTGTTATATTTATGTTTTGTTGGTGTACAATAAAAAGTATTGCAATTGTAATACATGTCAAATAGATAAAATAAATACAAACAAAATACATGCCAAATATATTAGAAGTCAAATAGACTACATGTCAAATAAATTAAGCAAAATGTCATGATATAGGCATATGTAATGGCATATCTAATGTCAGTATATAGGCAACACCATAGGAACACACCATTCACACCTCGTACCACCTCTTCCTCCGGAGTACGTGCATCCATAGTGGACTCGGTCAACCGACTTGGAGCGACAATATTAGACCTACCATGTGAGGTCCTCGTGATTCACCGTAGGTCATGGTCATGTCTTCTAGGTTCACCCCCTACACATACACCTACACACATACACGTGATTCATTATTTCTGATGCAATCCACAATTTACTCATATTTAAGTCAGACATTTAAAAACAATTCATCAAAATTAGTCAAGCGGTTCAGGAGGTATAAAATAACCAACAAACACATACCGGAGTTTTATACATGAAGATATAAACATTTAGATTGTTAACTTATCATGTACTCGTATATTTAGTAGAAAGGGAAACCGTTCAAAATATAATTAATTTATATTAGCTATAAACGTCGGAGAAATTAAATCTTGCCCCAGAAGTGAAGGAAAAAGGGTTGTGTTATGCTAAGTAATGGGTTACAAGACGGCAACGTGCCAGCTTGCATGCTTGAAACCTGGCTCCGTGTCGCCTCTCATTAATATTGCATGCATGCCTGCATGCAGAGAATCTTGCCCTTTGAGATATTAGCACAAAAATATGTTTCAGAGGCAAAACTGCAACCTATTAGATGCTCGTGAAATATATCTTCGCTATATTTTATGCATAACATATTCGTGTATGTTTCATAAACATGCCAGCTTAAGGCCATAAGAGCGGATGAAATGCCTAAATTCTTGGATATTAAGCAATAAACTCACTATAACCGTTAATTTAATCCACAAAGATAAAATATAAGATGTCAGATGAGTAGCCTTAGCGGTAGAATATCTTTTATCAATATTCTTACAGTGCCAATACACAGTATGTAATAGTCAAGTTTAAAGATTTATAAAGTTATTTGGCCCGGACATGGCAGTGCGGACACAGCTACTTGGTGGTACCTAGATAAGTAGACAAACTTTGGGGATATTTCGGATACGAGAAACAACCAAAGTATTGGTCAGTCTACTTAATTCATGCTCAGAAAAGTATCTGAAGTTACATAAAGCGCAGTTCGGGTTTAGGCCCAGACTATCCACTGAAAGCGCAATACTAAGCCTAAAAAGCACACTGTCCTATACTATACAAGCCGGAGGATGCCGGCGTACGCCTGCTTTCTAGATCTCTTCAAAGTCCAGAAAAGAACTCAAACAGCCTATTATTGTTAAAGGAACTAATTGCACGGCTGACAGTAAGGTGCTACTGAAATCTATTGATACTACCACTTTCAAATAACAAAGGATTCGGGTGCTTTGGCTGAAGATAAAAAATTACTTTCAATATGAATCACATGTAATATATATTAAATAAAAATATTCTATTCTATTATGTTCTATTCTGTTCTATTCTATTCTATTTTATTCTGTTCTATTCTATTATATTCTATTTAGTCTTAAATTATAAGATAAAACGCCTCTAAATTTGTAACTATAGCTCATAACGTCTCATACTCTTCACATTGAAACACAGTAGCTGAGAAACTCTGAGTGTGCTACCAAATGGTGGCAATATTAGTGCAAAATATCTCAAAACATTCACATTTTCCCCGTCGCCGATCTGGGTATTTTACATTTGGTTTGGTTTTATCGCCATGGAGTTATGTGATAATTGGATCTTCTTCGTGCTTTTAATAGTCGCCTCTTCCTGGACTCCTAATTTCACTCCATTTTAGGCGCTGAATTCTCTTTTTCCCAACCACACGGCGTGGTGGGGAAAACGGGTTTACTAACCTTGAAAAATCCTACGTTATATGATCAGATCATTCAGATTCAGTGAATTTATAGCCCATAATATACTCAGACGTGTTCAATAACTTCATCAATATGATGAGTACATCCCCGGCCGTTTCAGTATAAGATTTTAGTAGAGCATGTAGCTGTTCTAATGACATGTGGGCTGAGTAAAACCCTATAAATAAGTTATTTATACCATTATTTAGTTTATTACGAGTATTTTCAAAGAGCCGTGGCAGCACAAGCTAAACGCTACTATTACACGAAAAATACTTGTATAATATTCGTATCTTAATCTGACTACCTCGTTGGTCTAGTGGTTGTGGTAGTGCGACTGCTGATCATGAGGTCCTGGGTTGGAATCCCGGGTCTGAGTTAAATTAATTATTAAAAAATTAATTATTGAGTTTTTCCGTCGAGAAATTCTCAGTAGTTGCCCGGGGTCACGAAGTTGGAGTTATCTCACCCCCGTGCCTCGGAAAGCACGTAAAGCCGTTTAATGCGAGAGTATAATAAACAAAATTATTTTATTATAGAAACAGTGCACATTAATCGCTTACATAGTAACTGTGTGTAGTGACGACGTAAGAGCTTTCACTACCACATATCACTACTCAAAATAATGATAAAACTGAGGTTACCGAACTACCCACCTAGCGAGGCTACTGTGGCAAACTAAAGGGGTATATTTCAGTAAAGATAGCAAAGATACAGCCTATTTATGTCCCATTCCTGGGCACAGGCCTCCCCTCGTTTCGGAGGGGGTGTGAATATGTTATTAGCATATTTTTGTAAATGTAATGCGACAGATAACAAGGTAACTATTTTATATAATTTTAAAATACTTAAAAAAACTGTTATATATAAAATAAAAGAGGAAAAAAGCTTCAGCAAGTATACATTAAGTATATATAGGATTCCGCAAATTCAGAATATTTTTATTTAATACGCAATGCTTTCTGGCATTTTTTCTTCTACGCGGCACAATATATTTGGAGCACGTAACCGCGTGCCTGGCCACGGTTAATGAAAATTCATAGCAGCTGATATTGCCAACCATATTAAAAAATTGATATTTATATAAAATTTTGTTTTTACGTCTGCAAATCTATTTAATCGTGAATAAAGTGTAATAACTTCGTCTTTAACAATAAAAAGACTATTGGAAATGTTTTATAATCGTATCTAAATCGACACTACCTACAATAAATTTATATTGAATAATAATAGAATAGAATAATTATTATTCAACATAGATTGCAAGTAATACTTATTAAAATCCGTTTATGCTTTTATCACTGGATTGAAAATCCTCACAAAAAGCCTAACATGAATAATATAGGTATGGTAATAATTTACAATGTAGTCTATTTGAAATATGTATTGTTATCAGGTATTTTTTAAAGAATAAGACTGATCACCCGATGGTGAGACGCTACTCATGGTACCTTAATAAGCACTGTGCCTAAGGTCGGGTACTCGTTCAGCATACAATTTGAAATGTCGCCACTCATGACACTGTAATGACACTATATAACAATAGCATGTGTTTGTCTTTCATGGCAAACGGTCCGTTTTGCTGCACGCTCTAGCATAAAGGGCACGAAGTTTTTACACTGACCTTTTTTAGTCATATTATGGGAACTGTTTTTTTTGAATATCATTTGATTAATCAAACTTAAATTAATATATAATTGCTAAGCCAGCCTTCTATTGCTAAGCTGGACTTATTTTCCAGAGGGAGGATTGGCCCTGAAAAGTGATGGCCATGAATCCGAAGCACATGTATGCAATAAAAATAACTTGGTATATTTGTGCCATCCATTTTTGGAATGTTTCTTAATGTCAATAAAATTAAAAGAAATATATTTCTTGAAACGCGTTTTTGTTGATTGCACTATTACTAATGAATTAAAACAGTTTCGACCGATTTGGCTTAGAGCTTAGTATTTGTTACACGTATATCATAGTTTAAATATGGTGGTGTATGTAAAAGATGCATGTATGTACAGCCTACGTGTACTCCTATCGAAATTTTTCATAAAAAGGTTGTACCCAGGAAGGTTATCTCCTATATCGTGGAGGCTTCATTGCACATGGACTAACATTCAGACTCAGAACGGTTATTTATAGGCCATATGACCCGTCTACAAAACTGGAGTGACAAACGAAATTACAGTCCACTTTTTGGTAAGTGGCTAATGCAGGCCTTAGACACCAGCAGCCAATTTCAACAAAAGATGGCTGCAGATATGTCGTCACCCTTGACGAATAAGGTAACTTACTCCTCCTCTAACTTAAATTCTCACAAGTTAAAGGGTAACTATAACTGCTATCTATACCCTTCGTATCGAAATACATAATCACCAACATTTCTTATCTCAGAACACTCATTAATATTAGACTTGCCTTATAAATTAAATTTATTTAATTCAATTAAAACAAAAGAAAAATAAATATAAAATAAAAGCACTCATAAAATTGCAATATTAATATTCACGATAACCTAGGTAAATGTAAGCAGACCTTTCTAGGATTAAATATGTGATAAAAAAACTTTTGTGCCATTCAATTTTAAAACACCTCGAGTTCGTGTAATGTGTTACAGGCGTTGTAACTGCAATGAAGATGAGTATACGTAACAAGACGATTGCTGCTGTGTAAAATCTTAGGGAACGTGTATTTAAGTTAACTTTAAAGAAATATACATTGCGTCAGGTCTGTATAGTCTGTCTAATTAGATACGTTTGTTTTTGTATCACACCGCCTTGATTCGTGCTGTATCTAGTCAAAGGCTACGCTGTAATTTGACATTATAAAACGGAGTGCCGTAGTGAAAGGTTCTTTGCTACATTAACTTGTATTTATTTTTTATATTTGTTTTTATTACAATAACCATAATAATAAAATAGTATTCTATTATTTTCTTAAAGAAGAAAAAGATTTAGTAAACAAAAACTAGAAAACAACAAAAAAAATCAAAGCAATAAGTACCTCTCCAGGTGTACAAACACTATCTAAGCGAACCGATTATAATCTTCGAGGGTATAGACAGAGTCCAAAGAGCACTGAGCTATTCCGACTACGATTAGGCAATAATTATAGATGAAAATTTGTAAAATAAATGATAGCCTAGTGTGAACCATATTCATATTGAAAATTACAGATTAAGAGGAGAGTCTAATTAAATATCTAGTACAAGAAACGCCGCTCCTCATTGTTACTTTTTGTATTACTTGGCTACATTGACAGAATATATTATATTGACGATGGCTAGCCCATTCCACGTACAATCACATCACTTTAGTTACCTTTACGATATGGTAGGTAAGTACGTAACGTAGTTGACGAATTCTTTTTTATAATAAGTCAAACTTATGTGGGACTTATAACAAAAATATTTTGCTTGTTTTGATTTTGTTACTCAATCAATCTGGGTAGGTACCATTATTTGATCCGTTAGTAGAGCTCACTGTCACTTTGTGAGGCATTCCATCTTCGTTCACAGAGGTGACAACGTATCTGTAGCCTTTCTTGTTTGAATTTAACTGCAAGCGTCCAGGGACTGCAGCAGCCTCTTAGCATGAGAGTCTCTTAGAGATAGACAATAAGTGCATCTGTCACTTCAATATAAAATAAACTATTTTATTGTTTGTTTTCTTTCGCGTCTGGTCTACGAAGGGTTTCAATTTAAGTATGTGATATTATATATTATTATTATAAGTATTTATAAAAATAAACCCTTTAAATATATTTTCAAGCAGTCTCTAGAATGACTACCTTAAATATAACCAAAAAAGGGATTATATTTAAAAGATCCTCTACTATCAAACTATTTCACAAGCCAAGAGTCAGCCATTCACAGACGACATTAATTTGCAACTGACGAAGGGAAATGGACAATGGGCCGTAAAAAGCCACTTGACTCTACCTCCATTGGGACCGTAATGTTAACGAGAACGGTTCGGTTCAGTGGTCGTAGAAAGTATGTTATTTGTAAATACAGAACTTTATCCTGCACTCGCTTAAATTGAACGTTTTAAATATATAGGTCTGAGTCTGAATAACAAGGTGAAAATTAAAATCTAAAGTTGAGAAGAGTGAGGTTACGGTATTTCGAGTGGGTACTAAGAAGCAAGCAAAATGGCGATCGTAGTTTATTTTTTGTTTCTACTTGTTATTAGATAGACACTGCTGCCCATCGCCCGATTTGTTTTCCTCCCTGCATTTATTACGCTGTTGTAAAATTAACTTTACGTATTAAATATACAAAATATAAACCCAAAAGGTTATAAATGGTAACCAAAGTATACCATCGAAATTTTTCCATCGATTCAATGAAACCAAATGACATTTGACTAACGATTTTTTTGGCGTTGAAGAAATATAATATATTAGCAATCCGCCCCGGTTTTGCACGGTGTTCGACATTTTATTCATTCATTATTTAATTTTATTTAGGTATTTCTGGACCTCGGCAAGAATTTAATCTAATCTAACTAGTACGTTTCTCTAGCGTAACCATTGCGGGGGAATTACAACCTTATGGACAATTAAGCAGAACTGGACTGAGCTCCAACCTCTTGATTTATTGTTGCACATAATGAAATATGTATATTGAAGGAAAATTACTGTCATATAGAAAAAACTTAATATAATTAGGTGTAATATATTATATTAGAAGTGCAGTTATGAAAAATATTTTTAAATTTTGCTCAGTCATTAATTCTCTACAGACTATCATTGCCATAAATAAGAGATATTTTCCATGTTTCCACATGGCAGGCCGACTACAGTTTTTATTGTTTTTGTCTGTTATGAAGAAGATACCACTGCAAAACATCTGTACTTGCTTCGGTAGTACACATACAAGACATTTAGTATTATCTGTTAATTATACCAGAAATTATGTTTCAATTTATTATATAAACAAAATAGTTCGTGATCAACTTAAGTTAAAATAGCATTAAGAAAAGTCTGCATCCGTATTAAGGAACTGATACAACTGGTAGATGAACTTTCAACGTACTGTGAGATACCGCTACTATATCTGTTTACGTTACGAGGCCTACCCGTCGTTCTTCGCAAAAAGAAGTCCCAAGCATGACTTTCATTAGCATTCAGAAAAACATTCCGATGAGATCGTTTGTCACTCACTTTACGGAAGCAGGCATGAAATGTGTTATATATAACAATTCATACCAAAAGGTATAATTTAGACTAGTCTTACTTGTTTATTTTTACATATAATATTTTTATATTTTTATTGAATTAGCTATGCGCCAAGAGTGATCCCATATGAATTTTAAGGAAAATGTCACACCCAAGAGAATGATTAAGTGCATAATAGAGGATAATATTTTTTTACATAAGAGGTTTCAAACGAATATACGGCTCACCTGATGGTAAGTGACTACCGTCAGTGAACAACTGAGTTTTCTTCCGCGTACGACCTCTCTGTGGGACCTTCAAGAAAAGAGCTTACTCCTTTCTAAAGGGCCGGCAACGTACCTGCAGTTCCCCTGGTGTTGCGGTTGATCGTGGGCGGCGGTAGTCACTTAACATCAGTTGAGCCGCATGCTCATTTGCCCCCTCTTCTATAAAAAAACAACTGCAACACCGGAGGAATATATGTATTGCATTGCTGGTCCTTTAAAAAGAGCGGGTTCTTTTCTTGAAGGTCTTTCGCCCCGCCTAAATTGTCATCTATACATAATGTGTATATTAATTATGTAAACGATAATGTGTACATTATTACATACATATACATTATAAATTCTATTAAACACTGAGATTTTATGCTACCAGGGAAAATGTAAAAGCTACCTTTGAAATAAAAACTCCTATATTCCCCCTCATGGTACTTGGATGCTATGCTTGGTATGCTGGACCCATTGACATATATATTTATGCTCAGTTTACACTCACCATACAAACCTCAACAACAAAGCTTTTACGCTGGAATTCTATGAAAGCGTGGCCCTTTCTCAGTAGAGCATGACTCTATCACGTATAAAAAAAATCTTTATTATTCTTCAAAGTTATCTTTTATATAATAAAACAGCTCTCTCTTAAAAATGTTACAACTATATCATCATCATCATTACAGCCCTTCACAAGTCCACTGCTGAACAGAGGCCTCCCCCAAGTAATGCCACAAACCACGGTCCTAAGCCACCTGCAACCATCGATTTCCTGCAAATCTTACCAGGTCGTCACTCCATCTAGTGGGAGGTCGCCCTACACTACGCCTACCGGTACGAGGCTGCCACTCGAGAACCTTTCTTCCCCATCGGTTATCGGTTCTTCGAGCTATATGGCCGGCCCACTGCCACTTCAGCTTACTAATCCGATGGGCTATGTCGGTCACTCCGGTTTTACTGCAGACATCCTCATTTCTGAGTCTATCACGCAGAGAAACTCCGAGCATAGACCTATCCATAGCTCGCTGAGCGACCTTGAGCGTCCTCATACGGCCAGCAATGAAGGACCACGTCTCAGATCCGTAAGTCATTACTGGCAACGCGCACTGATTGTACACTTTAGTTTTCAGAGATTGAGGTATACCTAACGAGAAGATGTGTGGTAATTTCCCGACCGCTGCCCAGCCGAGTTTAATCTGTCGATTGACATCTCGGTCGAAGTTGGACTTACCTAGTCGGACTATTTGCCCCAGGTAAACGTATTCGTCAACAACTTTGAGGATAGTGCTCCCAACAACTACCGGCATAGGTGTGACATGGACATTAGACATGATCTTTGTTTTGTCCATGTTTATATTAAGCCTTATCCGTTGGGAGACACCATTGAGGTCATTGAGCATAGTGCTTAGGTCCTCCAGCGATTCTGTCATAATGACTATATCGTCGGCAAATCGAAGGTGAGTGATGTACTCGCCATTGATGTTAATTCCGTATCCTTTCCAGTCCAGTAGCTTGAAAACGTCTTCCAATGCAGCGGTGAAGAGATTCGGGGAAATAATGTCACCCTGTCTTACACCTCTCTGCAGTTGGATAGGTTCCAAGCTCTGATTCTGTACTCGGATAGCCATCGTAGCCCTACTGTACAAACACTTCAGCACTTCGATATACCGACAGTCAACTTGGCACCGCTGAAAGGACTGTAGCACCGCCCAAATTTTGACGGAATCAAAGGCTTTCTCATAGTCCACATACGCCAGGCAAAGTGGCAGATTGTACTCTTCGGACTTCTGTACAATCTGCCGCAGGGTATGTATGTGATCTATGGTACTAAAGCCTTTTCGGAGACGATTCGTAATGAGTCTCGAAAACAGCACGTAGACGCGGCTCAGAAGGGATATCAGTCTGTAGTTCTTCAAGAGGGCGTTGTCACTTTTCTTGAAGAACAAGACCACCGCACTTCTGCTCCACGCCTCCGGAGTAGTGCCACCATGGAGGACGGAATTGAAAAGCTTCTGAAGGACTTCAAGTATCGGTTTTCCACCTGCTTTCAGAAGCTACGCTGCAATTCCATCCTCGCCAGGGGCCCTGCCGTTTTTAAAGTGCTGGAGAGCCATTCTAATCTCGCTCAGACTGACGTCCGGAATATCATCGGAATAGTGTCGGATAAGACTTGCTCTTGGATCGTTACTCACACTTGCGTGTGGCTCCAACGATGATGTGTACAGCTGCCCATAGAATCTCTCAATCTCACTCAAAATCTCAAGTGTCCCGGAAACGATACTGCCACATTCAGTCTTCAGCTTTGACAGTTAGCTCTTTCTGGCAGACAGATCTCTGGCAAAGACTTTGGAGCCCTGGTTCCGCTCGATTGCTTCTTTAATACGAGCAGTATTAAAGTTGCGTAAGTCTCGCCGCATACATTTGAAGATCTGTCTGTTCAGTTGCCTGTATGCTGTCAAATCTGTTGACGATTGCAGCCGCATCTCCCGTCTAACAGCCATGAGATTAAGAGTGTGATCGGAGAGTTTTTGTGTTCTTCTGCGACGGGTCTTGCAAAACTTAGCTCCGATCACATGGACAGTTTCCACGAGCTTGTCATTCATATCGTCCACTGCATTGCAATCTTCTAGGCACTGAAAGCGGTTACTTAATTCGAGCTGAAAGATTTCGGGATTCTGGATTAGAGCACGAGGGGGATGGAGCGTTGACTTCATTAGACGAGAGCTCTCTAACTTAACGTTTAGGTTCAGTGTGCCTCTAATCATTTGGTGATCGCTGCCAGTTTTCACCCTTGCGATCACTGAGACATCACTGAACAGTTGGCGTCTGGTCGTCATAATGAAGTCAATCTCGTTTTTTGTCGAACCGTCGGGGCTCGACCAAGTCCACTTTCTGTGAGGCCGCTTCTGAAAGAAAGAGTTCATCATAAAAAGTCCCTCTTTCTCCATGAAGTCGGCCAGCTGCTGGCCCCTTGTGTTCCGTTTACCTATCCCAAATTTCCCTACCTTCAGCTCACCGTTATTTCTTGTGCCCAGTTTTGCGTTGAAGTTTCCCATCAACACCATGTAGTGGGTTTTGTAGGAATGCATGGCTCTGGAAATATCCTCATACATTTCCTCCACCTACTCATCGGGATGTTTCGACGTTGGCGCGTAAACCTGTATGATCTTAAGCGAATACCGTTTGGTGATTCTGAGTATAAGGTACGCAACCCTCGCCGATACACTCCCAATCTTTATAACGTTGTTAACGAGAGACTTGTAGACGATAAATCCAACACCTCCTTGGGACAGATGGTCGCCCTTCCGGTGATAGAACAAGTTGCCGGATTCGAGAATCACTGTGTCCTCCCCCTCTCTTCGGACCTCGGATAATCCTATAATATTCCAGCGCAACTTGTCTATCTCTTCTTCCAGCTCCAGGATCTTCTCGTCAGTCCTCAGGGTACGTGCGTTAAATGTTACCAGGTCGAGTCGTCGTAGGTGGCAACCGAACCTCCACCGGAGATTCTTAGCACCCCCTGCCCCGCCGTTACCATCGTCGCCACCGTAGCCAGGAATATCGGGGCCGCCGGGGACTGGGGGCCGTCTATTTGTGCAATTCTTCATGGTGGGTATATTGCCATAGTTGCCACGCTTGGCGAGTGGGTTGGCAACCGAAGTTTTTATACTTATAATTATATATATTACTATATATATAATTATAATTTCAATAAGCTAGCCAATGAGTTTGACTTCGATTTGTTTAACGTCTGCTGCGTCAGCTAGGTGCATACTTAATAATGCATTTTTTGGTAGCTCCAAGTAAGATTTACTTTTATATTTGTGTTTATTTTTCTGTTAAAATAGGTTATAGTGTTATTGACTGTCCTAAGTATGAGTTGATTGCCTTTTATATGTATAATACAAGTTTAGCCCTCATTTGGCATAAATATGTTGTATTGGATACTTTCGAGTGTTAAATCGTATTTATCACTGTTGTAAATTCACCTTTGTATCTATTATTGAGGATCTTTAATTGGCTTACTGTTGTTATTAGTACTATCAATTTTAATTATGATAGCTGTTGGTCTTCCAAATAAAATAAAATAAAAAAATATTAATATATTAAGAAAATAAGTTAAAAAATAAAGTTGTCATCGCAGCATCGATTTGCAAAATCTAATTTATTTGTCGAATCTTGTATCTCAAGGCTATTGGTACCGTTCAGCTTTATGTATAAATAACGGCATCTCTTAAATTGAGTTAGCTGCCGTTATGATTGATGAGTTGAGAAACTTGAAACGCCTAAAGCATTCATTCAGTATTAATTCCTCTATTCTTGCTTCTCAATGATGAAAATATACGTTCCAAAAGTTGTTTAGAAAACCATACATACGCCTCACATAAGCAAAATAAGTTTAATAAAAAATATAAATGTTATTTACTTCATAAATGTAAAGAAAAAGTTTTAAGAGATTGCATTTATTTAAAAGGAATCGAATTATATTTGATATCTAAAATAATTTTGATGTTTGTGCAAAAAACGGGAATAACACTAATTTTACAAGTTATATTGCGTTTAATTTAAACTTGTTTTATTAAAATTACACGCAACAAAATCCGTAATATAAGTTTTAGTTAATGTGTAATTTTAATTTATGTGTAATTCTAATTTATGTGTAATTCTAATTCATGTGTAATTCTAATTTATGTGTAATTCTAATTTATGTGTAATTCTAATTTATGTGTAATTCTAATTAATTAAAATAAATTCCCGTAAATTTAAACAATTATAAAAACTAAAAAAACAAAGCCTCGAACGGACACGCCTTATAAAAGCTGTTACCGTGTACCGATAGTCGTAACGTCAGTTGTGAATCGATCTGGGATTGAGATTATTGTATTAGTTTTTGTTCTCCTAAGTCGGATTGTATACTTATAATTTGAACTAAGCGAGGTTGTTAGTCATATTTTGGTGAAACTGCAATCACACGACCATCTGCCACCCAATCTAAATAAGCGTTACTGGTCACTTATTCCTCGTAAGCTTTTAATTCGAAGTTGATGGAACGAGGTGGCACAGATTCGTAATTTTTGGGGCTTCCCTCGGGGAAAGCTTATGTTCGGCAGTGGACTTGTGAAAGTCTGTGATGGTGATGATGGTGAAGCTTCTAATATTTCATTGCAGAAAAAATGTAAAGTAAGCCTTTAGATATTTCCTTCTTACCGAATCTAGCATTATTAGTGCTACAGAAGTTATGAAATTGTTATGTTCGGCTCATTGCGAATGGAAGGCCGTACTCTTCGCCTGCCCTTGCTGCTCTGCCCGGGTGTTAATAATTTTTGGTTATGATTATGACATTATTTAAATTATAAAACTCAATCAATATGAGGAAGACGCTACTATACCATGTCCGGATTTATTACCGTCTGCGGCCTCTAACGGCGCCCACGGGATGTCATGATACAGGTAGCAGATATTCTTACACCGCCGCCACACAGTTTATATTCATGTTGTTTCCTATATTATTCCAACCGGAACACATCTGAGCTCACAACTACTACAATTTACCGCTGATTTGTGGCAAAAAGCTGACTACAAAGTAATAACAATATTGTACAATCTTCACATATAAGCCGAACGTACTAAGAAATAGTGTATAGAAAAATTAAATTTCCAACTTCAAAAGCTAGATACAAGCAGTTCCAAAAGGTAGGCTAAGTTTTGTGGAATTTATTTTATTGTTTTTATTTCTTCGAAGTCACTATCTGCTTCTGAAGTAAAAATTTCTCCAGAAATTGTGACACTAAAAAGAGACAAACATATATAGGATTTGGTTTGCGAGAGGATGAGATGGAATACAGTAGTATACAGTGTTTCTTGTGTCATTTGTTGAATTTGAAAACTTGCGGTCTACATAATATTATGTAATTTATAATGTAAAATAATTTTTCTACTTAGTAACAATATTATAATGAATAAATCCTACAATTATCCTACTCCTAAAACTCTGCATTCGTCTCTTATTCTCTAAGTTAAATTTTCTGAAGGTTTCCCTTCTGTTTACCTGCTAACCTGTAAACTGCACGCATGTTTTTTTTAAAGTTGAATATTTTTATCTTTTAACATGTACTAATGAATATCAAAAGCTCAATGTAACAACTAGAACGACATCTAAGTCGTTACATATATGTTTCTACCCCCATATTGCTAATACCATTCGTATTCAAATTGTGGACTCTAAGCTACCCCGTATCTCAATTCATGCTATCACTTCTCATATATTGAACGAACGATACGAAGTACAAGTTGATTCATTTAATAGCTGTGAGACCTTCATCGCCGCTTTTGACGAAGTTTTTAAACTACTGAATTAGAATAAATTACGTGTAATGTAATATAAGGTGTCATTAAATAGTGTGTCGCAGTGCTGCTTCTATTTAATTAGACGATCTTCCTTCTGTAGTAATATTTGTCACAGTTTCTACGCTAGGCAGGCGGGCTGTTTTTTTAGTTGATATTAGAAGGACGTTGCTACTATCTCCTGGTCGTTTCTCTCTGTCGCATCTTACGACACTTGGGGGCCGACAGATGACGATTCGTGGCAACGGATATTTACAGTGCCACTATACGATGTAAGCGTGGCAACTACGGCAAAAATCCACCTCCATAAGGCAATCTATGGAGGAAGTCTATGTTCAGCAGTGGGCTTTTAGTAGACTGTGATGTTTAAAATTAAGTTTTACATATTGTCGCACTACAAAAATTGAAAGGGAATCATTTGAATGTGAAACATTTAGGTGGCGGGTCAGAGCGACTGTCATACTATTAACCAAATATCACCTTTGTAGATCGCTTAGAAAGATTCTTTTTTAAAGATTATTTATAAGAACTAACTAATCAACCAAAATTAGTAAAATGTAATAATTATTCTCGTTACTAAATAACGAGAGAAGAGAGAAATAAGTCAAGAACATTTACTTCAAATGCTTCCTTTTGCTTCCGCCATAATGTTACTATTAGAACTAAGTCGTCTCCGCAGATTAATGTAGTATTTCAGAGACCATACAGATGGTGATGTTTTAGAATTTATTCCATTTGTAAATTAGATGTCCCAAAATGGGGCTCGGACACTATACTAATAAATAGAAAAAAAATTGAAACGGTTCTCAACTGACAATAGAGAGATGCAGGACTAACAGCTTTACGGGTTTTCGTAACACGGGGATAAAGAACATCGCTAACTTTCTGACTTCGGTTTGCTATTGTAAATGTTTTGATAGAAAAAAAACTCGCACACGACGTGAGAAAAACTACACAACAGATATTTTGCCTCCATCAGGGAATCAAACCCTCTAGCAATAGACAAGCTTACAACTCCTAGACCAACGAGACAGTCAAAGGGTGCTGTAGGTAAACGAAGTAGAAGGCTATTGCGTAGATGTTTTTCGAATTCGTCCTATTTTCATTAAATACTCGGAAGTTTATCAATTCAACAAATTCTACTAATTTGAAGCAAAATGGTTTTGATGGGTTTTTTTTATAGAATAGACTGACAAACTAGCACACAGTCCACCTGATGGTAAGTGGTTGCTGTGGCCCATAGACATCTACATCTATCCTCAATTACGGATCAAAATGCAGATGCGTTGTCACCCGTGCGGACTAAGACGGAATGCCTCGTTTCCAGTAAAAAGGTTCTCCGGTTCTCTACACTCGCCATACGAAATACAGCAGCATTTTTTTATAAAATACTAGAAATGCTATTAACTACTGTCGCTTCATCAGAAGCTACTATTTTACGCTGGTATTCTGTGAAAACCATGGAAGTCTGTGATAAAGTGTTTCATATTGGGGGGAAAAGGGGTGGTAAATTTGCAATATGAGGACGAAACTGTGCTTCTTGCAACATCTTATGGGGACATGGAGGAGCTGTTGCGTAAAACAGAATTAGAAAGCGAAGAGCTAGGTCTGTCAATCAACAGGAATAAAACGAAACTCATGGTTGTAAACCGGGCTAACAAACTTTCTAACACTTGCAGCATTCAAGGAATTGACGTTGTGGAGAATTATATATACGTAGGGTCTCTGATCTCAAATGAGGGCACTCGCGTCCCCGAAATTAAACGTAGAATGAACGAGAATTTGTAGCACGGTATACGATATGAGCCATGCTGCAGTTATATAATTGCAGCATGGCTCTACCACGTATAAAATAAAAAGGCCATAACAACGTCTACGGGGCCGGTTAGGCTCCATATAAAACTCGCGTAATATTCTCCCTTTTCAATATTAATAGAAATAAGTGTTTTGAATTTAGCAAAATGCATTTCATAATAAAATTGTAATTCGCCTAAATTTTATTCATATTTATGTAAAATATCAACCCAGATTTAGACTCGGCAATAATTTTTCCGTAAAACAAGAAAGTGCCGCCTTTTCCACTTAATCGCTGCAATTAGCTAACCGCAAAGCATGCGGTTAGTTAGAAATAGGAAATACAAGGGGCTATTAGCACTTCACTCCGGGAAATTGTATATTAATTGTGTTAAGTTTATGTTCTTTATTATTCATCTCAAGATTAAACATTCAATTTTTTTAAACAGATACTAGCCATCAGCTTTGACTTCGGTGAGTTTGGAATCTCTACAAAGCGCTACCTACCGGGCCTAAATGTATATAAAACCATCTTGGGACCTATACAAACACATTAAAAAAATTCATCAAAATCAGAGACTAAATTACAGCAATTCATTTTGAGTTGACTTTGTGAGTTAGTACATATGGAGGCGGAAGTTATCTCCGGAACTTTTGGACCTATTTAAAAATTTCTTTCTCCAATTAAAAGATATAATATTTCAAAGGGTCATACTTGCTAATTACTAAGTCGGAAAAATTGGGCTACTTGAGAGCTTACACAACGTGCGTTGTATCAATAGTTAACCTCTCACACAAATTCAAGAGGTCAAATTTAACCGCACCCACTCATAGCACTTTAACCCATAAATACTACTGAGACTACTTTTATATAAAGAAGTTTGGCATTATAAAATCTTTACAAAATTTTCTATTCTGTGGTCTAAACAAAAGTCAGGTTTTACTTCATTACAAAAAGATTTTATTGGCCTGGCCTGTTGGTTAACTGGCCTGTTGGTCTATTGGTTAGTGATCCTGACTGCTATACCGGAGGTCGTGGGTTCGATTCCCACCCAGGACAAATGTTTGTGTGATGAGCACGATCATTTGTTCTGTGTCTGGGTGTAATTTATCCATAATATTTATGTATTTAGAAATATATAAGCATGTTTATCAGTTGTCTAGTACCCATAACACAAGCTCTGCTTAGCTTGGGACTATATGGCGTTGTGTGATCGTTGTGGAATATTATTATTATATTATTATTATTATTATTGTATTTTATTTAAAAAATACGTATCAAGCAGATGTCGGTAGCATGAAAATCACAATTATTTATATATATATATATATATATATATATATATATATATATATATATATATATATATATATATATATATATATATATATATATATATATTACTCGAATTTATGTAAGTAAAACGTTAAATTATATTCACACAATAACTTTCATTACAATTTACAATTTTATAATAAAACACTATACTAAAACATTAATAAAATACTAGAAAAATCCAAAAATCAACACATTAACATTCACACAAAAATGGCGTATGAAATTAACGTAGATTATAAATAAATATCCGTAAAGTAACTGACATTTTATTCCACTAGAGAATAGAAAACTTCATATTGATTACATAATGCCACACTTTTTCGTAGAAAAGTAGTCTTTAAACATAAGTTTTGATGGGTTAAAGTGCTGTGGGTGGGTGCGGTCACAATTGACCTCTTGAATTTTGACGAAATATCGAAGCGGTCAAACTTGGACGCTTGCCGTTTGGGAGGTTAAGATAAATTTGTTTAATCTGGGCAAAGTTTGGGCTTTAGTATAGAATTATATTAAATGCGAATATCGAGAAGTGATAGCTCATGTGTTAAGCGCTCGCCGCAAATAAGAATCTATTTACATATAATCGAAATACCTCTGACAAACTAACTCATCGCGATATCTCTAAAACTTCATACCCAATTGACTTAAAATTTAGTATAGTTACTCATTTCGCAATACAGACGCTAAGTAAGAATGAATTTTACGATAGACCCATCGAAAATTTTTTTCTTGATATTTTACATCTAGCTTGCGTAATAAAGTATTAGCGGAGCAAGCGCGAATCAGCGAGTATCTAATAATGCTCGATGTAAGACAAGTTCATACGCTGATAAACTTATGTTCTGGCTAGAGACAAATTTTGGAAAAAGATAAATCGCAAGGCTTTCAAATTCTGTTGTGATTGTTCTGTTATTGAGCGTTTTTTTATGTACGTACGACCTCATCGTGTAACGGTTACGAACTATTGTGCTTTATGAGAATTAAGTTTTATTTGACGAATTGTAAATTACCGTTTAATTATAATCCCACCACATGGTATGTGCATTAATCATCCATAAAGAATAAAATTGCAATGCTGCAGAGCTGGAACGCTTCAAACTCACCATACGCAACACGGCAGCATTATGCTTCTATTTTATGTTGGTATGTTCGTAAGCGTGGTCCTTCCTACAGCAAGCCAACCCAATGCATCAAAAACATAGCTGAAGTATGATATCTTTGTGCATAACGTTAATAAGACATATGTAGTCTTCTTTGCTTGCAATTGATTGTAGATGTCCATATGATGCAGTATCAGCGAGCTGTTGGCCAGTTTTTCACCTAAATACTTTAAAAAATATACGTCGCGCGTCTGGCCAATATAACTGCAGTGCGTGCGAACTATGATGCCGGTGTTTTTTTTATCCCCGATGAGTGGTGAATCATCGCTTAAAATTGTTATTAACTATTTAAATTGTGCTGGAGGCACGGTGGTTCAGGTTACAAGCACTTGCAATAAATTTCACAGTGCGTTAGCAACCACTCGCTGAAATCATATATTTATCGTGTACTACAGCACCTAGACGTCTCCCACAAAGCTCCCATGGAGCAAAACAGTTTATTGTTTGCTAATTATTATTAAGAAGGTGCTGCTGCCCACCGCCTGGTTTGTTTCCCCGCGCCATTTTGACTCCACCCACGGGACGATATGTGGTAGTGGATGTTCGTACATCGCCACTACTAGCTGAAGTATACGCAAAATATATATCAAATTATTTAATTGTTGTTTAATAAAAAAAAATGTTATATATTACAGTTATTAATAAGGATCGTTGCTCATTCAAAAGGCATTAGGTTATTGTTTTTTAAATGTACAAAAACAAAAGCTTCTAAACTTAAACTTAACAAAAGCTTCTAAAATTAATCACTCATAGACGATATTTTCGAATGCTTGATGATGAAAACGCGTGATCATGAGAACTTCAATGCATGTGAAACGTCGAGATTTACAAACTATCTTACAAATGATAGCAAAAAACACATAAAAATTAGTTTCATTTAAATAGAAATTATATGGTTTAACAATCAGTGAATAAATTATTAAGCTATGAAAAAAATACAAAAATAATCATAGAATCTTTTGTTTAATATTTAAATTCTTACCAATATTTTTTTTTAATTCTGTAATCACGTCACCGTGTCTTGATTTATTTTCTCAAGGGCTGTGACTTTCTGGTCGTAAACGCGCTTACTGATCTTAAGGCCCTGGGTTCAAACTCTGAATCAGGCCAAAATCATTTATTAGATTTTTCTATTAAGAAGTTCTCCGTGGCAGCCCATAGTCAGAAAGTTGGCGGTGGTTCTATGACCATCCCATCGGATTACAAGAGTGCGCTTATACTTGCACGCGCTTACACTCATGTACTGTTATCCTGTACTACGCAGACCACTCGTCTCCGTTCAAACAGGCCGACGTGACCGAAATTCAATTTGGAGGACATTATGATTTCATTTTTTCCAAACAAAGGAACCATCCGAAGTTTATGTAAAAAAAATTCGTAGGCGATTTCATATTTATCTATAATTCAAGCCGATATTAACAAACAATTACTACTGGTTCGTTAGTCTAGAGCATTTCGAATGGTAGCGGGGATTTACAATAAATTACAGAGGTTGATATTGATACGAGCTTGGTTTGAGACAATAAAAACTACCGAGTAAATTACCAAAGTTGACACTTTAATTACAAAACTCTAATTAAAACTTAAAACCACTCTAATAATAAGACACAATTGTACTACTGATCACTTTAGTTCGCAATTGTATCGCTTCGAAGTATTCGCTTGATTGCCAAATCAATACTGATTTGGGTCTCAGTATATACCGTCTTTATATAGGGTCTCAGATATTTTCAGAACCTTCTAATGTAGAAACAACCAAAAAAGTTCGAGTACATACGGATCCCGACTGACTAGGCTACTAGGACTAGGACTGGTGCCACCATGTATCAGGCAATAATTGTGGCGCGCAATTCTGACCCCTCGTAACACATGCTCGTCCCGAGCATTATCAGTGGGGCCGATAATAATACGGCAATCTATACTCAGTACGTCAGTGCTCCTTGCACTTTTCTGTATCCAGTAGGTTATGTCATTGATCCTTGTCACAACCCAGTACGGTCCGTCCCTTTTAGCTTGAAGCTTAGTAGATATCCCTTCGCTGTGAACTGAATTGTGCAACCACACTATTGAACCGACGTCAAACCCTTCGTTGTTCAATTTGCATTCATTCATTTTGTTCCGCAAGTCATTTGCATAATCGGTAGCATATCGGCGCGGGGCACCAGGTGGTATTCTGGTGATCAGGGCTGCAGGCAGCCGTAATTCTTTTCTAAAGTTTGCGGAAGCTGGTATCACCGATGTGTTTTCGTAAACAGCGTTTCGACATGGCAACAAAAACGATTGTATGTTCTTGTCCCAATATCGTTGCCGATTTTCCATAACTTTTGCGAGGTACCTCTCTAATGTCTGCTTAAATCGTTCTACCATTCCATCAGATTGTGGGTCGTAAGAAGTTGTTCTTATTTTATGAGTACTCATAACTTGGCAAGTTTCTAATTTGAGTCTCAAAATTTCTTCCTTTATCGCTGTGAATCTCTAAAGGTACTCAAAAATAACAGAAGATGTCATGATTTAGTTGATCTGCATCTGTTGAAGCTTCTTGATTTATAATGGCGAAGACTTCTGGCCACTTAGCAAAATAATCCATCACAATCGTGAAATACTTGTTACCACTTTCAATTTTTGAAAACGGCACTATAACACCAAGACCTATTCTCTCACATGGTGCACCAACATTGTACAATTTCAATGCACCTCTACTACATGCCTGAGGTCCCTTTACAGTCGCCAACTTACACATTTGCGAGATCAGTCCTTGACATCTTCACGACAGCGGACCCAGTAAAACCTTTCTCAGATTTCCAGTAGAGTTCGTTTAACTCCCAGATCGAACATCCGGTACTTTAGTTTTAGGGACAACCATTTTCAAATGATACTTGTCTCCCTGACACTTTTTCTATTTACGGCACAGGACTTCATCCTGAATCAAGAAGCTGTCCCATTGGGCCCAACAGCTTTTCGTAGTCGAACTCATCGCTGAGACGTCGCTCCACTTGGGTTTAGTGCACTGGCCTTCTTACATTCCCGAAACGGCTTGATATCCGAATCTTCCTGCTGTGCTTGTTGTGGACTGTCCTTCCACTCATTGCTGAGCTGTAGTAAGTGGTATAAGTGAGGATATTTAAGATAGACATCTTAAACATCCTCATTGATACCACTTCCTTTGCCACTTCTTTTTCCTTTGCCTAGTATAATGCTTTTAATCTTTAGGACAAGGTCTTCCTGACGTGCGTCTATGTTGCCATGAGATTTCCTACTGCGATGTTTGATCACAAAGCTGTATTCCTGCTGCGGCTGGGTGGTGCTGCCAGCCGCTCTACCCTCTCGAGATCGATCAATTTCCTTTTCTACAGTTTTCTTAGGGCGTCTGGTTAGAAAATGGTCCCTTTCCCCACAGCCGTAGCACCTGGGGTTGTGTCTTTATAACGACCGTGAACTGTAGCTACTGCAACCTCCATGACGTGATGGGAACGATGATCCTGCCGCACGGTTTCCACCTACAGTGCATAAGCCAAGGCATCCCTATGCGTCTCGTGGTGCCCGAGCCTCACAGCTGCTCTGACTTGGAGGTCTCAGATGCCGTCGATGATGTATCGTGGCCCAATCATAGAACAGTACTCATCATATCATAAATTACGCTATCTTTTTGTGAAATGGTGTCTTTTCGTGATATTCATCACTGATTGTGGACCACGTCATAATATAGCTTTACCGAATCAATGAATAGTAATCGTATCTGGGAGTCGCACCACAAAATGTTATCGCTGATATTACTAGATAGTATAGTTTTGGCTTTATTTTATATATTATCCTGTTCGCCAAGCGAGCGCGCGACATGTTATACTCCCGTTCACTTGGGACCTTAATGGCGGGAAAATTTGTAAGTTAGAAAATTTTTTGCTATATTGCAAATTTTGATATATTTTCACTTTGAGACAATATTTATGGATTATTAATTATTTATAAAACTTACAGGAATTCTTGTAGAATGTATAAACTATCGAATAAAATTATTTTTGGTTGCTAGAAATTGTAATAAAATACGTAAATTACCCTGTATAGCATAGTAGTAGTATATACTTCAATTTTAGTGACAAAATTACTACTAATTTGAATTCTACACTTTTGTTTTTGGAGAAATTTATATGAAAATATTTGGAAATATGTATATTTTTATGTTTTATGTGTTTCCATTCGTTACTCATACTAAAATATTAAAATATTAAAAAAAAAAATAATAATATTTTATCTGTATGACATTTCGAACAATATTTCTAACATATTTTTGTGTGAATTTGAAATAAGTACAACGTCAAGTTATTTGAAATATGTAAGAAAACTATTTTTACTTACATTTTACACTAAAAATAAATGAGAATTTGAAAAATAACACATTTATGACCCAACCGCCAAAATGGAGCTTTCCGGATTTTGAAGTACTTTTGGCAATTTACTTTTCACTTTTTATACCACAAATTATATATCTACGTGTTTACTATATTACAAGGAATATAAAAAGTATAATACTTTCGTTTTTAGTCCAGACACAAATATAAAATTCTATAAAAAAGACGGAGCACCTTCATCAAAACGACACGTGGAACGCCGAAAGTTCAGAGTGATTTCTTTTTTTTTTTCTAAGAAACATTGCCAGGTTATGGTTTAAAATAAAAGAGCATATCTTTGTCTTTGATACTATTATCTATTGCATAGTGTTTTTGGTTTTGTTTAAAACGAAAAAATAGTTTTTTCATAGGTACACACGTTTACATAATTCTGATCGAATTAGCGCACGACTTGGCGGACGGAAGGATGGTATTGTACGATCGAAAGTGCGCATGGCTTGGTTAACAGGGAAAAACCAAAAATTGTGAGTAAGCTGTAGAAATATATCTATTAGCAACAATATTTCTCCTGCTCATTTATACGCTTCTATTCATCATCACCGTCATCAGTATAGCCTATAAAAATCCACAGCTGAACCATGGCATTTTACGAAGAGTGCTTAACCATGGCAAAACCCCAGGTATGAAATGGGGTTTTGCTATAGTTGCCACCATTGGCAAGCGGGTTTACAAACTATCTTAAAAATGATAGCAAAAAACACATAAAAATTAGTTTCATTTAAATAGAAATTATATGGTTTAACAATCAGTGAATAAATTATTAAGCTATGAAGAAAATACAAAAATAATCATAGAATCTTTTGTTTAATATTTAAATTCTTACCAATATTTTTTTTTAATTCTGTAATCACGTCACCGTGTCTTGATTTATTTTCTCAAGGGCTGTGACTTTCTGGTCGTAAACGCGCTTACTGATCTTAAGGCCCTGGGTTCGAACTCTGAATCAGGCCAAAATCATTTATTAGATTTTTCTATTAAGAAGTTCTCCGTGGCAGCCCATAGTCAGAAAGTTGGCGGTGGTTCTATGACCATCCCATCGGATTACAAGAGTGCGCTTATACTTGCACGCGCTTACACTCATGTACTGTTATCCTGTACTACGCAGACCACTCGTCTCCGTTCAAACAGGCCGACGTGACCGAAATTCAATTTGGAGGACATTATGATTTCATTTTTTCCAAACAAAGGAACCATCCGAAGTTTATGTAAAAAAAATTCGTAGGCGATTTCATATTTATCTATAATTCAAGCCGATATTAACAAACAATTACTACTGGTTCGTTAGTCTAGAGCATTTCGAATGGTAGCGGGGATTTACAATAAATTACAGAGGTTGATATTGATACGAGCTTGGTTTGAGACAATAAAAACTACCGAGTAAATTACCAAAGTTGACACTTTAATTACAAAACTCTAATTAAAACTTAAAACCACTCTAATAATAAGACACAATTGTACTACTGATCACTTTAGTTCGCAATTGTATCGCTTCGAAGTATTCGCTTGATTGCCAAATCAATACTGATTTGGGTCTCAGTATATACCGTCTTTATATAGGGTCTCAGATATTTTCAGAACCTTCTAATGTAGAAACAACCAAAAAAGTTCGAGTACATACGGATCCCGACTGACTAGGCTACTAGGACTAGGACTGGTGCCACCATGTATCAGGCAATAATTGTGGCGCGCAATTCTGACCCCTCGTAACACATGCTCGTCCCGAGCATTATCAGTGGGGCCGATAATAATACGGCAATCTATACTCAGTACGTCAGTGCTCCTTGCACTTTTCTGTATCCAGTAGGTTATGTCATTGATCCTTGTCACAACCCAGTACGGTCCGTCCCTTTTAGCTTGAAGCTTAGTAGATATCCCTTCGCTGTGAACTGAATTGTGCAACCACACTATTGAACCGACGTCAAACCCTTCGTTGTTCAATTTGCATTCATTTATTTTGTTCCGCAAGTCATTTGCATAATCGGTAGCATATCGGCGCGGGGCACCAGGTGGTATTCTGGTGATCAGGGCTGCAGGCAGCCGTAATTCTTTTCTAAAGTTTGTGGAAGCTGGTATCACCGATGTGTTTTCGTAAACAGCGTTTCGACATGGCAACAAAAACGATTGTATGTTCTTGTCCCAATATCGTTGCCGATTTTCCATAACTTTTGCGAGGTACCTCTCTAATGTCTGCTTAAATCGTTCTACCATTCCATCAGATTGTGGGTCGTAAGAAGTTGTTCTTATTTTATGAGTACTCATAACTTGGCAAGTTTCTAATTTGAGTCTCAAAATTTCTTCCTTTATCGCTGTGAATCTCTAAAGGTACTCAAAAATAACAGAAGATGTCATGATTTAGTTGATCTGCATCTGTTGAAGCTTCTTGATTTATAATGGCGAAGACTTCTGGCCACTTAGCAAAATAATCCATCACAATCGTGAAATACTTGTTACCACTTTCAATTTTTGAAAACGGCACTATAACACCAAGACCTATTCTCTCACATGGTGCACCAACATTGTACAATTTCAATGCACCTCTACTACATGCCTGAGGTCCCTTTACAGTCGCCAACTTACACATTTGCGAGATCAGTCCTTGACATCTTCACGACAGCGGACCCAGTAAAACCTTTCTCAGATTTCCAGTAGAGTTCGTTTAACTCCCAGATCGAACATCCGGTACTTTAGTTTTAGGGACAACCATTTTCAAATGATACTTGTCTCCCTGACACTTTTTCTATTTACGGCACAGGACTTCATCCTGAATCAAGAAGCTGTCCCATTGGGCCCAACAGCTTTTCGTAGTCGAACTCATCGCTGAGACGTCGCTCCACTTGGGTTTAGTGCACTGGCCTTCTTACATTCCCGAAACGGCTTGATATCCGAATCTTCCTGCTGTGCTTGTTGTGGACTGTCCTTCCACTCATTGCTGAGCTGTAGTAAGTGGTATAAGTGAGGATATTTAAGATAGACATCTTAAACATCCTCATTGATACCACTTCCTTTGCCACTTCTTTTTCCTTTGCCTAGTATAATGCTTTTAATCTTTAGGACAAGGTCTTCCTGACGTGCGTCTATGTTGCCATGAGATTTCCTACTGCGATGTTTGATCACAAAGCTGTATTCCTGCTGCGGCTGGGTGGTGCTGCCAGCCGCTCTACCCTCTCGAGATCGATCAATTTCCTTTTCTACAGTTTTCTTAGGGCGTCTGGTTAGAAAATGGTCCCTTTCCCCACAGCCGTAGCACCTGGGGTTGTGTCTTTATAACGACCGTGAACTGTAGCTACTGCAACCTCCATGACGTGATGGGAACGATGATCCTGCCGCACGGTTTCCACCTACAGTGCATAAGCCAAGGCATCCCTATGCGTCTCGTGGTGCCCGAGCCTCACAGCTGCTCTGACTTGGAGGTCTCAGATGCCGTCGATGATGTATCGTGGCCCAATCATAGAACAGTACTCATCATATCATAAATTACGCTATCTTTTTGTGAAATGGTGTCTTTTCGTGATATTCATCACTGATTGTGGACCACGTCATAATATAGCTTTACCGAATCAATGAATAGTAATCGTATCTGGGAGTCGCACCACAAAATGTTATCGCTGATATTACTAGATAGTATAGTTTTGGCTTTATTTTATATATTATCCTGTTCGCCAAGCGAGCGCGCGACATGTTATACTCCCGTTCACTTGGGACCTTAATGGCGGGAAAATTTGTAAGTTAGAAAATTTTTTGCTATATTGCAAATTTTGATATATTTTCACTTTGAGACAATATTTATGGATTATTAATTATTTATAAAACTTACAGGAATTCTTGTAGAATGTATAAACTATCGAATAAAATTATTTTTGGTTGCTAGAAATTGTAATAAAATACGTAAATTACCCTGTATAGCATAGTAGTAGTATATACTTCAATTTTAGTGACAAAATTACTACTAATTTGAATTCTACACTTTTGTTTTTGGAGAAATTTATATGAAAATATTTGGAAATATGTATATTTTTATGTTTTATGTGTTTCCATTCGTTACTCATACTAAAATATTAAAATATTAAAAAATTAAAAAAAACATAATAATAATATTTTATCTGTATGACATTTCGAACAATATTTCTAACATATTTTTGTGTGAATTTGAAATAAGTACAACGTCAAGTTATTTGAAATATGTAAGAAAACTATTTTTACTTACATTTTACACTAAAAATAAATGAGAATTTGAAAAATAACACATTTATGACCCAACCGCCAAAATGGAGCTTTCCGGATTTTGAAGTACTTTTGGCAATTTACTTTTCACTTTTTATACCACAAATTATATATCTACGTGTTTACTATATTACAAGGAATATAAAAAGTATAATACTTTCGTTTTTAGTCCAGACACAAATATAAAATTCTATAAAAAAGACGGAGCACCTTCATCAAAACGACACGTGGAACGCCGAAAGTTCAGAGTGATTTCTTTTTTTTTTTCTAAGAAACATTGCCAGGTTATGGTTTAAAATAAAAGAGCATATCTTTGTCTTTGATACTATTATCTATTGCATAGTGTTTTTGGTTTTGTTTAAAACGAAAAAATAGTTTTTTCATAGGTACACACGTTTACATAATTCTGATCGAATTAGCGCACGACTTGGCGGACGGAAGGATGGTATTGTACGATCGAAAGTGCGCATGGCTTGGTTAACAGGGAAAAACCAAAAATTGTGAGTAAGCTGTAGAAATATATCTATTAGCAACAATATTTCTCCTGCTCATTTATACGCTTCTATTCATCATCACCGTCATCAGTATAGCCTATAAAAATCCACAGCTGAACCATGGCATTTTACGAAGAGTGCTTAACCATGGCAAAACCCCAGGTATGAAATGGGGTTTTGCTATAGTTGCCACCATTGGCAAGCGGGTTTACAAACTATCTTAAAAATGATAGCAAAAAACACATAAAAATTAGTTTCATTTAAATAGAAATTATATGGTTTAACAATCAGTGAATAAATTATTAAGCTATGAAGAAAATACAAAAATAATCATAGAATCTTTTGTTTAATATTTAAATTCTTACCAATATTTTTTTTTAATTCTGTAATCACGTCACCGTGTCTTGATTTATTTTCTCAAGGGCTGTGACTTTCTGGTCGTAAACGCGCTTACTGATCTTAAGGCCCTGGGTTCGAACTCTGAATCAGGCCAAAATCATTTATTAGATTTTTCTATTAAGAAGTTCTCCGTGGCAGCCCATAGTCAGAAAGTTGGCGGTGGTTCTATGACCATCCCATCGGATTACAAGAGTGCGCTTATACTTGCACGCGCTTACACTCATGTACTGTTATCCTGTACTACGCAGACCACTCGTCTCCGTTCAAACAGGCCGACGTGACCGAAATTCAATTTGGAGGACATTATGATTTCATTTTTTCCAAACAAAGGAACCATCCGAAGTTTATGTAAAAAAAATTCGTAGGCGATTTCATATTTATCTATAATTCAAGCCGATATTAACAAACAATTACTACTGGTTCGTTAGTCTAGAGCATTTCGAATGGTAGCGGGGATTTACAATAAATTACAGAGGTTGATATTGATACGAGCTTGGTTTGAGACAATAAAAACTACCGAGTAAATTACCAAAGTTGACACTTTAATTACAAAACTCTAATTAAAACTTAAAACCACTCTAATAATAAGACATAATTGTACTACTGATCACTTTAGTTCGCAATTGTATCGCTTCGAAGTATTCGCTTGATTGCCAAATCAATACTGATTTGGGTCTCAGTATATACCGTCTTTATATAGGGTCTCAGATATTTTCAGAACCTTCTAATGTAGAAACAACCAAAAAAGTTCGAGTACATACGGATCCCGACTGACTAGGCTACTAGGACTAGGACTGGTGCCACCATGTATCAGGCAATAATTGTGGCGCGCAATTCTGACCCCTCGTAACACATGCTCGTCCCGAGCATTATCAGTGGGGCCGATAATAATACGGCAATCTATACTCAGTACGTCAGTGCTCCTTGCACTTTTCTGTATCCAGCAGGTTATGTCATTGATCCTTGTCACAACCCAGTACGGTCCGTCCCATTTAGCTTGAAGCTTAGTAGATATCCCTTCGCTGTGAACTGAATTGTGCAACCACACTATTGAACCGACGTCAAACCCTTCGTTGTTCAATTTGCATTCATTCATTTTGTTCCGCAAGTCATTTGCATAATCGGTAGCATATCGGCGCGGGGCACCAGGTGGTATTCTGGTGATCAGGGCTGCAGGCAGCCGTAATTCTTTTCTAAAGTTTGCGGAAGCTGGTATCACCGATGTGTTTTCGTAAACAGCGTTTCGACATGGCAACAAAAACGATTGTATGTTCTTGTCCCAATATCGTTGCCGATTTTCCATAACTTTTGCGAGGTACCTCTCTAATGTCTGCTTAAATCGTTCTACCATTCCATCAGATTGTGGGTCGTAAGAAGTTGTTCTTATTTTATGAGTACTCATAACTTGGCAAGTTTCTAATTTGAGTCTCAAAATTTCTTCCTTTATCGCTGTGAATCTCTAAAGGTACTCAAAAATAACAGAAGATGTCATGATTTAGTTGATCTGCATCTGTTGAAGCTTCTTGATTTATAATGGCGAAGACTTCTGGCCACTTAGCAAAATAATCCATCACAATCGTGAAATACTTGTTACCACTTTCAATTTTTGAAAACGGCACTATAACACCAAGACCTATTCTCTCACATGGTGCACCAACATTGTACAATTTCAATGCACCTCTACTACATGCCTGAGGTCCCTTTACAGTCGCCAACTTACACATTTGCGAGATCAGTCCTTGACATCTTCACGACAGCGGACCCAGTAAAACCTTTCTCAGATTTCCAGTAGAGTTCGTTTAACTCCCAGATCGAACATCCGGTACTTTAGTTTTAGGGACAACCATTTTCAAATGATACTTGTCTCCCTGACACTTTTTCTATTTACGGCACAGGACTTCATCCTGAATCAAGAAGCTGTCCCATTGGGCCCAACAGCTTTTCGTAGTCGAACTCATCGCTGAGACGTCGCTCCACTTGGGTTTAGTGCACTGGCCTTCTTACATTCCCGAAACGGCTTGATATCCGAATCTTCCTGCTGTGCTTGTTGTGGACTGTCCTTCCACTCATTGCTGAGCTGTAGTAAGTGGTATAAGTGAGGATATTTAAGATAGACATCTTAAACATCCTCATTGATACCACTTCCTTTGCCACTTCTTTTTCCTTTGCCTAGTATAATGCTTTTAATCTTTAGGACAAGGTCTTCCTGACGTGCGTCTATGTTGCCATGAGATTTCCTACTGCGATGTTTGATCACAAAGCTGTATTCCTGCTGCGGCTGGGTGGTGCTGCCAGCCGCTCTACCCTCTCGAGATCGATCAATTTCCTTTTCTACAGTTTTCTTAGGGCGTCTGGTTAGAAAATGGTCCCTTTCCCCACAGCCGTAGCACCTGGGGTTGTGTCTTTATAACGACCGTGAACTGTAGCTACTGCAACCTCCATGACGTGATGGGAACGATGATCCTGCCGCACGGTTTCCACCTACAGTGCATAAGCCAAGGCATCCCTATGCGTCTCGTGGTGCCCGAGCCTCACAGCTGCTCTGACTTGGAGGTCTCAGATGCCGTCGATGATGTATCGTGGCCCAATCATAGAACAGTACTCATCATATCATAAATTACGCTATCTTTTTGTGAAATGGTGTCTTTTCGTGATATTCATCACTGATTGTGGACCACGTCATAATATAGCTTTACCGAATCAATGAATAGTAATCGTATCTGGGAGTCGCACCACAAAATGTTATCGCTGATATTACTAGATAGTATAGTTTTGGCTTTATTTTATATATTATCCTGTTCGCCAAGCGAGCGCGCGACATGTTATACTCCCGTTCACTTGGGACCTTAATGGCGGGAAAATTTGTAAGTTAGAAAATTTTTTGCTATATTGCAAATTTTGATATATTTTCACTTTGAGACAATATTTATGGATTATTAATTATTTATAAAACTTACAGGAATTCTTGTAGAATGTATAAACTATCGAATAAAATTATTTTTGGTTGCTAGAAATTGTAATAAAATACGTAAATTACCCTGTATAGCATAGTAGTAGTATATACTTCAATTTTAGTGACAAAATTACTACTAATTTGAATTCTACACTTTTGTTTTTGGAGAAATTTATATGAAAATATTTGGAAATATGTATATTTTTATGTTTTATGTGTTTCCATTCGTTACTCATACTAAAATATTAAAATATTAAAAAATTAAAAAAAACATAATAATAATATTTTATCTGTATGACATTTCGAACAATATTTCTAACATATTTTTGTGTGAATTTGAAATAAGTACAACGTCAAGTTATTTGAAATATGTAAGAAAACTATTTTTACTTACATTTTACACTAAAAATAAATGAGAATTTGAAAAATAACACATTTATGACCCAACCGCCAAAATGGAGCTTTCCGGATTTTGAAGTACTTTTGGCAATTTACTTTTCACTTTTTATACCACAAATTATATATCTACGTGTTTACTATATTACAAGGAATATAAAAAGTATAATACTTTCGTTTTTAGTCCAGACACAAATATAAAATTCTATAAAAAAGACGGAGCACCTTCATCAAAACGACACGTGGAACGCCGAAAGTTCAGAGTGATTTCTTTTTTTTTTTCTAAGAAACATTGCCAGGTTATGGTTTAAAATAAAAGAGCATATCTTTGTCTTTGATACTATTATCTATTGCATAGTGTTTTTGGTTTTGTTTAAAACGAAAAAATAGTTTTTTCATAGGTACACACGTTTACATAATTCTGATCGAATTAGCGCACGACTTGGCGGACGGAAGGATGGTATTGTACGATCGAAAGTGCGCATGGCTTGGTTAACAGGGAAAAACCAAAAATTGTGAGTAAGCTGTAGAAATATATCTATTAGCAACAATATTTCTCCTGCTCATTTATACGCTTCTATTCATCATCACCGTCATCAGTATAGCCTATAAAAATCCACAGCTGAACCATGGCATTTTACGAAGAGTGCTTAACCATGGCAAAACCCCAGGTATGAAATGGGGTTTTGCTATAGTTGCCACCATTGGCAAGCGGGTTTACAAACTATCTTAAAAATGATAGCAAAAAACACATAAAAATTAGTTTCATTTAAATAGAAATTATATGGTTTAACAATCAGTGAATAAATTATTAAGCTATGAAGAAAATACAAAAATAATCATAGAATCTTTTGTTTAATATTTAAATTCTTACCAATATTTTTTTTTAATTCTGTAATCACGTCACCGTGTCTTGATTTATTTTCTCAAGGGCTGTGACTTTCTGGTCGTAAACGCGCTTACTGATCTTAAGGCCCTGGGTTCGAACTCTGAATCAGGCCAAAATCATTTATTAGATTTTTCTATTAAGAAGTTCTCCGTGGCAGCCCATAGTCAGAAAGTTGGCGGTGGTTCTATGACCATCCCATCGGATTACAAGAGTGCGCTTATACTTGCACGCGCTTACACTCATGTACTGTTATCCTGTACTACGCAGACCACTCGTCTCCGTTCAAACAGGCCGACGTGACCGAAATTCAATTTGGAGGACATTATGATTTCATTTTTTCCAAACAAAGGAACCATCCGAAGTTTATGTAAAAAAAATTCGTAGGCGATTTCATATTTATCTATAATTCAAGCCGATATTAACAAACAATTACTACTGGTTCGTTAGTCTAGAGCATTTCGAATGGTAGCGGGGATTTACAATAAATTACAGAGGTTGATATTGATACGAGCTTGGTTTGAGACAATAAAAACTACCGAGTAAATTACCAAAGTTGACACTTTAATTACAAAACTCTAATTAAAACTTAAAACCACTCTAATAATAAGACATAATTGTACTACTGATCACTTTAGTTCGCAATTGTATCGCTTCGAAGTATTCGCTTGATTGCCAAATCAATACTGATTTGGGTCTCAGTATATACCGTCTTTATATAGGGTCTCAGATATTTTCAGAACCTTCTAATGTAGAAACAACCAAAAAAGTTCGAGTACATACGGATCCCGACTGACTAGGCTACTAGGACTAGGACTGGTGCCACCATGTATCAGGCAATAATTGTGGCGCGCAATTCTGACCCCTCGTAACACATGCTCGTCCCGAGCATTATCAGTGGGGCCGATAATAATACGGCAATCTATACTCAGTACGTCAGTGCTCCTTGCACTTTTCTGTATCCAGCAGGTTATGTCATTGATCCTTGTCACAACCCAGTACGGTCCGTCCCATTTAGCTTGAAGCTTAGTAGATATCCCTTCGCTGTGAACTGAATTGTGCAACCACACTATTGAACCGACGTCAAACCCTTCGTTGTTCAATTTGCATTCATTCATTTTGTTCCGCAAGTCATTTGCATAATCGGTAGCATATCGGCGCGGGGCACCAGGTGGTATTCTGGTGATCAGGGCTGCAGGCAGCCGTAATTCTTTTCTAAAGTTTGCGGAAGCTGGTATCACCGATGTGTTTTCGTAAACAGCGTTTCGACATGGCAACAAAAACGATTGTATGTTCTTGTCCCAATATCGTTGCCGATTTTCCATAACTTTTGCGAGGTACCTCTCTAATGTCTGCTTAAATCGTTCTACCATTCCATCAGATTGTGGGTCGTAAGAAGTTGTTCTTATTTTATGAGTACTCATAACTTGGCAAGTTTCTAATTTGAGTCTCAAAATTTCTTCCTTTATCGCTGTGAATCTCTAAAGGTACTCAAAAATAACAGAAGATGTCATGATTTAGTTGATCTGCATCTGTTGAAGCTTCTTGATTTATAATGGCGAAGACTTCTGGCCACTTAGCAAAATAATCCATCACAATCGTGAAATACTTGTTACCACTTTCAATTTTTGAAAACGGCACTATAACACCAAGACCTATTCTCTCACATGGTGCACCAACATTGTACAATTTCAATGCACCTCTACTACATGCCTGAGGTCCCTTTACAGTCGCCAACTTACACATTTGCGAGATCAGTCCTTGACATCTTCACGACAGCGGACCCAGTAAAACCTTTCTCAGATTTCCAGTAGAGTTCGTTTAACTCCCAGATCGAACATCCGGTACTTTAGTTTTAGGGACAACCATTTTCAAATGATACTTGTCTCCCTGACACTTTTTCTATTTACGGCACAGGACTTCATCCTGAATCAAGAAGCTGTCCCATTGGGCCCAACAGCTTTTCGTAGTCGAACTCATCGCTGAGACGTCGCTCCACTTGGGTTTAGTGCACTGGCCTTCTTACATTCCCGAAACGGCTTGATATCCGAATCTTCCTGCTGTGCTTGTTGTGGACTGTCCTTCCACTCATTGCTGAGCTGTAGTAAGTGGTATAAGTGAGGATATTTAAGATAGACATCTTAAACATCCTCATTGATACCACTTCCTTTGCCACTTCTTTTTCCTTTGCCTAGTATAATGCTTTTAATCTTTAGGACAAGGTCTTCCTGACGTGCGTCTATGTTGCCATGAGATTTCCTACTGCGATGTTTGATCACAAAGCTGTATTCCTGCTGCGGCTGGGTGGTGCTGCCAGCCGCTCTACCCTCTCGAGATCGATCAATTTCCTTTTCTACAGTTTTCTTAGGGCGTCCTGGTTAGAAAATGGTCCCTTTCCCCACAGCCGTAGCACCTGGGGTTGTGTCTTTATAACGACCGTGAACTGTAGCTACTGCAACCTCCATGACGTGATGGGAACGATGATCCTGCCGCACGGTTTCCACCTACAGTGCATAAGCCAAGGCATCCCTATGGCGTCTCGTGGTGCCCGAGCCTCACAGCTGCTCTGACTTGGAGGTCTCAGATGCCGTCGATGATGTATCGTGGCCCAATCATAGAACAGTACTCATCATATCATAAATTACGCTATCTTTTTGTGAAATGGTGTCTTTTCGTGATATTCATCACTGATTGTGGACCACGTCATAATATAGCTTTACCGAATCAATGAATAGTAATCGTATCTGGGAGTCGCACCACAAAATGTTATCGCTGATATTACTAGATAGTATAGTTTTGGCTTTATTTTATATATTATCCTGTTCGCCAAGCGAGCGCGCGACATGTTATACTCCCGTTCACTTGGGACCTTAATGGCGGGAAAATTTGTAAGTTAGAAAATTTTTTGCTATATTGCAAATTTTGATATATTTTCACTTTGAGACAATATTTATGGATTATTAATTATTTATAAAACTTACAGGATTCTTGTAGAATGTATAAACTATCGAATAAAATTATTTTTGGTTGCTAGAAATTGTAATAAAATACGTAAATTACCCTGTATAGCATAGTAGTAGTATATACTTCAATTTTAGTGACAAAATTACTACTAATTTGAATTCTACACTTTTGTTTTTGGAGAAATTTATATGAAAATATTTGGAAATATGTATATTTTTATGTTTTATGTGTTTCCATTCGTTACTCATACTAAAATATTAAAATATTAAAAAATTAAAAAAAAAATAATAATATTTTATCTGTATGACATTTCGAACAATATTTCTAACATATTTTTGTGTGAATTTGAAATAAGTACAACGTCAAGTTATTTGAAATATGTAAGAAAACTATTTTTACTTACATTTTACACTAAAAATAAATGAGAATTTGAAAAATAACACATTTATGACCCAACCGCCAAAATGGAGCTTTCCGGATTTTGAAGTACTTTTGGCAATTTACTTTTCACTTTTTATACCACAAATTATATATCTACGTGTTTACTATATTACAAGGAATATAAAAAGTATAATACTTTCGTTTTTAGTTCAGACACAAATATAAAATTCTATAAAAAAGACGGAG